>VXBB01017623.1:81477-194673 GCA_013399915.1 Illadopsis cleaveri | reverse complement strand
CGGGGCGAGGACTGGAGCGTGCCGGGGGACCCCAGGAGAGCCCCCCTCACCCGGGGCAGGGGCGGGGAGGCACGGCCGGAGTTGGGACAGGGGTTACAGAGTTCCCCTTCCCACAGCGTCCGGCGGTCCTGGCCCGCTGTTCATTCATTTTCCTGCAGGAAGGGAAGGTAACGTGAGTAGCGACAATCTGCGAGTATCGGGCAATTACCAGCCCAAAAGAGAGATTGTACTAAGCAGTACGAGAGAAGGGGCTGTCACTCCCCTCCACGGTTTTGGCTGGCAGCGCAGGGACTCGGGAGCCACTCTCACCCACAGCATCCCACTATGACTGTCACAAGGTAAATGCTGAGTTGATTTTTGTAACACAGTTCTGCAGGGCTTTGCCACCGCAGACAGGGCCTTGGCACAGCGCCCTCTAAGCCAGTGTTAATCACGCATCGCCAGGTCTCAGTACGGTTCTCAGTTCAGAATGTAATTCTTTGGTCACATAGTCTGCTGTAAGGTGACATCTGAATGGCAGTGAAGTGTGGAGGACTTCTCTGTGGACATTATGTCTGCATACTCACTCAAAGTTACTTTCCTCTCTTCCTGGTATTTGTCACTTCAGATTTTCATGCGAGTGAAGGAGAAAAAAAACTTGTGCTCAATTCAAGCCCTTGCTCTGAGCCTGCAGCATTTCACAGCTGTGTAATTCAGGAAGGTGACATGGTGGCTTGAGTACAGGGACTTCTGGGACCTGGGAGATAGAGCAGCTGAACCACTCAGGGCAAAGTCACCCCCAGTCAAACCCACCTCAGCTGTGCTGACACCTTGCTATCAGTGTTGTGCCAGAGCTCGTATGTCACGCACAGATCTTTGGAAAGAGCCATGGGAATCTCAGGGAGAGGGAACTGGAGGATCAGTTGCTCTTTTTCTTGTGTAAAGGATGGTGAAAAGGGTGGTGAAGAGGCTTTGGTACTGAGCTGGGAGCTTGTGGACTAGACAAACTACAAAGTGGAACATTTCCAGGGGTTTAGAACTCTCAGATTGAGAAGGGCACTGTAAGAATTTTTCAGTTTCTCAGGCAGAACAGGGAGAGGGGCTGTGCACACCCTTCACTTCCCCTGCAGCACAGTTCACCCTCTTGAGCACCTGCACCCAGCACTGATATGCTGCAGATCACAGCTCACAGGGTACTCTGGCAGGTGCTTGAGTTCAAACTCCTTCAGTGCAAAGGAATCTGAAATATTAAGGGAGTGGGGAAAAGGAGCATGAAAGTGGCTCTGCACAGGTAATAGTTGAAGTCTTTGAGCTTCAAAGTGCTCCCATGCCCATACTCTGGGATACCATTTAGAAGAGTGTTGATCTCAGCAGTGTGCAGCAACATTAGCAGTGAGGGTTCACTTTGCTCCTTTATTCATAGTTCAGTTGATCCATTAGTCCTATCTGAACTTCAAAGATCTTTTCATGTGCCTCCTGGAAATGTTCCTTCCTCAAGCTTTTTCTCCAATTTGCTGACTGCACCACACAGCCCACATAACCAAAGAGGTGCTTTTATCTGGTTGTGTTGTAGGCCATTTGATTGATTATTCCTGGCTCCAGGCTAGTGCTTCTAGCACTGTATTTACATTTGACTCCATCACCTCAAAGACCATTTTTCCTGCCCTTATTTTCTCTGTCAGCATTTTGGAAACAGGAACAAGACAGAAAAAAAATGCATTAAGTTTTGCAGTTTATTTCTTAATCATTTAGAAAAAGTCTCAGGATTTTTTTTTTCTTGTTTTTTAAACAATCCTCCTATTTTATGTGTTACAACTTCATTTTATTCCAGAAATCACAGGTTCTCCCTTATTTCCAAGTAGCCCTGGCAAGAATTGAGGAAGCTGAGTTGAAAACGTTCAATCAGGCTGACACATTGAGCTGACAGTGGAGGTGTAACCCCTCTCCCTTTTCAGGGTGAATGGGGAGTGGACACTCAACAGACCTTGAACCAAGGCAAACAAAACTCTTGCACAACCTGTTGGGTTTTGGCATGCAGCTCCCGGGGCTGTCAGTCTAGGAACTGGAACCAGACAAATCCAATGACACAAAGGAACAAAATAGCAGAGGTGGAGGGATAGCAAAAGGCAAAGTACAAGGATGAGCAGCCTTATCTCCATGATCTAGAGCAAAGAACAAGGCAGATTTATCTGTTTTAACTCTGTGGCCATCCCTGGAGTTACTCGAGGGAGGTGCTTTGTCCTGTGGGAATGGAAGGGCTCAAAATGCCACTGGTCACTGCATACACACCAGGCAGAAACTATGGGAAAAACAATTTCAAATCCCTCCCTGTCATCATGACCAGGCTGGAGTGAGGCAAGTGTACTTGTCCTTTGTGAAAGAGCAGTGGAGGAGGACCAGAGAGCCAGCTCTGAGCATAGCCCCACCTTGGTTTTGAAGGCAGCTGTCCTTGCAGGAGTGCACAGTGGGTGACATTTAAGGAACTTGTGCCTCATTCCAGCAAGCAGAAAACTGGCTCAAGACTCTTATGTGGAGCTCTTGTGCTACAAGTATTGTAAATAAAAAAGTTTTTAAAAGACACTTTATTTGCCTTGGCTTGTGCAATGGTTTGCATGCAGAGCAGCCCTGTCTGGAGGTTCTGCAGGGAGATGTGTGTCACAAAAGGCTCTGCTCTTAAGTCCATTTTGAGATCTATAAGATTAGCACCCTACAAAATAGACTCTTGGTTTTGATTGTTTCTCTGCTCTGCTTATACTTGAACAGAGAGTGTGGGAAATATTTATGATGATGGTAGAAATTTGCTCCCTCCAAGAAAAGGAAAAGTTGAAAGTCAGGGAAAGTACAAAGGTGCCAACAGCAGAGTGCAGCGAGGCTGGGCAGCCTTGGTAAGGCAGCACAGGCACCTCTTTAATTGCAGAACAGCCCAGCTGCTGAGGGTGGTAAAGCTGCAGCTGGAGGGAAGGAAGTGGTTGGTGGTACAACGTAAACATCTCGAGGCTCAGCACTCTGGCAGCTGCAGCAGGACTGTGTCGTCAGGGGTTGCTGCTCAGGCACCAGGCATGCAACAAGCACTCTTGGGGCCAGAAGAGAGCTGCTGTCATTGACTTTGCTCACTGGCATGCAACAGGCCCTTCTCAACAAATTCACCAATAAAAAGTCAGGTAGGAAGACAAATATCCCTGCATGCGTCAGCACGGAAAGGGAGAGAGTTTGAGGGCAAATGTGCCTTTTCATCACTGACATTGAGGATTTCCTGTAGGCTGGAAGGATGGAAAGTAAAGGCACCAGCCTGCTTGTCTCCTATAGCTCAGCCTGCAGGCATGTGCATTGCAGACTGGTTTGTGTGGCCTTTTGAACTAGAGGGCAGGTTTGCTCAGAAAACAGACAGAAAAGCCAGCTGGCTCAATCCCCAAAAACAGTAGATCCAACTGAAAGAATGTGTGAGACTTTGAGCAGCCACATTCACCATTTCTGGGCACTGTAATGACTTAACTTGCATTCAGACAACTGATATCTCACACCCAGGATACTGTGCAGCCTTCCCCGTGGATGGAGTAACCAGCAGCAGAGGCAAACAGACTTCCAGGTACAAACACAGCTCAACAAGGAGGGGAGAAAAACACAGCTCAGCAAGGAGGGGAGAAAAACACTTCTGCAAACTGGAACCCTCATGGAGGCCTGCACCTGGAAATGTGAAGTCACAGGGACAGAACAGGAAAGCAGGAGTGGCACAAAGGGACACAGGCAAGAGGATGCTGCATAGGTGTGGATGATGACTTGATGTTCACCTCCTTCCAAATGCTGATTACAGATCCAAACAGAGCTACAACACCTGGCCTATGCAGCCCTTGGCTTTAGGGAGGATCTGAGGAGACTGAAGAGCAGTGGAGCATTAACTGTATGTGGGACATTCCTCAGCTCATGGACCCAGCTCTGCTCACCAGGGGCTGCCCAGCACAGCTCCCTCTGCTACCAGTGCTGGCCCAGCACCACAGAACCCAGTGCTGACAGCCTGGCCAAAATGGTTTCCATTGTGCTGACAAAGCACTCTGGGAGAGGGACAGAGCACTGATTTGGTTTGCAGAGGGGACTGTGTGGCTGGCAGCAGCTTGACCAGCAAAAGCAGCTTTTTTCCACTGTGCAGGATGTTTTTGTAGAGTGTAGCACGAGTCTCTGGGTGAAGGGCTTTATTGACTGTGTCCTTGCCAGAACCTGGAGGCATCCCTCCCAGCACAGCTCCCTGCCCCTGGGCACTGTGTCCCTTTGCTCTCACAGGTTAACCAGCAGCATCTAGTGGCCAGGTGTTCCGAGGGCCCTGGCAGGGTTCCCACCGGGGGCTGGATCCTGACCTGTCTCTTTCCTAAAGAGCAAAAATCACCATTCACTTGGCAAAGTGAAAACCATCCCTACAATATTTTTTCCTTGTTTCAGACACAGCTGTTCTGCCATACCCTCAGGAAACCTTTGCTCTGGCCTGGAAAACTGAGCACAGAGATGGGAGGGCAGCTCTGACTGCCCCTGTTCCCACACAGACTGAATCACCTCAGCCCTGAAACAGATGCAGTGGTGCTCGAGCATGAAAGAAAAACCTACAGCTACATGGGGCTACAGCTCCCATGCTGCAGTGGACAAGAGGGAAAAGCGGCTCATGGCAGTCTAAGATGTATTTTTCTTCCCTTTAAAGTTGCAGAAAGGCTGTGAATGAAGGGAAGTGCATTTTTTGGAATGGTGTTTCTGTATGATTTTTAGAAGAAATGCTGAAAGACTACAACAAGCCTTCAGAAAATAATCCATTTTATTAGAGCATAACCCTCAAATTCTAGCTGAACTGCTTTAGGAGCTGCTGCTTGAAACTGTCCATCAGCTCAGGTGAAAACTGATCAGCAGTCAAGTTCTTAACGTTCATGATGTCTTCGTGGGCTTCCTGGAAGAGCTGCTTCCCCACAGCTTCCTCCACCCGCCTGCGCCACTCCTTCAGCTTGGGCCTCTCCTCAAACAGGTCGTACCCAGCACACACAGGCTGCAGAGACAGACAGAGCACCCAGGGTGAGGCAAACCAGGCTCTTGCCAGGGACAGGACTAAATGAAAGATGGATTTGCTTCTGGCTCAAGGCAGCAGACTCATCTCTGGCTCTTAGGTGACATCCTCAGCAGCTGCTGTCCCTTGGGACGTGCAGCAAACAGCTCTGCCAGGGCCAACCCAAGGATGGTCTAAGGCAGAGCACCCGTGTACACCAACACAGCTCTTCCAAATATCTCTACTTTCCTGCCTAGTTTGTCATTTATCTTCCTTTCCTGATGAATTCTGTCCATATTTCTATAGAAAGAAGTGTTTCATCAAAGTAGCTTTTCCCCGGCCATGGGCCTGATATTTTCTGAGCTTGAGAAGAGCTAGCTCTTCCCAAGGGAAGCTTTTCAACAGTTTTCTTTTTCCCAAAACAACCTTGTGTAAACAATATTCCTTTCCCATAACAACAGGTGTTGTTTGCCATTTCTGTTCCTCAGCCAGTGGGAGAGGTGTCAGCCCTATGGATCAATAATGTGCCTTTAGCACAGCGTGTCATAAAAGGACTGAATGAATTGTAAATAAACCTTCTGATTTCTGCTGCCTCCTGACTGGAGTCAAACATCTTTACTTTGTGTCCTATTGCAACACCTGACAAATTGAATTGTGGTCAAAGCCAAAAAGGAGCAAGACTTGGCCCCAGGGAAGATCTGCCATGACAGAGGTGGGGATGCAGCAGCCCCCCCTTGGCCTGGCCTGCCCACAGCCCAGTTCACGTGCCCAGCAGTGCTGGGGCTGATGCTCACCTGCATGAGCTCCACCACTGCTACCAGGTCTGCCAGGGAGATCTCGCTGCCTGCAATGAAGGGCTTGTCCTGCAAGAACTTTTCCTCAAACTGCTTCAGGGCAACGTTCAGCTCCTCAGTAGCAAACTCCAGTTTCTCTGGAGGAAGTGGCTGGCCTGTGATGAGAGGCAGCAGCACCTGGCAGGGAGAAGAAAAAAGTTGCTTTTTATGTGTTTCCTTCCAAATCTAGTCATCACACTCTCACTGCCACCTTCTGAGGATCCCTCACCAGCCATGCATGAGAACAACCAGGACTGCTCATCAGCCTTGCCAGGTTAACATTAATGTCAGTCATTCCTTCTACCTCTCCTTGTCTGCTGCCGAGAAATCTGAAAATTCAGCCACAAGAGTCTCCTCTCAAGGAAAGACTGGATCATCTGCCAGCACCTGATTTGTTTTCCAGAGGGAGATTTTTTCTTTGCATGAAGCTGAGCAGCCAGCACTGAACTGTGTCTGCTCACCCAGGATACATTTGCTCTGGACCTTTGGCTGCAGCATGAGGGGCCCAGGCCACTGCAGTTAGGTTCACTTCAGCAGCCAAATCAGTTTTGTTCCTGTCTCTTGGTTTGTACATTTGCTGAGAAAGGCCCTGCAGACAGGCAGGCCACTTCATTACAGTCCTTAGCACTTCATTTGTGAGACATAATGGTTTTACCTTGCTTAAGAACAACTTGCTCCCCTTCATACGGATGCTGGTATGCTGCCAGGACAGGTACTCATCAACCCTAGCTCTTTTTTGCAGGTCAGATGGGTACCAGTGATCAGGAGTCTTGAATTTCTGGACCAGGTACAGGAGGATTGCAATGCTGCCCAGAGAGCAAGACAGACTGGTGAGTTGATCATCTGAGATTAAAGCACTTCATCCTTTCTTTTTCCCCCAAATTATGCACTGCTGGGCAAGCAGCCACACAAACCTGATGGGAGTCAGGTAGAAATGCAGCAGGGCACAGCACAGGAGAGAGTTTGTGCTGCTGCTTGTGGACTGCAATCTCTGAAATGAGATACCCAGCAAGACAGGTGTGGTCTGCTGGTGCAGTTTTGAGCAAATAGAAGCTGCAGAATGAGTTTATACCAAATCTGAGCTTCACGTTGCCTGGCCATCCAGCAGCAGGTGCTTTATGTCAGATTCCTGCACTGACCTACAGCCTCCAGCTGCAGGCAGAGAGCAGGACACATGGACAGGTATTTAAGCTCAGAAACACTGCCTACAAAGTAGCAAAGTAGCTCCGAGCAGCAGCTTTTTCTACTATTAATGCTGTTCAAGTTGCTTACATAAGATAACTTCTCTTGAAACACAGGTTTGTTATGAACAAGTGGAACACAGGATAAGAAGGAGACAAAAACCTGCCTGGACTGGAGTCCCAGCAGTACTGGCAGAATCCAAGCATTGGGATAAACCATACTGCAGTAGGAGATTGAGCTTGTTTGAGCCTCACCTCTCAGCTAAGGTGAAAGAACCATCCTTTAGTGCAGGCACCTTCATCAGGACATTCACCTTCCGGAACTCCTCTGTCTTGTGCTGCCCTGAGGAGGGAAATGAGGAATTTTACTTGGCAGGGATACTCAGGACCTGTTTGTAAACACCTGAGGTGTTTGTGGGGCCTGTCTAGCTTCAAGTTCTTGTTTTTGATTGTACAAATCGAGTCTTGTATCAAGTTTATAATGAGTAAGTACTGCAGGGTGAGGAGGGGGCTAGCCCTGTGGTATCAGCTCACTTGTTTATTGCCTGCATAGCAGACCCACCTCTGCACCAAGGGCAGGAGGGTTAGGAGTCCTTTCATACCAACAGTGCTTGACAGCTTGGGGCTGTATCCACTCCAAGTTTGTGCCTGGAGGTGCCTGTCCTGTACAAACCCAGAGGGAGCACCAAGCACCTTGCAGGAAAGGGATCTCACCATCTCCTTCCTTCAGGGAAGGGAGGACAGTGAGAAAGCAGATACCTTTTTCTGGAAGACAATGTAATTATATTCAATTATGCTTTCTAAAGGCCATGGATGAAAAAAATTCCTGTGATTCCATATAAAGCTGTTGCCCTTGCTTTTTCTTGCTTGCAAATGTTTGGACTTAGCAGTTGTGCTTTCTCACGCAGCTCAACAAAACATAGTGTATATCTCTAGATAGTTTACATATTTTTGGATAGTTTACATAGTTGTTCTCTGGGAAGAGAATTGTAATTGATGGTGATGTTCACCATCCAGGTGAAAGAGGTGGCGGCCCTTGTAGCCAATCTCTTGACCTTTGTACAGATGTATAAATATTAAAGTCAGAATTTGAATAAAGCTGTTGAAGTTCCTTGACTTCTGCTGTGCCTGCCTCGTCCTTTGTGTGTCCGAAACAATGACATAAAGCCAAGGGTACTTCATTACAGATCTTTTAAGTAGCTCCTGTGCATTTTGCAGATCTTTTGTAAGAGCAAATATGGATTTAAGGTTGCTTTGAAGCTATCCTGTAGGTCCTCCCCAAAAGGTGGGCAGAGTGAACCTGACAGAAGGTGCTTTGTTCATCTGAGGTCTCAGTGTACTCCATTCTGTCTGAAACCAGTCCCAGAAGCCTTGTTCTATGTGACTTGTTTGTGACAGCCTTTTCCATCCATTCACTTTAGTCACATGTGTCTGCCTGGGTATTCCAGCCTCCCTAATGTGTAACTAACCTTGTGCCACATCCTGCTATTTGAGCCATCTGAGAATCTGTGTGCCAGAGGAGATGCTCTGGAAGGAAATTTAGCTTTTGTGGTACTTGGCAAACCTGATTTGTGACTATTGCCCTGTCACTTGGCTCACAGCCCATCTCCCCACCCCTCTCAAAAGGATGAAGTGTGCAGATTCCAGCACTTCAGGTGTCCTTTGAATGTCCTGTGATTCCCATCCATTCTCACTTTTTCTACCCTTTTCATTGACACCTGCCCTTGTGGGGCCAAGAGCTTTTCTGGGGCATCACATTTAACCCACCAGCTCAATCCTGAGTATCAGTTCCCTCACCTTGTCCATATAAACCATGCAGTGCCAGGTACCAGGGCAGTGAGGAGAGCTCAGAATGCAGTGCCAGGTACCAGGGCAGTGAGGAGAGCTCAGAATGCAGTGCCAGGTACCAGGGCAGTGAGGAGAGCTCAGAATGTAGTGCCAGGTACCAGGGCAGGGAGGCCTCCCTACTGTGGTACCAGTGCAGGTACCTGCAGAGCTTCCCCACTGCATGGGAGGTGCATGCTCTGCAGGAATGGGATGGGATGCATCCAAATCACCCATCTTAAATTCACAGGCCAAAAGCAGGCACTGTTGCCAAGGGCCACAGGGCATTGGGAACCTGTGATTTAATTCCCTTTCCTTCCTCTCACTTCCCCTATCTTTGCATTTCAGTTGTTCCGTTTCCTTTGGTACTATCATTCCTTGCCTGCCAGTCTCCTCTCCTTTGCTCCAGTGTCTCACCACAACAATTAATTTATTGGGAAAAAGGTCAAGCACACAAGATGAGCCAGCCCCCAGCTACAAACAATTGCAAAAGGTTTTACAAGACAAGTGGGAGGAGAGCCACAGTGAGGTACAACCAACACACAGCTCAGGTGCAGGGGAACACCCAAAGACTCAACCACAAGCCTGAGGTTAGTCTCAAGTTGGAGCCTCTTTTGTTCCTTTATCAATTTCAGCCCCAGGAGACTTCTCATCTTTCATTGTTTTTAAGCATTACTTACTGAGGCCTTTTTATACTCAATGCATTACCTTAATTTCCAATCCATCAGATATCTGGAAAGGTTGAAGGATAGGTTTTACCAGCTTCAATTACAAAGAAAGAAGATACAGATCTTCAGGCCTCCTTTGATGAAAACACACCTTTGGACAGGCTCCTACTAGTTATCAGTTGGTTTTAACCCAACTAAACCACCTCCCTTTATTTCTCAGTGTTCAGATCACTGGCAGCTGCACTGTCTTGCTCCACACCCTTCACAAGCTGGTCCTCAACCCTCTCAAAATAATCTGACCACAAACCACTTGACCCAGTGGGACCCCCAGAGGGGCAGCCCTACCCCTGCCCTGCCCACACATGGGGACAGCTCTGCAAACTGGTGCGTGAGGAGCCTCCCGAGGGGTGTTAACCCCTGCCAAGAGGAGAAGGGCTGCTCTGCAGCAACTGCTGCTGCTCACCAGAGCACACATTTCTCTAAGTTGAATTATTGAACGAGAACCAGGCACTTGGCTGTCCTCGCCCATACCTGAATGTCCCACCTCTGCAGCTTTTTGTTTCCCCTCTAAATGGGGAATGCCTCAGACCTCGCATGTCCTGAGCGCTTCTCAGAAAAGCGTCTTTGTTTTTCTCTGCAGGGGTGGGGCCGGTTTCAAAGATACCACACGCCTTGGCAGAGTCCCGTTTGCTGCAGGGGAGCACAGCCACTGAAATCAGTACTTAAAACACAGGATTGCACTGGATAATCAGGTGTTGTTTATGTATAGGCAGCAGGAGCCCCACTCTCTCAGCATCTCGCACCGACGGGACGGTGAGTCCCCCTCCTGCCACCCGCGGGCTGCAATCGAGCATCTCCCCGGGAGCGGCGAAGGGAGCCGGGGTGCCGGCGAGGGGACACCCGCAAAGCCTGGGCTGGGACCGCCTGGGACACCCGCAAAGCCTGGCCTGGGACCGCCTGCGACACCCGCAAAGCCCAGGCTGGGACCCCTTGGGACACCCGCAAAGCCTGGGCTGCGACCGCCTGGGACACCCGCAGAGCCCGGGCTGGGACCCCTTGGGACACCCGCAAAGCCTGGGCTGGGACCCCCGGGACACACGGGTCCCCCCGCGCCCCCCGGCCCCGCTCACCCTTGGTCAGCTGCACCCGCTTCAGCTCGAAGGGGATGTTGTTGCTCCGGGCGAAGATGTAGAGCGCCCGGCAGGGCTGCGAGAGCAGGTCCAGGTACAGCTCCAGCCCCATCCTGTCACTCCTGTCACTTCCGCAGCTGCCGCCCGGCCCTGTGACAGCCCGTCCCGCCCGGTGCCGTTAAATCCCGTCCCGCCAGCACCGGCCCGCCCAACCGGGCGGGGCCACAGCGGGACCCGGGGCCGGTGCCTCACTGACGGGACAGCGCCGGTGGCACTGCCCGGGCAGAGTCTCCGCTGGGCTCTGCCACCTTCCATCCTCTGGCATGTCCCGGTAACTGCCCTCAGTGACAAAGAAACCACAGCTCGGCCGGGGGGACCGGAGAGGCACACCCTGGTTTTGCTCCCCGTGGGAGCTCACAGCTCTTGCACAAGAGGACCTTCCATTCCTGTGACTCCAGCCCAGACACCCGTGCTATGGAAAAACAACTGGAGAGCAAGCAGTCACAGCAGAGCACACACTGCTTCACTGCTACAAAACAACCTTGCTCCTATCTTCACAAGATCCAACCACCATTCCCAAAACTCATTCCTTCAAGATTCCCTGCTTTCAGTAATTTATTGCTAGTGCCGGTGTACATTAATTTCACTTTGCAAAACAATAAGCCAGAGCTGGAGCCATTCCTGCTGAAGGAAAAGCAACCCTTGGAGAGCAGTTGCAGGCCACAGCTACATGGCAGCTCTAAGCCTTCTGCCAGGGCAGCTAAAAATACCATGGCATGTGTCAAATACAGACTTATGGCTTGCAGTGACACGAGCTGGCTCCAGGACATTCATATTAGACATCAGACACTGCAGTCTGCATTAATATCAATCTACACTTAATAATACCTGCTGTTACCTCTGGTACAGAACATTGGAGGGAAAAACACAGGCAAGAAAAGGACAAGGCACAAGACTGCAACAGTGAAAAGTTCTTTTAACAAAATCTCCATCCTTAATCATAAAATATCCTCGGTTGGAAGGTACCCACAAGGATCATCAAGTTAAATTCCTGACCCCAGGAATCTTTATTAGACACTGTTTTAAAAATATTTATTTAATAAAAATATTTATTTAATATTTACTTAGAAGTTGGAGTCACTGCAGCCCAGAGCAGCTCTTCCAACACATTTCTGCTACAGGCACTGCACAGGTGTTGATGCATCTGCAGACAGACAGAAGTGAGGGCCCAGCCCTCACCACTGGTGGACAGCAGTTCCATCAGGCCAGGCTCAAGAGCTGGTGGTAATCCTACATCTGCCAGCAGGATATGATGCAAAGTCCTCTTCAAGACAACCTGTATCTCCAAATTTATCTTTTTTTTTTTTTAAACCAGTAACTGAACTCTGTTCACAGCGTCCTTGAAAGAGGAATAAGGCCTGTAGTAGCTGACTTCAGATATGATAAGGCTGAGGAAGCAGCCCTTGAGGGCCCATGACTCAGTGCTGCTGTGCTGGGGAACAGTCCATGGCCTGCTCAGTGCCACATCAGCCACCTCAGCTTCCACTCCTTCAGGCTCGCTTCTGTGCTCGCTCGTTCTGTGCAAAATTAAAGTTGAGAAGGTGACTGAAGATGCCCCTGCCTCAGAGTCACACAGAAGGGACTTCAGGGAGGAACACGACAATTTAATAATCCTTTCTGTCTCAGTTCTCAAACATTCCTAGTCTACAACTCAAAATCCTAATTTTTCAGGGTCAGGTATTTTTGAGTTCTCCGATTAGAGAGCAGAACACCTGCCCAAATCATGCAGCATAAAGTCTATTAAGAATCCCTAGTCCACCCATCTGGCAAGGAAAATGCTACCCTGCTTTTGTCTCAAAGCTCTCAACTTCACACTGGTATATAAAAAAGGGCTTGCAGATAGCTGTGCATTACAGTCTTAACCCTGTAATGACAAAAGATTTGATCTCTGCATATTGCTTGCAGTCCTCTGGGTAGCTGTCAAAATCCCAGCTACAGAGGTAAAGAGAAGGGCAGAATAGAAAAAAAACCCACCAAAAATCAGAATTGTTTTCGTTGAAAAAGACCCTTAAGACCATTGAATCCAACCATTTATCTGGCACTGCCAAACCTCCACTAAATCACAGCCCCAGGTGCCACCTCTACACGTCTTTTAAACCCCTCCAGGAACACCGCCTAACTTTGACAGAAAAGCTCTTTCTCCCCACCCCTCCCCATCCTTTCTGAGTATTCCATAAGGATGCACACACAAATGTTGCCCTCACAGTGAATTGGTATTGTCACAGACAGAGAAAAGGATCCTGCACACTAACACCTGTGCTAAGCGTGAATTGCAATAAAAAAGCCAAACTGCAACTAGCACAGGTTATTTTCCTCCCCATTTCAATTACCTTGACTGTCTTCTCAAGCTTACACAGTGCTCCCTCATATTGCTGCACCAATGGCTTCAAGGAGTTGCCCTTCACTGGGTGTTTCTTTATATCCCTGATGCCAGCATCCCTCAGCATGCGCAGGAACCGCCGCTCCTGCACCAGACACCAGAGGTGAGCCTTAAGTGCCCATCAGCCAGCAAGCCAGCACATTTGGGAACATGCTGCTTAGTCAGGAGATAACTGAAGTTTCCAAGCACAAAGCTCAGCTGACTGGAAAAGGTAGTATCAACTTTACGATCCTTATGGCCCTGCGTGGCATCCTTATCAAATGAATCCCACACCAAAGACACACCTGAATTCTAAGAACCAAGCTGAAAGCAACACCTGCTTCTCCTGCACGAGCTGTTCTTCCAACCCTGAAAACAGAGAAAGTAGCTTCAAGTCAGTTTAGCCCCACAGTCACTGCCATTATCAACTCCAAGATTCTGATGCTGAAATCCTCCAGTTTTCAGAAAGTCTGATTCCAAGCAATGCTAGGCTTAATTTTTGCTAGAAAGCTATTTGCACATTAAAATAAAAAGAAAAGCTAAAAGCCCTTTTAAGTGCATGTCACCTTTGCTAAACATCTCAAAGCAAACCAAGCTCAGACATCTTCCTTTTGCTCCTGTTGTCTTACCTGTGAATGTATGTCCTGATGAACTGTGGTGCATCATAGTTGATCACATAATTCACTCCTTTAACATCAATCCCTCGGGCTGTGGCATCTGTGCTGATTAACCTGTTTGTACATGTATATATAGTAATTTTCAGGTAATATCTCAGGCACTACACACACAAAACACAAGTAAACATAGCAGAACTCTTGCTAATCTCTGTTCAAACTGGACAGTCAGGCTCTGCCTCTAAGCCTGGCAGCAGCACTGCAAGTCACTCCTTATTGCCACTGGCCTTATTAGCTGCCCACAGACTGGGGGAAATGGATTTGCAGAGAATTTTTAAAAAACCAGAACTATGAAAGATGCATTGTAGTAGGACCCAGGAAGGGTAATTTAGATGATTGGCTTTAAGGCATTAACAGCATTGTGTGCCAAAAGGTGATAGCCCAAGAAACGCTTATAATGTAATTAGGAAATAGTTTGGCTTCTGACTGTGATGGTGTGAATGATAACACCTGTATCATCTCACCCTTCACATGAGACTGAAAATGGAATAAAGGTTTTTAAAATGCCTCTCAGTTGGCCCATCTCTGGGTCAGAAAAGGGCACAATCTGACACCAGACCTCCAAGGATCACTACAGGCTTGTCACCCTCTGCTGAGCATGAAAAGTTACTGGGTGTTTCCAGGTTCTCCAAGCACACCAGACACCTCCCAGCTCACTGGAGCTTACAAATGTCTAAAGAATCTGAACATTCCAAACATGCATGGAACGCACTAATAGTGAAAGTGAGAAATTCCAGTAGTCAAGGAGGAATTTATACACCAGGTTTGGATAAAGAGAACACCCAGAAAATAAAGAGACATTCCACAGATACAATCTCATATAACTACCAAAACCACAATGCAAATCAAACACATGGATAGAGGTAGATCTGTATGCCAGTCTGAGCACGGATTGCTTTGGTAGGAAGCTCTAACACTGTGTACAGTTTCTGCCCCAACAACCATTTCAGCCCTACAAGCACCAGATGCCCAGCACAAACTCCATTTGTGGAGTGAGGAAACTCCAAATTAAACTCCAGATCTGCAAACATGTGTGTGTTGGGCAACTCTATGAACACGTATTTGTATTTATTGCTTGTTATAAAACAACACATAGAAATTCAGACTGCAGCTAGATTAGAACAGGCTGAGATACATGAAGGATAAGCAATTCAAAGTCACAAGTCCAAGTCTCACACTCATTCTGCAACAGACTCCTGCATGTTTTAGGAGACCCCATGTAACTGTGTCCCTTGTTCTGTCTAGCTTTTTACACTGGAAACAGCCTGTGCTGGAGAACATACAGGAAACTAGTTTAAGATGCTCACAGTTGTATTTTGCCTTGTTCAAACTCCTTCATGGTTCTCTTTCTCTCATTCGGAGGTAACCGAGAAGAAAATTCCGCCACCGTGACTCCACCAAAGGCTTGAACCAGCAGGAACAACCTGCAGGTAACCAGGAGAGAAACTGTCACTCCCTTCCCTCTGTAAGATCCCATGACAGATACCCAGGACAGTGATCCCATTAATGCTCACCTGTGAGAGGCTTCCCTGGAGTTGGTAAAGCACAACACGCGGGTGAATCTCATTTTCAGCATGAAATACAAGAGGAGCAAAGGCTTGGAATTCAGGTCACAAGGCACGTAACATTGCTGCAGTCAACAGGGAAGGAGGTCAGAGAGAAAAATTACTTCTTGCCAACACCATCCTCCCTGAAACCCACCACCTGTCCATGACCTACACAGGTCTGGATGTTTTATAGCTGACTAATAGCAGCAAAAGCAGAGCCCAGAATGCCACCCCCTTTTGAGTGAACAGGCTGGCAGGATACAACACGAGTGGAGACAGGAGACCTGAGCTGCTCCAATGCTCTTACACCTCCATGACAAGTAACAACATGCTCTGCCTTCCTGCCTGTACATACATGTCTTGAAGTGAATATTAGACATATGGACAATTATAGTGCTACTACATTATGACTTCCTAGCTCCACTCCCCATTGCTCCTAAACTTAACTCCACATGAAGAGAGAATAATTAAAAAAAATAATCAAGTCTTAACCAAAGAAACATTAAGTAATGAGAAAACAAAGGTGCAAAGGTACAGCCCTCTGGGTCATATACTTCCAAAGCCACTTTTGCAAGGAAACACAGGGAAGATATTCTTGTTTTAGGGTAAAACCAGAACTAGATAGCCCAGAATTAAACAAATCTTCAAGTATAACTTATTTAAAAGAATTCACATCATACCGATAGCCCCTCAGGGAGTGTGTATTTATTACTGGTATCTTGTTCAGCTTCTGTTCCATCTCTGTTTTTCTCAGAATACACAGATGTGAAGAGACGAGGCTGGAATAAATCCAGCTGCTGCAATTTCTCTGGGTCCTGGGTCAGTGTGGCTGAAAACAGGAGTTTCTGTAAGGGTATCTGAGGAGAGCAGCAACTGAAAGAAACAGCACACAGAAACTGGGCTTTGAGGATGGGGCAAAGGAGTTTCACCCCAAGTGCCTTCGCATGATACAAGGGAAGCAATGAATTCTCTTTGATGCTCTTTTCCTGCCCTGGGCCTTAGCTCTATGTTCTTTTCCACCCTTGTTTTATGGTGGAGTTCACAGACAGAACTGATGAGCATTCTCAGTCAAGTGCACAACCCCAATCCATTACTCCTGCACAAGTCCCTGCACCCTGGTTACCCATGTCCTCATTCTAGTCATGTCCTTCCTTGGCCATTCATCTCAGTTTCTGACACATCTCTGCCACTGCTGTACAAAACCAGCAGCTGCAGACTGTTAATTGCAAGAGTTTTCCTCCAAATCTATTACTCAGCTTTGCCAGAAGGCATTACTGTAGTGACTGTGCAAATGATCACAGATTCGCAATATCTGTGCATTCTTTTGATGCTCCTTTAATCTAAATAAGGAAAGCCTGGAGAATACAATACTTAGTCTGAAGGACTTCCTCTGGCATCAGCTGTTCACTGCCTTGTTTTGGCAGACATTTCTCAGAGGAATCAAGCTTTGGGAGTCTGTGTGGCAGTGTACAGTGGAGCAGGGCAGTGACATCCAGGTGCTGGTGTCCACACTTCCAGTTCAAAGAAATGCATTTTGCAACTCACCTGGCTGCTGTTATAGGCCCTGGTTTGGTCCTCTGGAAAAGCATGTTGGAGCCAGAGTCATTTTCCCTTTGGAATGCAGCTTTGACAATCTGGTTCAGACAGTTCTGGTGCATGTCATCAATCATACGGTCAGCTTCATCCACGATCTGAATTCACAAGGATGAAAACCACCACTTGTCAAATACTGGGAGCTTTTATTTTCCTTTGTATCTGTAACCAGTGAGCCAGAAGGTAAGATAATGGAAGCTTCTAGTGAACAGAATTGCTTTCCTTGCCCATCCTTACTCCAAGTTTGCAAGAGCCTAAGAGAGAAGGGGAAGTGGGTGGATGCTTGGGCGTCACGAGTTGGAATCAAACATCTCATCTTGTGACTGCTCCCTCCACAATCTGGAGTGCAGACAGGCCCACACAACAGTTCCAACAGAGAGGTATTTATGTTTCACACAAGAAGCAAGCAGGAATTGTTGCTGCAGCAG
This sequence comes from Illadopsis cleaveri, assembly GCA_013399915.1. Lineage (NCBI taxonomy): Eukaryota > Metazoa > Chordata > Aves > Passeriformes > Timaliidae > Illadopsis > Illadopsis cleaveri. Next base: position 177,380 of record VXBB01017623.1, on the reverse strand, counting down.
ACACACACTGCTCTCAGATGGGAGAGCTGTGGAGGTGACTCACCAGGAAGCGAAGCTGTGCCAGGCTGAAGCCTGGGGTCTGGTTAATGTGGTCCGTGAGCCTCCCTGGTGTGGCCACGACAATGTCAGCCAGGCTGCAGTAGCCTGTCACTCTGAAAGGACAAGCAGACCATCAGTAAGTCTCTCTCTTCATAGTAAAGCCTGTAGCAGAGACCTTAAGAAGCAGACCTCAAGGTTTTCCTACCACTCAATTAACTGAGGAATAACAAAATTCACATATGGACTTGACACTGGAGAGCATGCAGGGGCAGTGCTGGACACCAAACACCTGTCTCCACTGTGCTGCCTTATTTGAAACAGAAAGTGTCATTCTTCAATGCTCTACAAAAAAAGTTTAATTGCAGCAAAATCCCACACAGTCATATGTACCTGTGGGCACAAGGTAAGCATTCACATTCTGAGCATTTGCTGGTGAAGAACCCCAAAAATCCAGTAAGACATTACAATCACAAAACAGGGATTGTAACAAGCACTGTGACAAAGAACCACCAGAGCATATAAACCCATTATCCAAAATCGTGATAGCATGATGCTGTGCTGCAACAGTCTGTATCTTGACCCCACCTTAATGAGATTAATTGGCCTGCAATCTCTGTAAACTTTGTCAAAATACCTTTTAACCTACCTTTTCTGGACAAGCATCTCCTGCTCCTTTGCAAAAGATTTCTGGCCAGTAATCAAAGCGACCTTCAGACCTGTCCCGTCAGTGTAAACGTTGAACACTTTACTCACCTGCAACGAGATGGGCTTTGTCAGCTGCCACACAATCAGCTGCAGTGAATTACATGAACAGCACCAAAGTTACATGAACAGCACCAAAGTTACATGAACAGCACCAAAGTTACATGAACAGCACCAAACCCATTGGCAGGGTTTTCAGCCTGCTCCACAGAGCAGCCAAAGTACTGGCTGCACCAGCCTGTCCCTCAGCCCAGCTCTGCTCAGAGATGATGAGGAGCCACATACCTGCTGTGCCAGCTCTTTGGTGGGCAGAACAACCAGAGCTCGTACGTGGCAAACCACTCTATCCAACAGAACCTGCCAAAATAAAGGCCAAGTGAGTCCCTGAGAGAACAGGGGAGAACAGGGTTCTTGAGCCTAACTTAGTGAGAGAAGCTGGGCTTGACACATTCTCACAGTTTTATGCTCCCATTTTTCTCCCTCCACCCTCCCAACTCCTCATGCTGTGCCTGCTGTCTGAGAAAAGGAGTGGGATGCTGACAAGAAGCTCCCTCAGCCAGCTCGGAGCTGAAAATCTGCCGCCTTATGTCCACAAATTCCTCGGCTTTTCCACCTACTTTTAAGTTCAGGTTTTGCCTGAACAAAAGCAACGCCAGCATTTCCCCCAGAGACACTTCCCAGAGGATAAACTCACCTGCACAATGGGTATGACAAAAGACAGGGTCTTCCCACTGCCCGTGGGTGCTGACACACAGATGTCCTTGGGCCGGTACCCGCCCCGCCCCAGCAGGTACCCGTGGGAGGCACTCTGGAGAATGGCAGGAATCACCTCTGCCTGGACTGAGCAAAACCAGAAATAAACACACACTGCATGCTTCAGGAACTCACCAACAACTGAAAACGTTATATAAAAGCATTTTGGAAATGAGAAAATGCGTGCTGGCTTCACAACATAACCCTGATGGGCCTCTGGCACAGCCTAAGTCTCCCGCCTCAGCTGGGCTAAGGCCACCCTCCATCCCTGTCCTTGCACCCAGCTGTCCTTTCCTCTTATTTAACAGCTGGCATTTATTGTACTTGTTTGCAAAAGTGGCAAAATAACGGAAAACAAACAGATTTCCTTTTTTTGTTTGGATGTTTTTCTGGTGCTTTAATGAGCTTCCAGAAAGCTCTGATCAGCAGCAGTTGGTGGAAAGTAAGGAGCTAAAGCACAAGCTTCCACAAGGAGGAAAACTGTGAGGACACAAGTAAGACTTCCCTCTTTGGGCAGCTCTGAGCCATTACTCCAAGCTGTATTTATGAGTAGGTCATAGACTTTTCCTCAGCCTAGATAAAACTTTGAAAAAGAAGGGTTAAATCTGCTACAATCACTTCCATGCATTACATTTTGTCCTGTATTTTACTTCACTGCCTACGTAAAACATACAGCACCAGAACTCTTTAAAGTCCCTTTTGAAAGAAACAAAAGCACTATCAGGGCACCTGGAAAAAAGGAGTCTATTCCATTCATTTGCAGCTTTTTCAGCAGCCTGGGATGGATTCCTGGGACATCACTGATGGGACACAGATTATCTTTGATGCGTTTCTGCACCCGCCTGGGTTGAGCAAGCCACTGTGGCAAGAAGGGCTGGACCTGAGGTGAGGGGAAGGAGAATATGGCAATACCATGAGGAAAATAAACTTGTAAGAAGCATTCTTTTCCTAAGCATCACCAAAACTCAGCCAAGCTGGTTACCTTCTGCACTGGCTTTGCATCATAGTCTCCAAGGATCATCACACTGGAGGGTGGACAATCTACCTCTTCCCCTGAGGCTACTAAGGGCAGCTCCTCCTTTGTAGTTTGATTTCCTTCTGCTTTTTCACTGCTGTCTTCCTTCCCTTTTTCATCTCCTTGTGTTTCCTCATCTGTCTTCTTCCTTTTGTTAGACTTGTTTTCCTGTTGTTTGATGTCTTCTTCAGAATCTGGAATTTGGATAACAGCAATACAAAGCTACAGGTCAGAGCACGCCACAGGAGAGGGATTTGGCAATATTACAACACAGGACTTAAGCAACAACTTGCAAGCTCTTCTTTCTTAAATCCAAGTGCAGAGGTCACACATTTCTTTGTTTGTATAGACACAACAAGACTGAGGTGATGTGACATGCTTCCCTCCTCCCCTGACACTAAACTGATCCTCAAAGTTTGCAATACAGGCCCTCCCCTTAAAGAAAAGAAATTTGGAACTTACTAAGGAGATGAAAACAAAATCAGGTAAACTGGGCAAGGTACTCAAAGAGCAACTCGTGTCCACTTTCCTGTGGAAACAGTCAACCACGATGCACTGAAATCCTACAGCCTCACTTTACCCGTACCTGCTTCAGTCCTCTCTCGCTGCACTTTTGATTTTCTTCTATTTGCTTTCTTCGTCCTTGTGGGGCTGCTGCCACCTGCTGCCTCCTCAGTACCAGCCCTTTCTTCCGAAGGGCTGCGTGGCTGTTGTTTTGTCTTTAGCTTCTTCTGTCTTTGCGCACTGGGCTGCTCCTCACTCTCCCTCTTTCTCTTTCCCTTTCCTTGGCCGGGCTCGGCCCCGGAGCTCCGCCCCGCGCCCCCCCGCCCTNGGAGCTCAGCCCCGCGCCCCCCGGCCCTTCCCCTCCCTGCGGCTGCGCCTATCGCTGCTTCTTCAGCTGCCGGGCCCTCGCCTGCTGCTGCAGCCGCTCCAGCAGGAGCCGCGCCCGGTCCTCCGCCTCAGCATCCTCCTCCTGCTCGTCCTCCCCGCCGTACCTGAAACAGCCCGGACAAACCTCCTCAGGCACGAGCCGCCCGCCCGCACAGGCCTCCGGACAGACAGCCCCGGCCCGAGCCCGCGGCTGAGGCAGCGCCCGGGACAAGGGCAGGGTCCGGGTGTAGGAGGAGAACGGGAGCGGGGCCGCGCCCGCGGTACCTGCGGATGCAGAACAGCGCCATGGCCAGGCCACGCCGCGCCGGCGCAACGGGATGACGCAATCACACTGGCGCACCGAGATGACGTCATCACACGCCCGCGAGGCCGCGGCGGAACTCTCCAGAAGGCGCGGGGCGAGTGCGCCCCCTGCCGGCTAGAGGTGGAGGGAGGGGCAGCGCCGCGCGCGCGCCCAGCGGGGACCCTGAGGGGAGGGACGGGAACCGCGGCCCCGAGGGGCTCAGGGCGGCACAGGGCACAGCACCACCTGGGACAGGCTGGCACAGCACACTGAAGCTCCCCACAGTGCTGCAGGCCCCTGCAGAGCTTCCACGGCACTGAGGGCCATCCCCACTGCTACAGCAGGCAGTGTAAGCTATGTGGATAACAACATTTCCCCTCAGCAAGCAAAAGCACTCCTTCCTTGCTCGTTTGGCCGCACACAGGTGGCACATCCTAGGAGGAAAGCTGGTCCAAGGACTGCAGCAATAGCTGACACCATCCAAAAACAAACCTCAGAGCAACAAGCAGCCCTGAAGACACCTACAGCCTTACCTATAGCAAGGTAAAAATCACTGGAGTGCTGTCAGGAACCAGCCCCAGCCACCACCACCATCGCAGTATGAAATACTGTGTCTGAGAAACACGGGCAAACCCAAAAGTTTGTTTTGTTTGCTTTAGGATCAGTGAAACAGACATGTTAGTGATTGCCCAACTCCATCCCCAACCTGCCAAAGCCTAAGCCACACAGCTTACTTCTAAATCTTTATTTGTTTTCTACACAGAGAAAACAGAGGAATGTTGAAGCAGCAATATTTAAACACACTAGCAAGGAGCCATCAATCTGTGAGAGTGCACAAAGTGCAACACGGGGCCATTTGTGCCGTGGTCTCTGCTACAGGGCCAGGTGAGGGGAGGTCCAGGAACAGCCTCTTCAGACAGAAGGGAGAGTTCTACGCAAAGGTGGAACCGTTCCAGCCCACGTTGGCAGCATTCATGTCAAAGTAGTTGATGTAGACCCTGCAGAAGAGGCACAGGAGGAAATAACAACAGTCTTATTAACTCATTTATATAAGTCGGGACAACACAACAGGGGATAGTGCTTCCCATTCTTCTGCTTGAAAAAACATCAAACTTCATCTTTACCAAAAATCTGGTGGAGCCTCCAAGCAGTCAGTATTTCTCAGTTCTCAAAATTGTACTTTTTCTCTTTTTAAAAAAAAAAAAAAAATACAAATTTTTCTGCAGTCAGGGACTGTCCAGACACCAGACAGCTTTTGTTTAGCAGCCTGTCAAGAGAGATCAACCCCTTTTGTTTCTGAGCGTTGCAGTCCTTCACACGTGTCACAGACTGGCAGCCTTGGAGAGTTAAACAGGCCCTCAGGCCTGGCTCTGCATCTCCCTTCAACCCTCATGGCACCAGGCTCTTCCCATCTTCACAGCTGCACACAGACACTCTCCTGAACTCTGCAGCCTGCAAGGGAGCTGCTCACAGCCTGCTGGCTCCTACTTTTGTCTCGCAGCTCCAGCCTGTTACTGCTCCTTGCTTGTGCTTTCAGCCTTGCCTCCCCAGAGGACAAGACATCACACCTCAGAGGCAAAAGACATGCTGGGCAACTTGTCAGTGCTCTGGTGTTTTTCCCTACTCTCAGAGCAGAAAGTCATTGAACAGAGAGGACTCTCCAGGGAAAGAGGCAGGCACTGAATTCTTATGTGGACGTGAAAGTGCTGCAAGCAATGACTTGCTATTTTCCAAAACACATGGACTTATTCCTGGCTGTTTAAATTTTTAAACAGACTTTTCAAAGCAGTTTCAGAAAGCCAGATAGATATGGTTAAACTGTGTCCCATCCTTACCTGTCTGCAGATACGTGCAAGTGCTTTGAGATCAGATCACACAGCATCTTGGTGTAAGTCTTGTTCTGCTGCCCTCCGATTTTGCCGATGCTGTAGAGGCTGCAGAGTGCACAGGGATCAGTGGAGCCCCCAAAGGACATCATCTGGTCAGGTATGATGTGCACAGCTATGTACTGTGGGAGGGAAACACTCCGTTACAGGCTGTCTGAACTGCCTTTTCCTGAAGAAAACTCGCTTTAGGTACCAACTCTAAAGAGGGCAGTTGTATTGGGGTCAGGCAGCTCTTCAGTGCTGGCCTCTGCGTACTTCCCATGCCCAGGGGAGGCTCAGGCCGGGCAGCCCCCACGGGAGGCACGGCCCTGGGGGCTGCGGGGACCCTCGGCGCGGCTCTCAGCGTCAGGAACGCGGTTATGTGTGCACAAAGCCGCGGGCGAGGCAGGCGCTCCTGCCCGCCAGTCTCGCCACCGCGCGGGGCGGAGCGAGATAAAGGCCCAAAGGCTGTGCCTGCGTGCCAGAGCTCACATCCCCAAATCACGGACCGGGACGCTGGGCCTGCCGCAGGGCCGGGCAGCGATTCCGTCTTATCCGGCTCCGGGGGCTGCTGCGGTCTGGCCCAACAGGGACCGTGTGGNGGAGGGGTCAGCGGCGCTTTTAGTGCGCGGGGCCGCCCCGGACGTGAAGCGGCCCCGCCCGGCAGGGAGGGAGGGAGCGGGGCGGGGACACACGCACACACAGCGGCTCCGCGGGCTGCAGCACCGGCGAGCCGTGCAGAGCCCTCCCGCGGCAGGCTCTCGACCCGAGGTCTGCCCCGCTCCGCCGTTATTCCTTGGTTTGTTACTGCCACTGAACGTTTTTTGAGGGTTTGTTGCAGGCTCCTTTGTGGAACGGAGTCCGGGCGCACTGGGCAGCTCATACATAACCTGTGATACTAGCGCTGTAGCACTCCCGCTGGTTTCTGCGGGATCAGGGCCAGAGAGGGATATAGGCTTCAGCTCGGCAGTTGCGAAAAGGGATATTTGCCCTGGCTCCAAGATTTTTTTTCTTTTGCAAAATAAAGTAACATTTGTAGCAGTTTAACTGTGTGTGCAGCTTTAGCTCGGTGTAAGTAGAAACGTCTGCCTTACTGCCATATTAATTATTCTCCATTTCAGCCAAATTAAAAACTACCTATTGCTCCTCAGCCTCCCCATTTCCACATCATATTTTTCTACTGGAAAAAGGCAGAAGTGAGTTTTGTTTGGCTTTGGAATGAACCTGTTGGGAGGTGAGAGGCAGCAGAGCCGAGGCGTATGCTGGGCTGTGTGATGTGATGCACGTAGGCTGCCAGGGCACGGTTCCCCACCCTGCCTCTTGCCTGCCCCGGCGGCGGCAGCGCTGCTCTGCTGCACCAAATGACTCACAGGAAGGCTGAAGAGGATCAGGCCCGGAGCCCTCTCCACCCAGACATTTCATACACAGCAATCCTGCACTGCTGTTGCTAGAAAGCTTGTCCAGAGCACATGTTACATATGTGAACACTCCGAGCCCTGAATGAGGAGTAAGGGATGGTGCCATACGGGAATGCATTGGAGTGACACAGGTTATAATGCTGAGAACTGGAGCACTTCCTTTTCTAGTGATTAACAGTGCTTAAGGACAGCGACTAAGAACTGATTAAGTTTCCTCCCTTTGATATCTTCAGCTCCCTGCCATTGCATAGTCCCACTTATTCCTCTCACCTTCCTGCCTCCCAGATTTGTTACATGGAGGTGGAGTGGGAATTCTACCTGTGCAGGGCGAAAACTTGAGAGCAATGTCACCACTGGTGTGCTTGCCCTGGCAGGCCTAGAGTGACAGCCCCTGGCTATGCTGCCACACAATGGAGAGACATCTGCAATTTCATCCTCTCTTGCCTCCCTGACTAAGAAAGGAGCTTTCCCCAAAGCAGCTTCCACCTCTTATCCCAACAAAGCATTTTTGTTGTTTGAGCTGCAGGTCTGTATTTAAAGTCTGTGGCTGCAAAGCAAAGCTGTGGTAGGGACACAATGGGATGTTAACAATAGAGTTCAGAACAGGAGTGTGATAAGGTTTGCTCTTCCAGAAAAAAATCACAGTACACTTAACTATAGAATTTCAGGAAACATCTCTCCTCAGTCTTTTATTTTACTTTGGAAGCAATTGATCTTATCTGACCAAGGGCTTAAATAATAAATATTTGTATGCAAATCTTCCTTTCATAATTAATTCACCACTTCAGTCCCTAGGAATGGCACACACTGGCTTGCTGTGCCTCTGCCTCATTCTGAGCTGTGCTCTAATCTTCGCTGTCACTACAAATTGCTCAATGGATGAAAAGGGGAGGGCACAGCAGTGAACAGTGGTTTTTTCCACTCACTCCCTCTGCCTATGCTGAGCCCTGGGAGATTCACAGCACAAGTTTTTCTGCAGCTCTGCTAGATATCCCTGTAGTGTTAGGCCTAAAGAGAACCTGGGCTGCAATCCATCCCTTTTAAATAAGAGGTAACCATGTCTTTTCTCCTTCTGAAGGGAGGTCCATGTGCAACATTTGTAGCCACATCTATTAACTTAAGATATATCTTGAAACCAGGTCAAGGTATGTTTATCTCCTTGAAATTTGGCTCTTGAGCATGGACATGGCAAAGGCAAAAGGAGTGTTCATTTTCATATATGACTAAACTTTCTTTGAAAGAAAAGCTTCTGTTAAGAGTATTTTGAGAGGGCACCCTCCATCTCCACTACAGAGTAGTTGAGACTTCCCGAAGTAGTAGTTACAACTTCCCCCAGTAACAAGTAGGTCCCAGTCATAAGGTTTCTGCTGCATTTTTCTTTGAGCAGCAGGCAAGAGGTTAAACAGCAGTGGGTAGCAGCAACTAAGATACCAATGCCTTTTGCATTTGGCAGATGCCAGAAGGTGACTAGAACTGCAAACCATAAACCACGGGGAGGGTTCAGGAATAAGCTGTGATTTCCCCAGGGCACCTCAAGAAAAGGTAGTGTTATTCCAACCTGCATTGCCAGGGCTGATGTCAAAGAAGCTGATGTAGATTCTGGAAGGGAAGACAGGCACTGTTAACAGCTGTGAGCAGAGTGCTGCAGGCTGGTCAGGGTGCTCCTGCACACACAGCCACACTGCAGACTCTCCCCTGGGGCTTTATCCCTCTCAGGCCTTACACTCCCTTCCTCCTGCCCCTTTTAATGCCTCATCTGCTTGCATTCTGGAGTTCCTAGTGATCAAAGTATTGTGTCTGTACCTGGTCTTTTGCACATGATATTTGTGGGTACATACAGTGCCTGAACCTACATCATTTTAACCAAGGAATTCTGCAGCTTCTGGACATCAACAGCTCATGCAATGGCTCCTTTTTTCTTTTTAGCTGGGGAGTTGCTCAGTTGAGTTGGCATTTAACCTCTTCAATCAGCACATTAGTAGAGAACACCAAAGGACCAGCCTGGGATGAATAGCTTTTACAATCTGTGGAAAGTCATGTCAGACAAGTTGCCATATGAGCTCACCTGTCAGATGGTATTTTCAGCTGTTTGTTCAGCAGGTCACAAAGCAGTTTGGAGTAGACCTTGTTCTCCTGCTCCCCTATCTTTCCAATGCTGTAGAGAAAGCACATAGCATAAGGGTCTGTGGAGCCACAAAGGACATCAGGAGATCAGGACAGACCTGATCAGGAGAGACCTGTATTGCTAGATACTGTTGGAAGAGGAAAATGAATGTTATTTTCTTTGCCGTATTAAGAAAAGTTTTGAAAATCCAGGAAGGCATTTGCGTACCTAAACTGCAATGAAAATAAGCACAAGTTTTTCATACGCAAGGCTTTCATTTGTTGACATCTTACTGTCTAGATTTGCATTCTACTCCAAGATATCCACTGCTGTGTCAATGGCAGTACAAAGGCTCCATAGCTTTTGGGCTTCCTATTCCAGGTGCTCCAGGAGCTCCAGCACCTCCTCTGAGCCACCAGGCTCTCCCTGCCTGCGTGAGAAGGTCAGGGGCGAGGGGGGTGTGCAATGGTACTGCTGCTGCATTGCGTTCCAGAGAGATTTTGCACCTCACTGGCTCCTGCTGCAGCCTTTCCTGCTGAGGTAAATGTGAACTGACACATCAGCGGCCTAAATCAACATCCCCCTCATTAAACAAAATACAGCCTAATCCTGCTTTTGTTCTTGATATCAGGAAAACCAGAAAAAAGTATCTATGTTAATATTAATGACCAGCCCGCGATTTTCCCCGCTGCTAACACACAGTGTCAGATCCACACCCTGGGGAATCTGGGGATCAGTTCCTGTGGCATCCATCTGCTCCTGTGCTGTTCTTACCCACGTTTATTAGCAGCGCATCGCTGGAACTCGGCAGCAATTAACCCTCTTGGTAAAACAAGCCAGCCTGAGTACCAGGAGTTGTCTGGGTAATTAGTCTTGGCCATCATTTACAGTTTGTTTGGGTGTAAGGTGCATCAGACCACAGCAGGACAGGATAAGCCGAGGAGATCCTGCTGAGGTACCACTTGCTTGGCCCTGTTCTCCCCTGTCTGGACACCATGTGCTCTCGACTTTATGCCAAATGTAGGTACATCCATGCCTTTAACATCTACCCAGGAAGCAGGTTATCACTATTAAAGGAAAAATCGAGTTGAAGTATTAATCAGCATTATTTTCTTCTTAAAGCAGTTTGAAAATATTTGGAACAGTTCTTCTAGGAGGAAAAAAACCTATTTGATTAAAAATTCTTATTTTTCCCAAGTGGTACAGTTTCCTGTGAGAGGAGAGCTCTGCATTCCATCCCATCCTAATCCTTTCCTTCTTTCTGTGTTATAACTAAAAAACTCTCCCTTTCCTATTGCCTCCTTTGTCACGAAGAGCTTGTATGTCCTCTTCAGAAAAATCTCTTTGTTATTCCCTGTATATTTCTAAGTCCCTTATCCCTTCCACACAGCTGCACAAACCTGTTCCAGCTGCATCCCAGCCCTGGCCTCTAGCTTTATATTCAGAAGCTGTTATGCAAGACACACCCCTTTCCCCCCCGACAGCAAGTACTTGTTTGCTAGACTGATAAAAAATGGCTTTTTTAAAGAGGGATAGAACACATCAATTTTACATAAGAATTTAAGTGTTCAGGTGTCCCAGTGCATAGAGAAAGGTTTGCTGGGGAGCCCTCACGGCCCTTTCTGTGGGCACCAAAACTTCATTCTTTCTACAGTTTCAAAGCATCACTCCCAAAGCAAAATAAACATTTTCTGAAGATGGGCTCATGAATATGCAGAAATGGTGCTTAAAGAAGTGGCTGCAGATCCATAGCCAGTCCACTAAAGTTACTGCTGCTACAGCAACTGAGGTATAGCTCGTGTCATGAAATTTACAGCTCTGTAGAGAAGTTTTCTTTTGGTTTTTCATATTCAACAATCTTGACTAAGCAGCTGATACAGTGACTAGTGACCAGTCAGTATTAGGAGAATAATAACCTTATAAATCCTTATAAGACCCTCAATACCAGTATTTCAGGACTTTATCTCAGTAGCATACTGCCATATGTTTTGGCAGGTAAAAGCCCTCCAGTTTGGTAGTGAAACCAGCAGGCAGCTTTTACTCTGGTATTTTGACTACAAATAGCAGGATGCCACACAGATATTTTTGCCAGATGTCCAAGCAAGCTGAATAAATAAATTTTTTACTTCAACTGTAACCACTAGGCTACAGGCAATTTGGTGGCAAATAGCAGGCACTTATTCAACAGGACTCGGCAAGGAAGTGGAGGGTGAGGTTTGCTTTTCAGTCATGCAGATTCTTGAGAGGAATTCACAGGTACCTGTGGACACGTACCCACATGCATCCAGTGTCTTCATGTACACAGATAACTGCATGTAATATCATCCTACACAAAGCTAGTTTGAATACTCCAGGGTTTTGAGACCTCAATAAAACCAAGTTACAGTGAACAAGTATTTTACATTCTCCCAGAGAAAAGACTGCAAATACTGGTGAGTCATTAGCTAAATTAATTTATCAAGACTATCACCCACAAACAGCTCATTGCATAGGCACAGCTGGCTAAAGATAGAAAACATTTCAGCAAATGGACTTACCTGTGCTGGTTTGCCCAATGCTTTTGATAACTGTTGGGTGAGGTCCTCTACAAAACATTCTGGAACTTTATCTTTGTTTATATTTGTGTTAACAATGAATTTAGGCATCTTTGGATCACAAGCAGGTTTCTTCTCAGCTCACCTCAGTCTCAGCTTTATTTCTAACTCACCCACAAGCTGGCTCAGCCCACTGTGGCAGTAAGCACCTCAGGAGCCTCTAAATAGTCAGTGACACCTGCAGCAGGTGCACTGAGAGGGGTGGGAGTGTCTCAGGAGAGGTGAGGCTGAATGTGCCATCTGCAGACAGCCAATAATGCACTGGCCTGTGGAGGAACCCAGCCTCTGCACTCTGGAAAGCAAAGCATCCAAAATCACACCTCATATTTGGATACAGCCCAATCGTGAAACCAGTGAAAAAGGAAGTGTTTCAGAGACTGAGTGTAGGTTGTAATGCACCTCTTTATGCAAGGCTAGTAATTATTTTTAAAAATTGGATGAATGATTCGATTGTGAGGTCCTAAACTCTCTCTGTGGAATAGACCATAACAAAAAACCCGCGGTGACACATGTTGTGCAGACCTTTCCTGAACTATGACTAAGGCATGACAAAGATGCCTTAAAATCAGGGTCTTGGTTTTCCGCTGTGGTGATGGATTCTACATGCACAGACAAGGCTTGTTTTCAACTTGCTCCTTTGTTGTGCAAATAGTTCCATAACAGTCATAACTCCTGAGAGATAGGAAATCCACGGGTTTTCTGACATGAGCAGCTTTTATCCAGAGTGGAGGGAGTGTGTGGCAAGGCTGGGATCAGTTCTCACTGCTGCCTAGAAGAGCCTTACATGAGAGATGTTGCCCTCAGCTCTCTTGGTTTTCTTTGTTTGGAATCTTGCAAGCAGATTCTCACGCAGCTTCAACATAAACAATGTATATTTTTAGAGATGTTTTCATATTTCTCCTTTGGGAGGAGAATGTGATTGATGGTGGTATTCACCACCCAGGTTAAAGAGGTGGTGACCTAAATGACCAATCTCTTGGCCTCTGTACAAACTGTATATATGGAGTCGGATTGTTGATAGAGAACAGAGAATGTAGAAGAAGAATTTAGAATAAAGTATCATTAGCTTTCCCTTCAACTGCTGCTGCCTGCCTCGGTCCTTCTGCGGGTCCGATCCTCCTACATAGGGACCCGAGTGTGGCATCCTGCTACAGAGAGAAGTGATTTAGAGGGATCATATGGCATTTGGTAGAGGGTATTCACAGTGAGATGTGTGGGAAAAGCAGGTTGAAAATGCTGATGGGGATAAAATAAATGGTTTGACAATCTCTCCATGTTAGAGAGATTGGTGTCTTTATGCCCAGTAGTTTCTGAGTTAAGAGCTTTTCTACTCACTCCATTTTCTCCAGGCAGCAGAAAAGAGGGAGAGCTTTCTATAGCTTGCACTAAATGCTTGTATTAAATGGTGCAATTGAAGCAAATACCTTTTTAATGGTGACAACTTGTGTATGAACGTGCTGAAGCTGATTGTGTTCAAGGTCAGGTTGACTGGGCCCTGAGCAACCTGACTTAAATGACGGCATCCCTGCCCATGGCAGGGGGGTGGAACTAGGTGATCTTTAAAGTCTCCTCCAACCCAATCCATTCTATGTTTGTGTGGTGTATGTTGATTTTAAGTTAGTTCCTTCACTGTAGCACCCTTGCTGTAAAAAGTCAGCAAATAAAAAGTCAGCAGATGAAATTACTGTGTCAGTGTTCATTTACAGCCCACGTTTGTGGACTGCGTTTCCTGTATGCATTCTGAAAATAATGAAAACCCTAAAAAAACCCAGAAATAAAATCTGGTTTACAAAAAGCTTTTCCAGGGTATATTTCCTAGGCCAAAGTGTTAAAAACAAACCCAAGTGACACCTCCATCTGTAAGGAGAGGAGATGTTTGTAATATTGATTTTTTCTTCAGTGGTTCGAGGGAAAGCAGGTGGCATGATCCAAAGTGTTTAGTTACAAGTCATCCTATACTTGTTATTGGTCACTTGGAAAAACTTAGACTATTTCCAATGATCTTCACAACCTATTTTTACTGCTGGGTACAATAATCAGTCGTTATTCCCAGCTTGCTTACATAACAAGAAAAACACTTCCAAAACAAACTCTTTCTTCTGTGAAAACATCTGATGTAATTCCCAGAAGCTGATTCACCAGGTTGAAAATCGGTTCCTCAGACACCAGAGATGCTCTCAGAGTCTGCTTTATTTTATAGCAGTCATTTTACTCCTTTTGCATGCAAGAATATCTCAGTTTAGCAGGTCCTTCTCCCTGCCTAGAGTTATCAGGATGTTTTCCACTGAAATTTCCATTTCATCTCCAGGACTGCTCCACAGCAAATTTCACTTTCAATACTTGAGTCACCCTAAACCATGTATTTAGCTTTTCTCTGCATGCCTGTCACCCCAACATTTGGATTTCTGTGTTTCCCCAGCCTCATGACTGTTGGCCATTGAGCTTTTTTAATCATTCTTTACCTTGGTTCGTCTTCTTAAAACATTTCACTTGTTCTTTTGTATTTCTGATACTCTTTTCTGAGCTGTTTGCCAGCAGGTTCCTGCTTATGAGGTACTCAGTGTTACTCTAGAATAATGAGTTTCATGTCTATCTCAAAAAAGAAAAAATAAATGAGACAGAAGAGCTTGCAGTCTGTTTTTAATGTTTCCTTTTTAGTTCTATTGCAACATTATTTCCTGTCTTTTTTAAGAGATGCAAATTTTTTCTCTGAACATTCAGAGCTTGGTGCAAGACAACTGTTCCTTAGGAAAGTTATTTTCAGTGACAGGGGTTTCTTTTTTCCCAAAGTTCAGCTTGTTGAATTCTGCTTTTATTTCCATGATTGACTTTCCCTTAGTCTCAGGAAGATACAGGTAGATGAAAATTGCTGATAAAGCAAGGATACCCAAAAAGATAAGGAAGCAGAAGGGTCCTAGGTTATCCTGCAAGCAGAAATGCAAGACAATGTAAGGAAAATAAGAAACTCATTTCTATTTCTCTGCCCTTTAGTGCAAGCCTGTGTCTTAGAAGTTCAAATTCAAAGGTGTGCTCAATACACAATCCAGGACAGTATCAAACCAAGAGTTTCCACTGGCTGTGTCTGACCTGAGTCCGTTTGCTGCTCCTTGACAAGCCTGGGGAATTTCTGAGCAGGTTTGGTGTTTAGACAGAGCACTAAGCTTTGCATGTCATTGCAATTTATTGCTGTTATTCTGCCCCTTGTCAGCATTTGGAAATAGATTAGTCTGGAAAGAGGGATCCTGTGAGAGTCACTTACAACAATTACTGGAAAAATCATCCCAAGTACGAACAGTCCCATCCAGTTGATGCAGCCAACAATCAGAAAGGCTGATGGTCTGTATGACTGGCTGAAGATTTCAACCATCACAGATATGGTGGCTCCAGCTGAAAAAGCAAAGCCAAACACACACCAGGTTTGTTTGTTTCCTTGCTTCTGCTGAAGCTCCTCCCAATGGCAGTGGCAGAGATGATAGACAGGCAGAATAGGTGACCTGTTGACAGGTGACCTCTGCTGTGAGGGTGAAAGACCTTGATTCCAGAAATGGAATCCAGCAGTTAATTTAGGTTCCTCTTGTATGTACTGGAATCCTTTTTGTAGTATCAGTGGATCTGTGCAGCTCCATACTGCACTGGTTGTTTTTACTGGTGCAGTGGTTTATAAAACCAGCCTCCCTTTTGGCTCCTGTGGCCACTTTCACCTGAAGCATGTTGGTAGGCATAAGCTTAACTTGTTAAGTTATTGAAGGTGATTACTATAACACACCTGGCAATGTCTAGAATCCTGTTTTTAGCTGATTAATTTAGAAATTGCTTTGAAATTTCTATCTCACACCCTCTGGAGAAGAAGATACTGTTTTAAATTATTTCAGTCATGT
Source organism: Illadopsis cleaveri (assembly GCA_013399915.1). Lineage (NCBI taxonomy): Eukaryota > Metazoa > Chordata > Aves > Passeriformes > Timaliidae > Illadopsis > Illadopsis cleaveri. Next base: position 161,838 of record VXBB01017623.1, on the reverse strand, counting down.
GATCAGCAATAAAATTTGAGGTGTCTGTATCCTTTTCCTGTCTCCCTCATGTACGTGGCTGCCCTTCCCTCCTCAATTTCAAGAACTTTTTAGCAAGGCACTAGGCTTTTCTTCCTTTGCCAGTTGTGTTGCCAGCCAGTACAGTACCAAATTTCCTCCCAGCATAATCATTGATGTACTCACATGGTCCAATTCCATAGAAGACAACGAACAGAAAGATCAAGATAACACTGAAGTAATGCATCCAGAAAAACCGATGCTAAAAGGGAGAAACCAGTGATATCAAACCATTAGACACAGGACAGAAGAGCAGAGCTCTGTATTTCCTGCCACTGGCTGCAGTTTTTACACATTTCCTGCAAGTTAAGAGCAGAAAGGTGGGCTGGGGAAGTGGCCAGAAGGCTGCTGCCTCTTTACCTGCAGTGACAGGGTCATGGTGAGCAGTGCCAGCACAGAGCCCATCAGTGAGTATCCACCCCAGAGCAGCACCTTCCGCCCAAACCGGTCTATGAGGGTGCTCTGGAAAGCAGAAAACATGGATCACAAACCACAGTTCCCAAAGGAAATAATTCCTCCTGTCTCCATGTGTTCTGTGCAGAAGACTTGTCTAAATAATAGCCATAAATCAGTGTCATTTGACAGTCTCTTAGTTCCTAATGAATTTGATTTGTTTCTTCAAAACTAATTCATTATTAATTACACTGTGTTTCTCAGTCACTCCTAAACTGTTATTAGACAGTTCCCTCTCTTGCATGCTGTCATATGTCAAATTATGCACACATACATCTAATCCAGAACATCAGAAAATTATTATTTTGCAAAAAGAAGTGAGTCAAAAGACACACACTCATGCAAATAATTTGGGAAAAAACTTCTTTGTATCATGCCTGTGGTTTTGCAGAAGCAGGAAGATGTGGCTTAGGTTATGCAAAATTTCCCTGAGCCCAGTTATAAGAAAGGAAAAACACAGTTGTTGACCACATTGAAATTTTCCTTCAAACTCAAATCTGAAAAGACTTACACACAGTATGGAGGATAAGCACTCACACAACCCAACACCCAGAGACACGTATGGGATAAGGTATTCTTCAAACTTGGCTGTGTGGAATACTTCAAAAGAATAGAAGTAAATCTGAAAAATGCAAAGGGGAAATTAACCTGTGAAATAAAGTGTTGCCTTTGAGATACAATTCTAAGCTGTTTAATAACATTGACTTTGAGAGGTTTGTAATGCTGGTCCTGGGGATAAAGAGAGCACTCAACTGCATTGATTCCACAGAGCTGCAAGGTGGTCATGACAGTCATCAGAATGTAGAGCTGCCAGCGCAAGGATCGCTCCTTTATTACTTCAAGGACACGCAAGGTTTTCGTGCTGGCCATTGCACCCTTCTCCTTCATAATGTCATCAATTTCTGCTTGGTGGTCTCCTTCCCCCCAGAGCTTCCTGATGGCTGTAGGGGAGAAAGAGGGAAGCGGATTATCCTACCAGGATAGCTCCAGCAGGAATGGTTGCATTAAACCCTTCAGGCTGCCTGGCCCTTGGAGTAGGTGGCTGTGCTGATGCTGCTTCTGCCATCTGGTTGCTGCAGGGGCAGTGGGCAGTTGGAAGGATTTTGCCTCTCTGGTTGTCAGTATAGCACAACTTTCTAATATGAAGTTTACTTAACTGCAAACAAAATAAACATTTTAGTAGGTTTTTTTTTTAATAATACAAAAAAAGGACACCTGCCTGAACCATTTCCTTTAAAGAAATAAAGCAGTGCCCACCAAGGTGGGAAATGTTAGACATGCTGATATACATCTGTGTTTCTTGTCTTCATGGACTGCATGAAGCTCAGTGAGCCCAGGTTAATACAAACATTGCCATGGGTGCTTCAGCTGTGGTATGTGAAACTGCCTGTGCTCCATGGTCCTCACTGTGCAGCACAGCTCTGCCCTGCCTCATCCTCTGCAGAGCCTCTCACTGTGACAGAGCAGGTGAAGGGAAGTAAGTGATGAAAGCAGACACTCTACCTTTCCTGCAGGCTTCCTCATTACCCTTCTGTATCAGGAGGTAGGATGGTGAATCAGGGAAAAATGGGAGGGTAACCAGTTGAACCAATGCTGAAAGTCCACTAGATGCTAACAACCATGGCCACAAAGCTTCGCTTCCTAAAATCTCCCTGAAAAGTGCATGTGAAACAAAATTATGCTGAAATAATGGAATGAATGTTCAGGAAGTTTTTCTGAGTGATAAAGATTGCTCAGATTCCATTCAAGGGTTTACTGGAGTTAACCCCTGAATTTTAATTTGGCAAACTTCACAAATTTGGCTATTTTTATTTCTGACAATTTATTTTAAAGGGATTATCTGATATTTTGAAAATCTTTCTGAATATCCTTGGAACCAGTATAATGTCTAGAGAGCTGATGAGACTCATTTGACCACTGCTTGGCCACAAGAGCAAAACATCGTGCTAAGACTTTTCATGTAAGTACACTGAATTTTGAAGGGGAAGTCTCCTAGTAGAAAGAGTGTGGAAATAAGAAGACATCAGATTATGAGTAAATATTTTTCTGCCTTCTATATTTAAAACTATATTTCCCTCAAATACAATCAATATTTTTCTTCTGCCGTAAGATAAGGCATGTTTTCGGGCGGAGGAGAGTATTTCTCAGTCACTGACTAGCTGAGAGGGTAAAGTTATAGAAACATTTCTACTTTTAGTGTAACCTGATAGAAAATTGGAGAATTTACCGTAGTCCAACAACTTGTCCTGTGAGTTTTCCCAGGGTCAGAAAAACAGCAACAGTGGAGTTGGTAAACCCACGCAGCTTCTTGGGTGAAATCTCTCCTACATACTGAGGATGTATATTGAGAGAAAAACCTTGAACATAACAAGAGGATAAATAACAGTTAAAATATTTAGGAAAGCTTAACTTTTTGACCATCCTCTCTTATATTGTTTCCATTCACTCTGGTAATTAGATTACAGTTTCTTGCAAAAGATGATGACATATCTTTCACTTTTATTGAGTGCCTGGTGTATTTGCTTTACAAACCATTCTTCAAGGATGGCTGGAGAGACACCCCCAGGACAGCAAGTGGGGCCTGCAGGCCATGGTGACATACCTGAGCCAATGCCATAGAGAAAGCGCCCAACCAGAATCATCTCAAAGGATTTGGCTGTTTTACTGAGGGCCATGAAAAGTGCAGCTACCAACATGATCAGGTTGGTGAACATTTGGCACTTTTTCCTGAAAAAGAAAAAAAAAAATAAAAAAGACCTTTAGAATTTAGCGTGAAACGAGAACCTCTTGTACTCTTTTGACTACTGTTGTGACAGGAAGCATGGTATAGCCATTCCTACTGTTTTGAGGAATGGCTGAAATAATTTTGACTTAGGATAGTCAAAATGGTTCTTTAAAATTTGAGAACTTTTTAGATTTGAATTAATAAATTTTTTTAGGTTAGAATTTAAACAGATGGAACTCTTTGTCAGCATTTCCATAGTACAAGTAGGAAAAAAGATTGAAGGACTGGCCCAGTTTGTCACCAAGATTTTTAAATGGCTATAAGTCTTTATAAAATGTCAGGTTGTTCCCCAGAAATAGTCTGAGTCCACAGGTCCCATTCTAGAACTGCTCATACTAAAGACACTCTTGGCTAAATTCGTGATCTGAGATGGCAGACAGTCTTTTAGAGGCATATTTCATTTCAAAAGTCACTCTGTGAGAATCACAGGCTGGTGTGTTCACCACCCTGGTGTCTCAAAGTCTTTTGCACTCAGATGTTTTGCTGTGACACTCGTTAGACAAGAGCCCCCTTGCACACATTAAGGATCACAGAGACTCTGTGTTTAGGCTGTGATTCAGCAATTAGGCTATCATGTGTTAAATAACCCATGGGAGAGGTACATGATCTTGTTTCCAGTCTCGGGAGACTCTCAGCGTGTGGGATGAGGCAGTGTCCCACAAGAAATTTCTTGGGGGCACTTACCTGTTAGGAAAGAACAGAATTGCAGGCAGGCTAAGATGGTTTGTTGAGACCCAAATGAGGGGCCCCTGGATCAGTGTGTTGTGGAGCAGATCTTTAAGTGGGTCACACCAAGAAGATATGTTTGCCAATTTCTCTGCAAATGAAATTAGTGGTGTTACACACAAGGCACCGAGAACAGACCAGACTGGTGAGGAATCCTTCCTTCTACTTTGCCACCATCTGTCCAGTGGCAAAGATAGTTTGGGATTTCAGCAAAATGGATTGCCAAGAACAGAGATGTCTCTTGGACATTTGTTTTGGTGCTGTTTATATTTTTACAGTGAAATTACAAGCAATTTGTTTTTCTCCTTTCTCCATATTTTCACTAGAGCAGATCTGAATATTTAATGGAATGTCACCACCCTGAAATGAGTGTATTTAAATGGAAATCTGACTCTTCTTTGTCACATAAGGATATTTTCCAGGTGTTTGAGTAACTGCATAGAATGTGCTACAGCACAAGACACACAGCTCCTTTATTGGAGTTTGTAAAGCTTGGGAGACCTTTATGAGAGTGATAGGGGACCTTGAAGAAAATGTGATCCTGTGTCACTACTCCCAGAGGCACTGATCTGGTGATGTGATGATGGCTGCAGCCCTTACAGAGCACAGTTCCCTGGGGAGGGCAGATAAATAGGACAGAAGGGTGCCTGGAAAAAGTGGATGTGCCAGGAAACCAAATCAATTTTCTTTAATAGGACTGCTTCAACCAAAAAGAAGGGACTTATTTATCCACCTTGGTATTTCCCTGTACTTTCTGACTGCTGAGCTGTTACAAGAAGCACTTACTTCCTGTATTTTGTAGTCAGGTAGCCACAGCAGAGGCTTCCCAGGAATCCTCCTATCCCATAAACAGACACAATGAAGGACCACAACAGCATGATTGTCTCAGGATGGAGGGGAGAGCCATGTCGATCTATCCAGGTTTCATTAATAAACTTCCTGATGTGCTGAAAAAGAAAATGAGATTTGCCTTGATAATGGATATTATAATGGGTAATGGGTATAAGATCCCTTCACATTTGGCTGTTGTACTTCAGGTCAAGCCAGTGGTTCTCATATTAGACTTATTTTGAGACTTTTTTAGTAAAACAAGTTCATTGAGATGACACTGCAAATTCTTCAAATCTGCATCAGTCAGGAAGGTTCCTGGCGAGCATGCTGAGAGCTCATTGTGTGCCCTCCTTTGGAGGCTTGTACAATACATGGCAAGAGCTTATTTAAAACAGAAAATGCTTTCCAGGTCCTTAAAGGACGAAAAGTTCTCTACATATGATGTTAGTGTTAGCCAAAGAAAAGGCCCAGACATATCAGCTGAGTGCTCAATAAATTTGGGATTTGTGGGAGAACAGAGGGCTCAGGCTCTCACCTTTGTGGTTTCAGCCTCAGAGAGATGGCTACTTACCACAGAAGGATAGTTGATGACAGAAATATGGAATCCATATGGGAAGCTACCACCAATTCCCAGCACTAAGATCATTTGAAGTAGTCCTCGGAACTGAACCTGCAAAGCAAAAATAAAATGCTGCATCAGCTTCTCACTACTCTAGTTTTGTGCAAGACTTTGTAGCCACACTGGTCCTTCCTCTTTGTCCACTTCAGAGCCTTTTGAATTTAAACATTTTTCAAAATCCCTCTAATCTGCTGCCAACGTCCAACCATCAGCCACAGTGCCAGAGCAAACAACACAGGTGTAAGGGTGATAATCCATCACTCTGCTTGCAAGAAGGAGAAGGAGTTTGAAAAGGTGCTCCAAAACTACAACTCTCACTGTGTGCTGGCAACATCTGACAGGTTGGCTGGATAAAGGTGGCAGTCCTGGAAATGGGGAAGAGGGAATTCTTTTCCCTGTCTGCAATTGACATCAACCAATGCACATCAAACCATAGTGTGTGATGAGACATATCACTTCTTCCCTTTTTAAGATTACAGAAACTTTTAATGGATTATATTAATTACCTTTTGATGAAGTGAAGAAAGTAATTTGTTTAAAAGTTTATGTCATGATTTCTTAGCCTTTTGCTGTACCATTACCGTATTCATTAATTTGGGAAGTAATCACAGTGCTTAATATTTAGTATTTCAGTAATTTAGAAGACAAAGTAAAATATCATAGTCAATGCTGGATGAGCCAGAGCTGTTGTTAGATTTTTCATGTCATGTCATGTCACGTCATTACTTCATTTTATCTTGTCACACAGAAAACACAATGCAACAGCATCTTCATGGCCCCAAGTCCCATTACTCCTTGTGCTGTTTAAACACAGAAAGGAAAGATGGTCTCTGTAACAAAGGAATTTAAACTCTTTAAAGAACCTGAATCTCTAGTATTATGTTATCTTTGTCTTTTGTAATTCAGAGGCCTGAGGAGATGGGAGCAGGTACTCACCAGGTTGGAGAAGAAGGCAGCCATCTCCTGTGGATGAGCCGGTGCCTGCTGCTCAGTGCTGGTACCTGCCAAAGGAGCCAAATGCTCACATTATACAACAGCAGTGGCAGTGAACTAGTCCCATGTTACTGAAGTTAAATTTTACTTCAGGGGTTTTTGAGTTAATTGCACATATTCCAGCTGTCGTACAAAGTTTAGGATTGTTGGATTAAATATTTCAACCACTGGTTATGTCTAGCCTGAGTGAACAGGATGGTGTCCCTTGCAGAACCTATATACTTCATGAGCTCTGCCTTCTGCTAGGGGGACAGAGGACTGAGAAAACAATTTTAAACAGGACTCCCATCATCATAACCTGCTCAGTTTCCAGTAAAAGAGAAACTTAGAGGCAGAGATTTCTGTTGGGCATCTTAGATGGGGCTTGGACAGTGAACTCCAGGACTTTGACATGTAACAGGAAAGAGCTGTCTTCTCTCCAGGTGACGGCAACTGGAGCACTTAACTTAATCATTACTGGGAGGAAGTGAACTACTCCACAATTTTGAAATGGGGTGCAAATGTAACAATTCTACTGTGGCACACCAGGCTTGACCAGCCAAGTGTTTAGTAGATGACTTTTCTTTGCTAATAGAGGGAAAGATTCATCATGGACAGTTTTGTCAGGCATTTCCACTAGTCAGTGTACTTATTTTTGTGTCTGTGATGAAAAATAAGGTTGTTATAAAGCTGTGTCGTAACCTCCACAGCTGGATTGATGTGTGTTTCTTCTGAGAGAAAATTCTCAGGCTTTAACTTCAGTTATTTCACAATTAAGAGGATCTTGAAGGTGTTCAGTTGGTAAATGGCTTCGTTATCACTTGCCATTTACACTTCATTTCAAGGAGAGGATGAAGAAATCATAAAGGGCTTAGTTAATGCAAGCAGTCATATGAAGTCATATTAACTAGAAAATATTTCACATGCAAAGCATATTCCTGGATTCTCTAGCGAATGTTTGAAGTGTAGTATATTGTACCACCCAGCCATTTCTCCTGCCACCCTTAGGCCTCATCATGACCTTGACTTTGCTGTTGGTTTGTGCTGAGAGTTCATGGGGGCATTTTTTTTCAGTTGAGGTTCTCCAGCAGATGAGCTGTTGTTAGAGCACAAATGAGAGTGTCCCTTTGATGCTAAGAATTATTTTCCTTTTCTGAAAAGTTGTACAAAGTTGAAACAACATGATGTGCATCTGACAAAGGGACGAAATTCCATGTTAGATGCTGGCACCTCCCTTGCTCAGATGATGTTGGGAGGACACACAAAAAGGCAATAACATGTAGATTTCAGCATGTTATTGGCTCCTTCCCAAATGCAGCATGTTGCACATATTATCAAATGTTTTACTTTACCCACTTCTGCTTAGCGTATTTATACATATTGGAACTTATATTTTCTGCTCTTGGACTTTAATTTCGGATTCCTACTTCAGGTAGGTTGAATCTTCCTCTAATAACTCCCTTTCTGTGTCATGTCTTTTGCATTTATGGTGATTAGTGACTGTACTGCTTGTGTGCTGTAACTGCTTAGACTGTTCTGAGGCCCCCTTTACTAGATGTGCAGCTTCATAAAAAGAAATTAGCAGATATTTTACAGATACCCTTTAGTCAGATTTATGCTCAGGACAGTAAGTCTCACAGCATCAGGTCATTTAGTCATTTGTCTTGCTGGTTTACAGTCATGTGTTACACATAAACCCAAAGCTGTGCTAAGCCTTCCTTAATACTGATCCATATTTTTTGTGTCCAGCTGACAGAAGTTCACAGATACATTTTTAAAGTTTTTATATCTGCCTCAATTAGTATTTGAGACATATCTTAGGTATCAGCTGGAAGAAAATGTGCATGTAGTGTTCTCGAATTGCTGTGCCCTTTGTCCCCGTGCCCTCCCAGGTGTATTTGAACCATCCCTTTTGCTGTTTCATCCCCTGACCACGCTGTTCCCATGACACAGCTCTTGCTCCACTGAGCAGAGGCCAAGGCTGACCTGTGCCCCACATGGCTGTTCTGCTCCACTGTCCCAGCAATGTTCCATAGGGCACCGCCGGCTTCCTGGGGAGGCTCCTGTGGGGAGGGCTTCCCTAAATGGCACCTAATGGAAAACTGAGATCAGAAAAGTGACTCACTGGAGTCTGTCAGCAGTGCTACACAGTGCCACTCTGCTCTTGTTTCCAAAGGTTTCAGGGATTGTTGTGATGGAATGGTGTTTCCAGAATGACTGGTAGAGAAGAGAGAATTCTGTTTTGCAAAACGTTGGTATTTCTTATCTCTATTGGTAGCTGTCTCCAGATGACTGCTAGTTTTTAATCATATTACATGCATATGGAACACTACAAAATTATTGAATTTTCTGACTTCAGGACACTTCATGTTCCTTAGATGTAGAGTTCTATTTATGTAGTTATATTTAATGAGATGTCTGACGTGTCACTCAGTACTAAAGACAGGAAAAATGAAAAGCCCCAGTGATGGAAGGTTATGCACACCAACTGCTTTTTCTAATCAATTCCTCCTGAGGAGATCATGATGTGGGGAAAGAAATGTTTGTGGAGGCTAGAAGCTTTATTACAAGGCAATCTGCCATTTTTATTATGGTTACCATTTGCAATTAAAAATAAGCAGCAGTTAAGATGAACAATTGAATTCTTATTTTGAATAACTTGAGTTGAAGTAAATATGCCAGTCAAAGCAACAGCAGAGGTAAACCCACTTATTTTACTGTGCAAGGTTAGAGTCTGGACTTTAAATTGTATAGTGTGCTTCACAGTAAGCCTTAGCTTTGTTCGTGTTCTTCCTCATAGTATTGATTTCTTCTACAACTGTCTGAGCCTCTCACTAATGGAGGGAAACACGCAGAACATCTGACACCTTCTAAAGAAAATAAAAGTCCCGTGGGCCTGTATATTTCAAAAAAAGTTTCTGATTCAATCAGTTCCAGTCTGAGGCAGTTCTTCTGGGAAAAACAGGTTCCAGGGAGCCAAAAGTCACATGAGGAAAGTAGCAGTTCAGTTGCTGTGGGATTCACAGCCCTTGAGATATCTGTGGGAATTCTGCTCCTGGAGGAGGAGCTGCAGACTTGAGATGACAGCAGTGATGGGCAGGATAGCACAGAGTATCTAAAATGACCATGGGTGCTTGGGGTTTATGGTGACTGGATTCTATCCATCAGTCCTTTTAGCTCTAGTGCTGCTGAAAGGCAATCTGAAATAGTTGAAGTCTGTCAAACTAGACACTACACAAGGACAACATGGCACTGTGCATGGGAACCTGGCAAGGTTTGGTTATTCAGTTGAATCTAGAGAAACAAAGAATTTATCTTCTATTCCACTAAATTTTTACTTTAATCTGTTATGGATTGAACGCTAGCCAGAGATAGCAAGCCAAGAACTTCACTGTTCCCATTTCAGCGCTGTAAAAACATACTCAGAAATCAGAGAGAGAGAGAGGATCCCAGGTCTTTCCTTTCTCTGTGGTCAGCAGAGTGTTTATAAATTCTACACGTGTAGTTTCAGTGTGTATTAGTTGCTCTGTTAAGAAGAGATTTACACTTCAGCACATTAAGCCAAAATGCTCGTGATTCACACAATGTGTGATGTCCTGTTACTATCAGTCCTTATCCCTTTTCAGAGCTGCCCAGAGTGGAGTGCTTGAGAAAGAAGCTGGTTTGGCAAAATGGTAACCTTGTAAGTGACAGAGGAAAGCTGACAGTCCATTTGGAGCAACTTGATGGTCAGAAAATGGCAAATGTCTTCTTTTTTTCCTACTTTTTTCAAAAACCTGATTCCCCCTTACAGCCAGTCAAAGCCTGGTGCAGAAGGCATAATCTTCTGTGACATGATTTGGAGTTTCTGGAACAGGCTTGTTTTTAAAGTTTAGCTTATTGAATTCTTCTGTGATTTCCATGATTGATTTCCCTTTTGTTTCTGGAAGGTACAGGTGGATAATTATCCCTGAAGTGAAAAGTACCACCATGAAGATGAGGAAGCAGAAGTGCTTGAGTCTTTCCTGGAGGGAAGAACAAAGTGAGAAAGAGAGCAAGATGAGCATATCTTTGCTTTAGTCACTTTCTTGGCGCATTTTTTGTATTTGGGTCCCATGATGCCTTAAGTTTTAGCTTTTACATTTTTCAGATTCTGTACTGCATTAGTGCATAACTCTGAACTCTATATAGAATGCTAGTTAACTTTCTTCACATTTTGGTCAGACCAAACAATCCTTCCAGGCCTGGGAACCAAGGTCAGCAACACACCCTCAGGTCTAAAAAGTACAAACAAAAGTGAATCAGGATGGAGGAAACCAGGGGAATACGACTTCATTACCTGCAACTGTAATTGGACAATTAACCTCTGATATGCAGAGAGACCAAATTTATTTCTGTCTGAGAAACTCGGGACCATTGTCCGCCTTGGGTGTAGCCTCTGCAAGGCTTTGCACTGCCCGAGGTGCATCCTTTGAAGGCTTTAATAAATACCTGCTTAATTCTTTTAACTCTGTCTGGCCTCTGTTCTAGGTAGCCTCTCAAGGCATCACCCAAAGTATTTTGAATTCGATAAGAAATTCTTTCCATTTTGACCTCGGACAAATATTTCAGCCTGAATGAGTGTCTTGGGCCAATCAGGGCCCTTCAGTTGCAAAAGTGGACATGGGAGAGCAGGTGCCAGCAGCACTCCAGGCTGCCACAGCACTGTCACCTCTGCTGCTGTGGCTGGAGCTGCACATCCCGGGCAGGGGCACTCACCACGATGAAGGGGAAGGTGGTGCCAATCACAAACACTCCCAGCCAGTTCAGAACAGCACTGATCACAAAGGCAGGAGGTCTGCAGGACAGCTTGAAAATTTCAACCCTGGTGGAAACAGTGGCACCACCTGAAGGGAAAGAAGAACAAGAATTGTTTCTTTTGGGTTTTTGGCTTCAACATTTGGACTGAGTGTTACTGTTACACTGTCAGCTAATAGATGCAACCATAATGGACTGGCATGAGCACCAGAATTGTGCAGTAGCATTGAGTGTGTTGCTCTTTTTTACAAAAGAAAACGTTTGTGGCATCTAATAAACTTCTAAACATCAGTTTATTAAAGTGGTAAAATACTCAAAAAAATTTGGGTGGTCATCCAAGAATTAAGTAGTTGACACTTGAGAAAGCCTGACCTCCTCTCATGAAAGAAGATGTGTTAGGATGGACACATCTGTGTCAGGAATGTCAATTATTATTGCTAAAATGAATTTCCTGTGTGATTCTGCTAGATTACCAATGAGTGATCTTCCCAGATTTACTTCCTGGGCATTTCAGTTATGTTTTGAAGTCACAGGATTTCAACTGTTTTGAGTTAGGAAAATAATTCAACCCTGCCATATGGGAAGGCAAATATTTAAAAAATTATTAGCCATTATAAAATAAAATGTAATGAGTAGCAGGCAATAAATGCTAGGAAAAGAATTACTCCAAAGTAGGTCTTCTGCACTGCTGTCTGTGTGGGATAAGATGTACCATTATACAACACTGAATTTAAAAGAACTCTTGCTTTTCTTTTTCCCTTTTTTTTTTTTCCTAGCATTTAAAAAAAATCTTTTGCCCATCTGCTTTTGCTCTATTTTTGCTGTATTTTTCCAGTGTGTTCCTTTCCTCTTGTTAGTAAAACTAAACCTGATGGTATTGATTTTTATGCCCAATGAATAATTTGACCCACAATGTTCAATGGCTGCAAGATTATGTTAATGAATTTTCTTATGCTAAATATTATACAATATAAGGCAGTATTTTCCTAATCCCATTAATAAGCTCACATGACTTAATTCCTTCATTTCCTTTGATTGAGAACTCACCTGGCCCAACAGCAAAGACAACTGTAAACAGGATAATGAGACCAAGGCTGCAGTATGGCATCCAGAAGTACCAGTCCTGGGGGGAAAAAGCCCATAACAAACTTCTGGTTGAAAACTGTTAACAGCCCTAGGTGAGGAATGCTCCTGCTTTTCCAACACTGCCACCTCAAGAAAGAAATATTCAGTGTGTGGGAACTGAGAGTCGTGAGTGCTTTACTCGGTGGATGGAGCAGCTGAGGTCTTTGTTAGGTGAGCAGATGCAGGTCTACCAGTGCAGAGCAGCTGCAAACCTAGGGAGGCTTCAGTCAAACAAAGTCTGAAGAGAACTTTTGTACCCTGTCCTTTCTTTTTGACCTCATAGTGCTTCCTCCAATCCTTAGAGATATGAGAAAGATCTCCTCAGAGATCTTTCTTTACTTTGGTTAAGTTACAGATTTAATCACTGCTACTGAAAAGCAGATTTTCTAGATCTTAGTCAAGGAGAAATGAGATTTGATACTTTAGGAAAAAAAGATTTCCCTCTCCTATATTTGAGAATTTTCATGAATGAAACAAAACCAGAAGTCTGCTGCCACCTTGCTTCCAAGTCAATTTTGCAGTGTATCTGTAGAGTAGCTCCAGATGAATACTGGTAACACAAGTGATTTGCTTCTCAAAAAGCTACAGCAATGACACAGAGATGTCACTGTTTGAGAAGTGAACTGGTCTCCAGCCTCTGAACAGAGAGTGCCTCCCCACAATTATCTGCAGCAAAGCTCCATTTCAAATTAACTGATGCAAAAGGTCTGGGGTTTTGTTGTTACTTGTTAAAACCAGCATGAATAGAAAGGGCCATTTTCCTAGGACTGTCTTGTGCTCTGTGCTGGCCAGTGTTTGTGTTTGCAGTCTGATGAGGTCAGGAGCCAATCTCCCAGTGTTTTATGTGCTCCTTGCTAAGGTCATGTTGAAAGGAAGGCAGGAGTACAAGACACTACTGGCTAAGAGAGAGTTTAATTCTACCTATAGACAAGCTTGATCTAAGCCTCACTTTCCTTTCTCAGTAGCGTGGTTGTGCCAGTGAGCTTTAGATCAGAAACAGAATAGACAGAGCAACCTGCTGTGGGCACAATTTCCTTACCTGTAGGGACAGAGTCACGGTGAGAGCAGCCAGCAGTGAACCCATGATCCAGTAGCCTCCTCTTAGGAGCACTTTCCTGCCCAGTCGCTCAATGATGGAGCTCTGAGGGGCAGAAATCACATCAGTGTCAGTGCTGGAGAGCAAAGTGTGCCCCACGCCCCTGGAATGTGACTTACACAGACAACAGCAGCTACAAGTTCAGAGAGTCCAATAGAGAGGGTCATATAGGAGACCATTTTTTCATCAAAGCCAGCTGCCTGGAGGACTTCAAAGGTATAAAAATAAATCTGGAAAAAAAACCACCAAACAGTAAGAGAAGAAAATAATTGATTTCTTACCCAAACTTGCGTGACACTGCCCTAGATATGAGCTGCTAATCAGGGAGCTGCAGCTCAGCTTAGGAGTGTGCTGGAATTCTGCACTCTTTTTGGTAGTATTCACTGTATCAGCAGAAAAAAATATTATAAAACATTAATTAATTAATTAGATAAAAGATAAAATGCTGGGATAATTGGACCTCCAGCTACTACAATGCATTTAGGTTTGCAGATTTAGGTGCTTTCAGAAACAGCCGGGTATATTTTGTTTTCAGAGCCCATCCAAAAACATCATTGTAAGATCTTCCGAAGAAAGAAGAGTGTGGGTTATGGAGTTATGAGGGGATAAACCAAACATCTTTTGAAATATCTCTGCTAGTGTTTGGAGATGTGCTGAGGTGATAAAGATTCCAGTTTAAGTGGGGTTAGATTCAGCTGTGTATTTCCTTTACATCGTGGTGTTAGAGGTAGGAGGGTCATGCAGGCAACTGCAAAGCTGTGACTTCAGAGGGATCCCAGAGAAGCACTGCTGTGAGGAAAGCAGAGCTGCAGGAGCTGCACAACAGGGTAGCATGCTTGTTGTTAGCTTTAAGGGCAGAGTGAGCAGACTGCCATCCCAAAATGTCAGGGTGCTAAGAGCCAGGGGACAAACAGCAGCAGTTGCAGTGAGCAGCCACATAAAACTACAGATTTTGCCAGTAGAGAGTGGGCTCATTTTTAAGAGTGAGCTCTGGAGCTCTGCAATGGCTCCCAAAGGGGGCTGCTCCATGAGCCTAACTACAGAGGCAGGGAACTCCAGCAAGGACCAAGAGCTGGGCAGAGGGATGTCACACAGAGAGCCCAGCCAAGCTTTGTGGCTGCTGCTGTCCTGTAGAAGGGCTGGCAGACAGCAAGGCTTGGTCTGAGAAGCCTGAGAAAAATGGAGGAAGCTCCTGTGAGCTGTGATATCTTGGGACTTTAAGGGGGAAATACACTCAACTGCATTGATGCCACATAGCTGAATTGTGGCGGTCAGAATAACTATCATGTACAGCTGCCAACGGAAAGCTGGTTCTTTCACTAGTTCCAGGACACTCAAGATCTTGGTGTTTTTCATTGTTGCCTTCTCTTTCATGATGTCATCAATCTCTGCTTGGTGTTGGCCTTCACCCCAAAGCTGCCTTATGGCTGTGAAGAGGAGAGCGAGACCTGCCATGTTAATTCTCTGTTTATTCCCTAAGGAGTTTTCTGAGTAGGTGATACAAGTGTGTGGCAGCCCAGTGTGGGCTGGGGCTGTGCTGAGAGGCAGAGATGTCTTACAGGGTGTTCCAGAGCCCTGATCCCCTCCTGCACAGTGGGACCTGCTATGACAGAGGGGGCCAGTGGGGTGCACAAGGGCTCCCTCCCTGCCCATGGAGCCACTTTTCTGCCTTCCTCCTTCTCTCAGGGTGTGAGCAGGGTACACAGCCAATAACCAGAGCTAAGGGGTGCCCACTGGAACCCTGCAGTGCAAACAGCTATTTTTCATTTATCATTTAGCATTAATCATCAGACTGACGGTGCAGGTGGTGTCAGACAAATGTGAAAGGTTTTGTAGTACAGAGCTGTAGAGGGAAGTAGTTTTTTGTTCTGTGTGGGGACTACAACAATAGTGGACTTTGGAGGTATTCACAGAGCCATGTGGGAAATGAGCAGGGAGAAACTTTGTCCTATTTATTTCTTTCCATATGGGAAAAGCAAGCATCACAAAAGGATTCTAAGTCAAGTGAGGAACAGGAACCTGAAGCCCTCAGTTACCTTTTTTGCAGCCTTCCTGGTCTCCTTTCTGCATGAGGAGGTAGGGAGGGGATTCTGGGAAGAAGGGAAGCGTGACCAGCTGGACCAGTGCTGGGACTCCACAGGAGGCCATCAGCATGGGCCACAGTGACTGGCTGCCCAGCAGCTCCCTGGCAGGGAGAAAATGTGTGTTAGAGTTCATTGCATCAGCTTTGAGGAGAGAAAGGAATGGATGGAAAAGCAGAGGAAGAAGCAAAAGGTGGAAGGAATCCAGGAATGAATTGTGTGGGTAATCAATTATACCTTTGTCCTGAAATTTGTCCCATGGCTTTTCCCAACGACCAAAAGAAAGAGGAAGTAGAATTTGCAAATCCACGCAGCTTCCTAGGGGAAATTTCTCCAACGTATTGGTGATGTAGAGGAACACAAAGACCTTGAGGTGAAGAGGGAATTATGGGAGAGAAGAGAGAAGACATAACCATTGGAAATAAAACTGGATGTAAATAATTAAGTATTACAGAGTACAGCTGTCTCTGGCATATACCTCAACTCACATACGAGACTTTCAGTACTAAATTTTTTAACTCTTTGTACAAGTATTGGTCCTCTTTGCAGATTGCAGTTTCCTGATCTTAAGAAATGTACAGTTTTCCCTTCAAAGTGTAGGTGTAGCCTCATCATAAGATCTCCTGTGAGCCTTAGCATGGTTTAAAGGACACAGGGTATGCAAGTGCTGAATAACTAAACACTTTTTAGCTGTATTTAATAGGCTTGTAGTTAACCCACATTATCTCAATATTTTCTGACATAATGCTATTGAGGAGCTGCATGGTAGACTTATGGCAAATTATCACATATAGAGTTATAGTCAATGTTGATTTGTATGTGATTTAGGTGGAGACACAAGTATTTCTTTTCTGATATCCAGCAATAATTTTTATGATTTCAGGCAGAGTTGATGTTTCCAGTTACATTTATTAACTCAGACATGCTAAATACTAGTCTAAATACCAGCTTTTTCCTGATATGGTGATCACAGCCCCTTTTATCTGTTTCAAATGCAACATGTTCTTCTCTTGGCTGTAGGTAATGGCAAAGCAATCTCTTTTGACTGTAGTCTCTTTAACAAAAATCAGGTTTTTGAATGAGGCATGATAGAGGTTCTAGACCAGAACAAGACCCCTCTGGATAAGCTGTTCCCAAATTACAACCGTAGCTCTCCAACGCATCTGTATGTCAGACAGGCAATGTACAAAATCTGATTATTTGAAAATAGGCATTAACTTCTAAGTTAACTCTTTATAAGTTAAAAGAGGCATCCCTGTGAATACACAAACAACAGAAAGACAAGTTTTGTGTGGGGAAAAAATACAAAAAAATACTGATAGCAGCACAGGATGTTTTTACTGCCTGTAGTCTACTTGCTAAGAACGATTTTGCTTTATTAAGACCATATCTTTTTACTAACCCCAAGGACTTACTACTTGGAATACTCCCCCTTATATAGCTTTAATACTAGCTTTAAACTGTATGATTTTCAGTACTGCTAGCTAAATTTAAGAAAAAATTATACATATTTTTCTTTCAGAAAATCCCTTGTTTCATGTGGTATCAAAACATTTCTGACATCTCTGAATATTCATACACTTGGCAAAGCTGAATGTCATTTGGTATCAGTGAAATTAATAATAATTATGCTCTTAATTGCAGAGCATTATAGAACATTTTCTTACAAAAGATCACTGATTCAACATTTTGTTTTCCTAGTGGAGGCTTATTGTTTACTTTGAATGAAGATGTAAAATTTTGTGAGATTCTGCTGACCTGTGGGAGAAGTCACTCACCTGCACTTACTCCACACATGAAGCGTCCAATTAAAATCATCTCAAAGGACTGGGATATTTTACTGCAGCCCATGATAGATGCTGCCACTATCATGAGCACGTTGTTGCACAAGAGACATTTCTTTCTGTAAGTGCAAGAAAATGAAAAGACTTTCTGTGATTCGGAAGGGAAATGGCACTTAATGCCATGCAGGAAGTCTTGGCTGAAGTTGTCTTGATAGTTTTTTGAAAATACACATATGTGGTCCAGGAGAAAATAAGCACTGAGTACTTTGGACTCATGGTGTGCCTTGGCACGTGGCTGCACCTGGGAGTTTGGGAACATTTCTGGGTTGTGTAGCAGAGAAAACTCTGAAAGCTTTTCTGCACTTGAACATCCACTGTGAAACACATTATTGCAGCACCAACAAGGATCTCAGTGCTTCTGTATTTTGAGTAGCACTTACAAGAACCCATTTGAACTACAGCCAGGTGCTGCCTTTCCTCATTGCTGAGATGAACCCAGTCTGAGGAGCTGTGCCTGGTATGACAGGCTGGCAGCACACTCCATGCCACAGGACATGGGCAGGAAGCAGGAAAATCAGCTGACACCACAGCTAAACTGGCTGTGCCACAGCCATGACTAAGTCCACGAGTCTGTCTCATTTCAAACCTCAACCATCATTTCCTTAAGCTGAGATTCAATTGACAAATTGTCTTGAAACATACATACTTGCCAAATTTGACAGTGAGGTATCTGCTGCCTGCAGAACCCAAGAGACCTCCTATACCAAAGATGGACACAGTGATGGACCACAGGAACAAGAGGTTATCCTGTTGGATGGGGTAGCCATAGCGCTCCAGCCAAGTTTCATTAATGAAAGCCTTAACATGCTAAAACAGAAAAAAAAAATCATTAATGATACCTGTGACGGCAGGGCAGGTATTTTATTGTATTTACAAAATAATTTTTTTTCTTCAGCTGAAGCTACGATTTTACATAAGCTTTAAAAGTGTGTATTAACTAACAGACACAGTATAATAGAGTCTGCTATGCTCGTTCTGCCATTAAAAGTTCAGTCTCTGGGGTTTTTATCTTCGAAATCTGAGGAAGTGAGGCATGGACTGGTACTAAAGAATAGTGTAAACAGTACTACAAAATTTTGCAAATGAGTTATGGGTTTTCTTTCACATACCTGCCAAGAATGCCACATTACACAGAGCCTGTTTGGTGCAATTCCTAAATACTTTTTCACTCAGAACTTAGTGTTGTGAAGCCAGAAAATAATGCTTTTCCACTAAGGTGATATCTACAAAATAATGATGTCTTCCCTCTAGACTTCAGTGCCTTTAATGGAAGTTTCACCTGTGATCAGTGGAGAGAAGCAGACATTTTCCTAGAGCATGGCTCACTTGTTCTATTTTTCTGTGAGGATGGATAACCATAAAAATATCAACTGAAACCACTGACGAAGGCCATAACATGTGTGCCGTAAGATTTTAGGGGAAACAGATGTCACCATAGTTAGTGTGTGTCTTCTGAGGAACTGTTCTATTAACAACAACTTGCAGATCTCTCTTTTCTTCTGTTTGCAACACTTTGACCTGCTCTGCTCTTCATGATAGCATAGCACAGCAGATGGGAAATAAGGGGAGAATACTGTGATTAAACCCTTTCTGAATGCCAGAGGAGCAGCCTCAGGCAGCAGTGGAGACTCAATGGTCTCACTAACCAGTGTGCCATGTGCATCTTTGCCTACCTGAGACATGTAGGTGATGGAAGAAATTTGAAAGCCGATTTGGAATGTGCCACCAATCCCCAGGACAGCGATCATTCGAAAGAGCCCCTGGTATTGTACCTGCAGAAGTAGAATGAAATCTTCCTAAGGTTGTAGCCACATCAGGCTGTTCTCACAATCTGTCCTTCATTCTCCAGAAACCTCTCATTTGTTCTGGGGATTTTCACATAGGAATGTTCCCTCTGCTTGCCCTGGAGTAAGATATACACCCTCCTGTGATTTCCCTACGTCCAGCTCAAGGCAGTGCAGCTTCCACAAACATCCTTATCAAGGCAGCATGGCTGCTAGCATCCAGTCCTGTTCCCTGCCTCTCAAAACCTCTGCCTGCCATGTCTTGCACTAAATAATTAGGTGTATTTAACAAAGCACTTTTTTTTACCAGGTGAGCAAGGCAAATCATGTTTCTAGATAAGCGAATATTTTTCAGTCCATGAAAACATTTAAGACGCATTAACACATTGATAAAAATGTGGTAAAAATGGATGGCAGAGCACGTGAAGTGCTGTAATACCTCAAAATAGTGGGCAGAACCACTTCCAAGATGCTTGTAGTGAACAGGAGCCTTGTTCTTACCAAGACCCCAATTTTGTTTTCTTTGAAGCCCCAGTAGCACACAACAATGTCACAGATGTAAATACCCCACCAAGTACTTACCAGGTTTGATAGGAAACCCGTCATCTCTGGCTGAGGGCTGGTTGTCCAGCGTGTGGTGTGTCTTTGTCATCACAGGCTTGTGTCTCTCTGTCTCCTGCCTGCTGCTACAGCAGTGGGCATTTGGCTTCAGGGATCAGAGTTAAATTTTTACTATTTCATCTTCACTCACTTACATTTACTTCAACTGGCCAAAGTTAACACCACCAGATTAAGTATTTTAGGAAATAATTACATCTAGTGCAGTCTCCAGGGGGGAAGTTTCAAAGCAGAGAAAATTTGCTTCTGCGGATTTGTGAGGGCTTTGGGAAGGGAAACGAGAAGAGTTTAGGCAAAACAATCCCAATAGTTTTCCAGGAACAGTAAAATGCTTTACTTCTATGGTACAGACTAGTGTGTATATCTGCCATAATCTACAGAAAGCAAAAAGCAGATGGTACAAGGTTTAGCTACCGTTATTTATTAGTAAGTAAAGTATGTGGTGTTCTGTTTCAGATTCATTGATAACGTAAATATCGTAAATAGAAGAAAAATAGGCAAATTTCAGAGCCTAATTCTGCTGTTGTGGCTTTATGAATCAGTTGGACTGTGCTGTGGAAGAATATTTGTTGTCTGGTGTTTATGGGGATGTTTGTCAACCAGGTATGTTGAGAAGGCAGTAAGAGACTAACACTCATGAAAGTGTTCAGAGGAGGTAGATATGCCCTAATGAATTGGGATAGGACCACTGGAATCTTACTCTCTCATGTTCCAGCTTTGACCCAGAATGGCTCCAAAATCAGTGTTGCAGGCACTGAAAAATCACCTTTGGTTCCCAGAGGCCCCTTTCTCATGGGGTAAAGCTCAAACTGTATCACTATGTAGCTTCCACTGCAGCCAGCACTTGGAAAAGGAGGTTGGTTTGCCTGAGGCTTTCCTGTGTGGTTGATGCCCTGTGCTCTTCTTGCCTTCCAAGGCTTTGCTCATTCCCCTCATGTCAGAGGATTCTCTTGGTGGGGGCGAATGGGGCAATGGGGTTATGCTGAGACCCTCAGTAAATGCTCAAGCTCACCCTCAGGACCTGTACTTTCAGTTTATAAAACACAGGATGCAATTATTTACAGAGGGGTTCACTGCAAATCCTCTGAGTGTAAATAAATGAGAAAAAAATGCATGTTAATATTAAAACCTTGGTTACTTGTGTAATTCCAGCTATTGTCTGTATAACTGCATAGCAAACACTGTTTATCCTGGCTGGCTATAGTGTTTAGAATGATTCAGCATTTTTTGTATTCTCTCTTGAACATCGACATTGTAACTACTTGCATATCTCTTGGCTATTGTTTCAAAATGTTAATGCTTTCTTTTCATGACGTATTTTTTCTCAAATTGTAGTGAGGTGTAGGGAGATTATGTCACAAGGATTCATCCCTTGAAAAATAATTACTGAGGACCTCAAATAGCAGCAAATCCCACCAGCTCACAGTGAAATTCCTCTTTTTTGAGGGATTTCTGGGCCATGGTACTATTTCACGTTATTAGAAATTTTAGGAGAATTTCATTCTAGGAGCTTACTTCTTGGATTTTTGTCAAGTCAATGAATTTGACCATTTCTGTTGAAAGTGTCACCTATATTCTTGAAAAAGCTGCTACACCAGAAGCTGTGCATGATTTCACGTTTAAAGGATTATTACTGAGTTAAGGAGATCTTGTAATTATTTTTTTTAATAGAGCTGTAGGTAATGCTTGCTGTGAAATGGACAAACACATGAACCCCACCTTCATGAGGTGTGTCAAACAGTTTTGTCTAAAGAGCTGAAAACCAGGCTTGGTTCTAAGCCAGCTTGAGCCACACTAGATTGCTCATTGTGGATGACTGAAGCCATCTGCAGTTTAATTCTGCACTGAGAGAAACTCAGTGGTTTCTTTCAGATTTGATTTGGGTTTTTTATAATCCAAAACTTAAAATGAAATTCTGAATAATGAGAACATGGGGACTGGAACTAAAGAAGATGTTTAGGTACAAAGTATGTTCTAAGTGAAATCTAAGAGTTTAACATAGCACATATTTTATGTCACAATGACTTGTTGATTGTTGACTGCTCTCGTATTTTCACGATGATATGAGAGTGACTCTGTTCATGAGGATTCCACTTGTGTCTGTGGAAAAACATTGGTACCTTTTCCCATAACAAAAAACAATAATTTGCCTTTGTTTTGCAGTCTGCAAGCATCAAGGTCTTTTATGACCTTAATATATGGTCTTTCTGCTGACCAGTCTGTGTAGGTGGTACTTTCTCAAGAGAAGTATTTCCTGTAAAGGAATGAGGTCTCTTCCTAAAATCTAATGTGCCAAATTCTTCTGTTATTTTCATAACAAAGTTTTCCTTTGTCTCTGGAAGGAAGTAGAAGATGAAGATGCTGTGTTCATGAGGATCTCAGTAAAGATAAGGAAGCAGAAAGAGATGAGATTTTCCCAGAAATAAATCAGAGAAAGAAAATTTTATTTTATTTTATTTACTTCTCCTTTTACAGCATTTTGAACATGATGACAAGATGATGACAATGAAGGCAAAGTTTAACTTCATGAAATCCAGTTTGTTTGATTACTGTGACATGATACACTCCAGTCTTTAGGTGTGAAACAGCAATAGAAATAAAACAGTTAAAATTTTCTTCTTTCCTGAAGGCAAGATGAGTAGGACGAGCAGTCAAAATAGTTTGAGATGTCACTTGCAGAAGTGTGAGAGAAAGGCCTTGGGATAGGATTAAGACAACTCACAAACATTAATATTGGCAGGTTAATCATCTGCACTCTGGTTTATCAGTAACTGCAAGAGATGCAGCAATAGTGAGCATTTGGGAGAGCAGGCCTCCTGAGGTCTGGCCCTTTGGATTGGTGCAGTTTGGGAGGATGAACGCTCGAGATGGAAAGGTTCATTAAGCCATGAAGCAGAGGAGGTGCCCACCAAAGCCAGCGTGGCTTCTTGGAGGAGACACTGGGGCTATATCAGAGCCAGCATGGCTGGACTTCATAAAACAGGGACAGAGGAATCCAAGGCACCTGTTTGTAAACCAGCCATGGTGCTGTGTGACAGGGATGACAGTCCCTCTGTGGTGTTCCAGCTGGGCTTCTGCAGAGACCAGTTCCTGCAAAAGGACCACCAAAGACATGCCAATGTCCTGCTAAAGAGGAGGCATGAAATACCATTTATAATCATGGCAGAAAAAGGAAAAATAATTTATCATCCTGTACAAAGGTAGAAGAGGTTGGGGAGAGAAGTGATTAGACACTGCAGTGGCCAGCAGGACTGGCAGCCCTTGAGCAGGACAGTGCAGGGGGGCTGTGGAGCACAGCAGTGAAGTGAAGATGGTGTGCAGCAGCAAAGTGCAGTGTGTCCTAGAGCAGCACACAGCTAGGATACTGACCATCATAACTTCTCCTTTTTTTTGGAATAGTTACTTTTTTATAAAATGGGCTGAATTTTCAAGCTGTCTACTCTCACAGTACTCTCAAAATCTTACTCTGTATCTCTCCAGGGCTCTTTCCTTCCAGCTCTCAGCACTGTGTATTTGTTAACCCTTGTGCCATCCATGAGGCACCAGAATATATTACAAGAACTTCCTCCTGATTTTGTTACAACTGATCTGCATGGAGAGTGCAGTCAGTTTGCTCCAGAGGATGCAAGTGAGAGTTCTTCTGTATCAAATGCCTGGGGATCAGGGCTGATCCCTGACAGTCACAGAGGCAATCAGGACATACAGTTACCTGATGTCAGCTCAAGGAAATAGAAGACATTATTCTACCTGGTATTTGTATTCTACCTGGCATTTGTGCAGCAATCAATACTAAGTCCTTTACAATGTGATAGCATAAAGAAATGACATGAAAATTGTTTGCAAGAACTATGGCTATGTTTAATCCTATCTTCATCCTGCTCTTAATCCTGAGCAGAACTTTCTTACAAAGTAAGAAACAGACACAAATCTTGCTGCTTTAAAATGACAGCAATGGATAAAAACTTGAAATACATTTGACATGTTATGCCTGGACAGTGGAAATTACTTATGATGGCTTATCAGAGCTTGGTGCAAAATGTCTTTTCTTCAGCAGCATGCATCTCCACAGCCTGATGACGAGTCCTCTTAAACTGGTGGGTTTTGAATTTTTCTGTGATTTCAGAGGTTGACTTCCCTTTTGTTTCTGGGAGGAACAGGTAGATGAGAACCACTGAAATGACCAGCACAGCAATAAAGATGAGGAAGCAAAAAGGACCAAGAAGCATCTGGAGATAAAAAATAGAACAAGATGAGTGATTTCCTTGGCAACACTTGCCCCTATAGATTCTTGAAACTTGTTGATTTGTTCCTGTGAAATAAGGAATAGGCTCATTTTACAGAAACAATATTTATTTATCTTTTCAACCTGTTCTTGGGGCAGCAGGTGGTTTCTGAAGTATTGGGAAGTGCTTTATACAAATGGCCTCCATATGCCATAGCAATAAGGGATTCACAGTTTTGATCATCTACAAGTCATTTCATCCTACTCTCTGTCCAGATCAGCCTAGAAATCCAGATTAAATTGACAGAGTCAAAGAGAAGATTTGAATCAAAATACATACTACAGCAAAGGGGAAAATCATTCCAGTGAAGGTGAGGCCCAGCCAAATGACAATTCCACCAATTACAAAAGCAGAGGCCCTTGTTGAGAGGGTGAAGATTTCATTCATGACAGACACAACAACTCCAGCTGAGGAAAAAAAACAACATAAAAAAGTCATAGAAATATTGTTGTAATTGACCATTTCCTATAGAAGGTATCTCAGTTCTGCTACTGTGGAAATTCTGTTGTGTTTTCAAGACATTTGTGGTGTCCAGGTACAACCCTTACAATACCAAAGACTGGCATTTGATTTTGGAGACTTTAATAACTACTGGTAGTGTTTAGTCAGAGAACTTCCAGAGTAAATCCTGGTCTTAGGTGAGTGAGGTTCTACCAGAGAGCTGTAAGTCTGGGTCTGGTGTTACTGATACAGGCAACCAAGGTGATATTAAGAGAGGACAAGCAAGGACAGAGCAGTGCTAAGAGACAGATTATGCATTCTGTCAGGTGTCAGTCTTTCACAGAGTAGGATTTTACAGGTAAATTGAGAAAATTCTGGTATTTCAGAAAAGCCTACCTCTGCCCTTTGGCAGAGATCAGCCATCTGAACCTGTATGCACTGAACAGTATTCACACCATGCAAAACAGATCTTCATGAATTGATCAACAAGAATTTATTTGGTTTGAACCTGTAATTGAGTGAGACAAAACAGGGTCCTGATTCATCTGGGTGTGAATGATTTATATAATTTGTTAAAGAAATTGTTTCTTGGGTAATTAATTCATCAAAAATTGAGATTCCCTCAATCTCAGTCTCAACTGAGCTGTTGATTTTTGAAGATATACTCACACATTCTAGTTCTATTTCCATGCATTCATGGCCTGTGCTTATCCCTGTGGTCCAAGCTTTCCTGTTACTTTTATTGTGGTACTCACCTGGTCCTATTCCATAAGCAATGATGAACAAAAAGATGAGGATAACACTGCAGTAACGCAACCAGAGGAACTGATCCTAGGCAAAGGTGAAGGGAGGGAAGAGAATGAAAATTAGTTTTATAGCTGTAACACAGCTGATCCAAGCACAGGAGCAGCAATATTTGTGAAAAAGCCCAAGATGCTGAGCTGTGTAGGTGCTCTCTAGACCAGTTTATCTTTCCACACTGAACACAGTGGAAGGCCAGGAGCAGCTCATGGTGTCAAATCTACAGAGGTGAGCTTGTATTTAGGAGACATTCTGACCTGCTGGTTTGGACATGAAAGCTAAGGCTGGCTCTCTGCTGCCCTGCACAGAGAATTCTGATACAGATCCACTCCCAGAGAGACACTTACACCCAGCAGAAGGCTCATTTCAAGCAGCACCAGTATCAATGCCATCAGTAAATAACCCCCACACAGGAGCGTTCGGCGTCCAAACCGATCGATTATGGAGCTCTGAGGAATAGAAAAAAACTGCCAATCACTGGAAGCACGGCAAAATCCAACTGTGAGCAGTCCAATAAATTGAGCATTCTCCTTGAGTTCTTTTTACTTCAGACAACACAAATCTTATTGGTAGCAACTTTGTTATGTTATTGAATTCCTTCTACACTCTCTAATTCTATGAATTACCATCACTGCCCAACATTGCAGCGACTTCTTAAACACTGTAATCAATGGGAGAATGTTACAGCTCCATTTGAATGTATAGATATACACAAATATATGGAAATGAGTACACATATTTATGTTTGAATGACACTTCATAAGGGATTCTTATAAGAAATAAGGATGAATGAAGATGGGATGAAACCCTTGAAAGTTGGGAAAAAAATTGCAGTGGGTGGTAACAACCACTGCACAGATTTATGCAGCACCACAGAAAAATTCTTTGGTTCATAAGGAGATGATTCATTTGCTTCAAGGGAGAATACTTTAATGATTAAAATCCCAATAAACTCTGACTTACACAGAATATGATAGAGATGAGTTCAGAAATTGAAACTCCAAGAGAAACATATGGGATCATGCTTTTCTGCAGGTTGGCTGTCAAAAAAATTTCTGAGGTGTAAAAGGTGATCTGGGAAATAAGAAAAATAAAGCACATTTAATAGATATGATATGTGCCTATCCAGCATCACTTAGAACTAGATTTGTCATCACTGCAAAACCAGCAATACACTATTAGGCCTTAGTAGAGGTAACACAACTGTTCCAGATGTGAGAAATCAAAAGGTTAATGGCAATCAAGGAAATGGATTTGTAAGGGGGAAAAAAAAAAAGGAAAAAAAAAGTAGTTAAAAGGAGCATGTTGTAAGACATGGGGAAAAGGTGTTGTTTTGGCTAAAAGGAAAAGGAAAGAGACAAGACAAGAGAAAGAAGAGCAAATCTCAGTGTTAGCACACCATACATTGTCAAGCAAACAGTTGATTCTGTTGCCCTTTTCCAGTTGCTAAACAGAAGCTGCTTGTCTGCAGAGTCCCTGGGAGGGAATGGGCACCATTTCCCTGCCAGCAGAGTGCAGAGGAAATTCCATTGCTGGCAGCTGGAATGAACCACCTCCAGAACCAGGGCTCATGGAGAGACACCCCCAGACAAGTGACAACATGAAGGGGAGTGGGCTGCACTGGGCTCAGCCAGCTTTAGGTGGAAACAGCTGAAAGGATGTTACTGGATGGATAAATGTCCTTTCTCAAATGACATGGCACTGGGTGGCAGTAGCTGGTCATCTGCTACTGCAGAAGTCAAAGAAAGTGGTGCTGGGTTGCTGTGAGCCTTAAGATACTTGTAACCCTTTCCTTTACACATTCTTTGGTTGTACCACGAGGGGAATGAAGGGAACAGTGCCCTTGCAGGAACTTGGGCTGAGCTCTTGTATTCCCACCTGAGCAGCTCCCCTAAAGGTATGAACAATACTGGGGGTGATACCACAGGTGTCAGGCAGTGGGCTCTGTGTGAGGAGGAATAATGTAGATCCAGAGGAAAGGGACGAACTGGCATTGTGGCATTTTGGAGACTTAACAGCAGATCCAAGCATGGAAATAGGGCATACTCAACTGCACTGAGGCCACAGAGCTGCAGACTCAGCAAAAGGAGGAGCATGGTACACAGCTGTGGGTACACGGACCGTTCTCTAAGCACCTCTAGGACATTCATGATTTTGGTGCCTTTTGTTATAGCCTTTTCCTTCATCAAGTCATCAAATTCTGTTTGATAATTCCCTTCTCCCCAGAGTTGCTTCATGGCTACAGAAGAGACAGAATGAAGTATACCCCTCCATCATTTGATCCACTCGTAATTCTGTGTTTTTCAACTTTTAATAATGCTAAACATTTGCAGTTGAGTCCATGCTTTGATTCATCAATTACTGAGCAAAGGACTGGAAGGAACATCCCTTACTGGAACATGGTGAAACTTCCCTGGAAAATGCTGTAGCAGTTAGAGGTAGATCTTAAGTGTGTCTGATGACTCTGCTTGGTCTGGAGGACTCTAATCATGTAATTATCAAGAAATCTGTAGCTGGCTAATAGAAAAGCCAATTCCTGCTGTTAGCTTCACTTTCCCAAGAGTTATGATTTAACAAACTAAAGATCTAAAGTTTTATTTTACCTTTCAAACAGCCGGCTTTGTCTTCTTTTTGCAGCAAGAGATAGGGCGGGGACTCAGGAAAGAATGGCAAAAAGAGCAGTTGAATCAAAGCCACCAGCCCAGAGAAGGACAATAGCACGTGCCACATGTCTTCAGTTCCTAAAAGTTCTCTATGAAAGCATGTTAGAATCTATTTATAGTCCAGTAAAATTACAATTTATGACTAAATTGGTATTTTCTAAATTCTAGGCTAGCTAAAGAGACACAAAATACATACAGTCATTGAAAAGTTCAGTTGTAATAGATGAGGTTTAGGTAGTGACAGGAAAGTAGACTAATACTTTATTTCTTCTGCAAGACTGACATTTTTCTTAGACTTTTAATTTCAGAAGGTCAGAATATTCCCACAACAGCTCTCTGAACCAACACCACAACTCTGCATGAGGTTATCAAGAAATTAGCAAAACTTTTAGATCTCACAAATTTACTAAAAGTATTTACATACAATCTTCTATTAACTTCAGCAGAGAGACTGCACCTCCAGATGGAGTCATCCTTTCCCAAGAGAAAGGCCTCTCTGTCCCCAGGGAATGACATGAAAACCTCAGTGACTTGTATGGGGTAGATGCCTCCTCTGACTGCTGTAGTTAAGCAAAATAAAGCCCCACCCTGGTTATATGTCTGTTTCTAGGACTGGGAACACCACTTCCCTGCTACATAGAAGAAAAATAAATATAAAACAGGCTGAGAAGGAGTAGCAGAAGTACCTTAATCCAAGAATTCTTGCTATGGTTTTTCCTAGTGCAAGAAACACTGTGGAGGTCACATTTATAAATCCACGTAGCTTCTTAGGTGAGATCTCTCCAGCATACTGAACATGGGCATTCATGTGTATTCCTAAAGGGAGGAGACAGGAGAGTGCTAAAGCTGTGGAAAGATAGAGGGTCCCTTTTCAGTTCCCTTTCAGCTCTCTCCTCTCTGTCCTGAACCCTTTCCCATAAATCCTCTGCAATAATGGGCTGAAAACGTATCTTTTACTTTAAGTGAGATGTTTAGCTAATCCATCAGATCTCTCTGCAAGACCTCTTGAAGGCAAAGCACAGCTCATCTTACCTTGCCCCAGCCTGTTCCCTGTTCCACTGGCTTACTACACATTCCTGGGTACTCCCAGCAGGAAGATTTCTGTATCCCCCCCAAAGAAGCTGCATTAACATGGAGCAGTGGGGAGCCCTACCAGCAGCGATGCCCTCGAGGAAGCGCCCAGCCAGGATCATCTCAAAAGCCTTGGCTCTCCTGCTGAAGCCCGTGTGCAGCGTGGCTGTTATTAGCACCATGTCGTTGAGCAGTAGACATTTCTTCCTGCAACAGCAAACAACACGTGGGTATCATCCATGTTTTACTTTTTCTTCTTTGACTAATCTCTGACTCTTCTCCTCTGGATTTACAGTCTGAAGCCATGGCCATGTTTAAACCCATTGCTTACAGGACAAGCAAGTCTGGCTCTGACAAGGCAGGATGTCTTTGCAGAGGAGTGGGAAGGGAGAAACCAGATTCCTCTTACTCGCTGTGTGAGCAAACCATGAGGCTGAAGGAAACTCCTGCAGGGTAAAACATCAGCAAAAATACGGAAATTGTATGTCAACAAAAGCTGTGTCAAGGGAATCAGAAATCTCTGCATGTTTTTGTCTCTTCAGTGCTCCCAGGTGTAGTTTTACATGCTGAATAAATTCTGCGGCAGCAGGGGGCAGTGAAATTCAGGTATCCCTTCTCTCAGTAGAATAATATTTAACAGCTTCCCCTGTTGCAGCCCTGGGTAGTGAGATGCTGGGAGATGTACTCACTTTCCAAATTTTGCAGTCAGGTACCCACTACACAGACACCCTATCATGCCACCCATGCAGTACATGGACACGATGAGGGACCACAGCAGCGTCAGGGTCTCCTGAGGCAGCACAGAACCGTATCGCTCCAGCCAAGTTTCGTTGATAAACTTCTGAATGTACTGGGACAAAAAAGAGATTTTCGTTCCACCAAGGCACTAATCATAATGTTCTTCATTATGTTTACAATTTTTAAAAATTAGATTAATAGTTGTGGCTAGAAGTGTGACTATAGGGCATTTGTTTGCAAATAAGGATTGATATTTCCTCTCATACAGGCTAATAGTGTACAAGCATCTTTCAAAAATTAATTATACTCTTTAGTGTGTTGAATCGTACCCCCTCTACACCAAAAAATTAGGATCCTATATTCATTATAGTAAAGTGCAAATGTTCTTGCAGCCAGTAATGGATATAAAGAGAAAAGGGCTAAGCTGAAGGCTGACTCTGTCAGCTAGTTTTGGTTTTTTTTTCTCCATGGCATAAACTTTAAGGAGGTATCTCAATATGTTGTTTCCACAAAATTCTGTGGGAAGTTGTCTTTGGAGTACAGCTCCTTGCAATCATGCAAACTGTGACAGTGACAGTATGGCATTGGAAACAGCTGGGAATAAACTGACATAACAACACCTAAGAGCTGTTGTAAAGCATCTGCAAAGTGTAAGGCCTAGGACCATGAGGAACAGTTAGAGATGGGATTTTCTTTTCTCTGGCTTTGCCTACCGGAGAAGCATAATTGATCACAGACATTTGAAATCCAGAGAGATGGGTTCCACCAATTCCCAGCACCACAATCATTAGCAACAGCCTCCGGTATTGAACCTGCCAAGGAGACCAAAACACATCCTAAGTTCCTGATACTGGTACACCTTTCAGACCATGAGATAATTTACAGGCCCTTATATCTTCACATTTCTATGACTAAGAAACCTTTAACCTGCAAAAACCCATCTTGAATTTTACAATAATCAAGCAAAATTCATTTGTGAAATGGTTAAAATACAAATCTGCACATTCTGCTATGTTCCTCTCCCTATTATTAGCAA
The DNA here is from genome assembly GCA_013399915.1 of Illadopsis cleaveri. Classification (NCBI taxonomy): domain Eukaryota; kingdom Metazoa; phylum Chordata; class Aves; order Passeriformes; family Timaliidae; genus Illadopsis; species Illadopsis cleaveri. The sequence continues at coordinate 131,038 of VXBB01017623.1, read as the reverse complement.
TCTGAAAAGATACATTCTCTAATTCCATTAGTTCTGCTAACCACAGAAAATAAAAATCATAAAAGCTTTGTTGAGATCATTTGTGTTTACCTTTACACTAGAGAGAAGCTACAGCTTTCTTGAATCCCTTTTTGCATTCACCTTTGCCCCCTCAGGGACAGTGTTCACCATTTTCCAGAGATGACTCAAGTCTGTCCTCTCAAAAGCTATTTTTTTACATTTCACTTTTATCAACCTTGTATGAAATGACATTTTTAGAGGCTCTATCTGAGTGACTCCTATTGGAAATGCTGTGTTTCTATGATATACACTGAATTTCAGAGCATTTCTCACAAGCACATATGTTTTCAGGCATTTAGTCAGGTCACACTTTAAACTGATGAGTATCTTCAATTGTTGTTGAGAGTGAAGAGCAGTACAGTGGGAGAGTTTTTGTGTTTTGTTTTTCACTGATATTATGTTCTCTATCTTCCCCCATATTCCCATCTTTCTTGGTTTCCCAGGTCCTCTTTTAAACCTCTCACTGTTTTGCATTTCTAATGTATTTTCTGCAGATGCCATTTAGTCAGTCCTTGTTCAACCGGTGTTGACCCAAGCTCTGTTGCTTATTTTTATTACAAGAAAGAATTATTCTCTTTGCTGCAATCTTAAAGACCACGCTGCTGTTAGTGACCAGGGCTAGAACACAAGAATTTGGATACTCACCAGGTCTGAGAGGAAACCAGTCATTTCCCCTTGAAACCCTGCCTGCTCTGAGAACCCTTGTCAAGTCTGCCAGATGAGAGAGATGGGCTCCACACTGAGATTGTAAGAGTTTGGGATCACAGCACAGAAGTTAAATTCTAACTGAGTGGCTTTTAGCAAATTGTGTCCTCCCCTGACACTGGCCAGGGCCTCTTCTTGCTGGTTTAATTATTCTAAGACCCAGATATGACAAGCTGATTACAACATTGGTAAATGTTTATCCCTCCTGAATTGGGATCACTTGCCCTCACTTGGCACTGCTAAAACCCCTGTGTGTTTCTCTTGTATGAGGTGTCAGACGGTGCCACCATCTTCCCTTCAGGGAGCAGAGCCCCTCTTCACCTCTCTGAAAAGCAGCTTGGGTAGGGAAGGTTTTCCTCCCCTCCAGTCTACAGCAGGCCTTTAGAATTGCAGCTCAGCCATAATGCCTCACCTTGCCTACTAGAAGATTCACAATTGCTTGAACAATTTCCCAGATGCAGGAAATGAAGTATTGGAATACTGGCATTTTGTGTCCTTGCTAACACCCCGTTCTTTACAGAGGCTCAGAGTTTTTCCAGAACCACTCAGAAGTCTCTCTGTAACAGTGGAATTGACCCACTGTGTGCCAGAGCAAGTTGCCACATTTCAGTGGGCAAGAAGATGATGAGCCTGGAGGAACTAGAGGGGAAAGAAATTTTTTTCTTTGAGCTGAGGATGGAAGGAAGGACACATATGGCAGCTCTGGACCTTTCTGGAGAGGTTTCCAAACACTGTCTGTGGCCAATTTTTAACACCTGGTTGATCAAACAGTCCCTGCAGAGCCCTGTTCCTCTTCCTCCTGTTGTGTGTGTCCCTCCTAGAATCCTCCTATTGCTGTCTCATTTTCACCTGGCCTCACACTATTGTTCAGTGCTGTACAATGGAAAAAGCATGCCTTAAATGCCCAGTACAGTTTTTATTTATTTTCCTAAAGAAGAGAACAAGATGCATCCCTCCAGCTAGGATTTGAACACTACAAAAAATGTGCATTTTCCAGACCCAGTATGGAGCTCACCCAACACCCTGGACTTGGAGGGATTTTGTTTTCAGAGGTGCCCTGTGTTGCACTTGTGTGATCCTGGAACTGCAGATTCACAAGTACTTCTTCAACCTTTATTCCCATTCCAGGATAGTTTTTGGCAGTTAATGATTTACCAGACTTTCCCTCTTGTGGACAGCCATTAGTAGGAGGGGAGAAGTAAGGCATGTTCAACACAATGATATTTGTATAAGGAAATGAGTTTTTAATGTCTTGTGAGACAATAAAAATTTCCTCATTGGGAACCAGTAAGTTTGAGAAAGGCCAAACCAAATAAGGACCTTTAAAATAATCAATTACCTAATATTTTCTTTTCAAAACACTTCCAATACTTCTTTTTTTTTCCCCTGCATTTTTGACCAGAAGAAGGAATGCATGTTGGTTATTAAAGTGGCACTGTGCAATCAATGACCTCAAGCCTTGAAACAATAAAATTTATCTAGCTTTTTTGGTAGTATGATAATTGTCATGGGAGGGATGGCTATGTTGGGAAAGTTCCCTGCTCCTGGCATTAGCTTTTGGCACTGCCACAAATACTGCTGGAGGATGATGTGAAGGTAAAATAGCAGGAGCTTAGGGCAGTGAAAGAAACTGCTACTCAACATTCAGATCCTTTTGCAAAATTTGTTGTGCAGCATCTGCATCAGCTGGTAGTGAAGATCTCATCTCCAGAACAAGACAGACACAGCATTCCTTGACCCCAACAACATCACCCCAGAAAATGGGGTCTACTCTGTCCCTGGCTCTTCATTCAATGAAAATCAATCCAGGCACAATCAGAAAGATGTGTTTTTCTCGTCACAGCTTTTTATTTCCTTATCAGGAAACTGTAAAGCATGAAGAAGACCAAAAAAGTGTCATGTCATATAGCAATGAACACAAATGTGAAGCCATTTTTTACCAGGTTTTTAATGAAAATGTGAAGCATTCAGAGACCTGAAAAGAGAAGCAAACAGTCACACATATGGATTAAATTCCCCAGGAGAGGTGTCCCTCTTCCCTGTCACATCAGTACCAGTTACTCTCAGGGCTCATTCCCATTGAAACCCAGTGTTCTCCAGGCTGCAGAGACACTACCCAGTCATTGCCAATGAGGAAGGAGAAATCTGCACACTGGATTTGCCCACTCATTATTTCCTGCTGCTCTGCTTTCTTTTCTCATTGCTTTCCTTCAGTGCTGACATATCCCGTTTTTTCCTAATAGAAGATTCTCCAGGATTGTAAACGTGGAGGGAATATTGCATATTGATTCTGCCTGCTGATAAGCAAGGCACTCTTCTTTCACTGGATTAAAGAGCTAAACACTTCTTTTCCTGTGAACTGAAGCTTCTTCTCTGGCAAAGCTCATCAGCACTGACTTGTTAATAGGAGCAGATCACTTCAGTGTCAAAGGTCTGTCTTCTTTGCAAGTTTGCTGTACCTCTAGACCTTCCAGAATAACTTCTCCTAATGTGGAGTCCTGGTTTTGCCAAGAAAATAGCAGATCCTGTTTTCAGTTTACAACTGCAAGCTTGGAGCGACTGACAAAGATCTTATTTTCTCCAGAAACTGTGTTTAATTTTTTTCTGCAGAGGAATTAATTCAGCTCATATTTCAGGATCTGGAGAGAACCACCAAGTTCATGCTGCAGCCTGCACGGAAGGTGATTTTTTGGTGGATCTATGGATTCTCTCTTGCTTAGTGAGACTTCTGGGCACTACAGTAATAAAAGAGCAAAATATGAAGTGGAGGGTTTATTCTTAAAGCCTAGTGACAGTCACCACTGAGCAGTTGCTCTGCTGTAGGGCTGCCTGTCCCTTCTTTCCACGGTAGTTCAGGCGGTTGAACTCCTCCATGACCTGCAGCATGGTCTTTCCTTTGGTCTCGGGCAGCATCAGGAATACAAAAAGAGCCATGGACAGACAGTATGTCAGGAAAATGATGAAACAGAAATTACCAAGGCCTTCCTACAGGAAAACAAATAGAAAAAAAAAGTGTTCATAAACATTTATCTTGATTTCTTTCTCTTATGATATAGAGTTTCTGGGCTTGTATTTACTAAAAGAACTTGGTCAGAGACGTATAAACCCTGCTGCAAATGACATCTGACAGTGCTGGTGCCTCTGTGTTGCCTATATCACTCTAACTTGTGTAGTTAGAAGCATTTTGTGGGTTTGCTACACTTCCAGTAAATATCTGGTTGAAAAGGAAGAGGCCATCAGAACTGCAAATAATTTGGGCTCTGCCCGTTGCATGAAGTATTGATAAGAGAAGCAGGTTCTGGGTTCAAGAGGGATCTAACTTCCTCTGAACTGAAACAAGCACCCTACTTTGCTTACCACAATGAAAGGGAAAACAAGTCCAAGGATGAAGAGTTGGATCCAGTTTGTAACACCATTAAAAACATAAGCAGTTGGTCTGTATGACTGAATAAATATTTCTGTGATCAAGGGGCACACTACTCCACCTGAAAAAAATATTGAAGAAAGAAGGAAGCTTAGAAATTTTGCAAGATGCTCCTGTACCTCATACTTCATTTTGCTGCATAAGTTCATGACTTTAAGCGGCCTGGAAGAGTCTGAAGTGGTGCTTGGCTTTTCAGAAAATGGGCATGTAGGAATGCAATAGGAAATGCATTTTATCTCCTACCATAGTATGGAGGGAAATATTGACACCAGCATTGAATCAGAAGTAGGGATTCATGCCTACTGTGGATCAGCTATGCCTGGGATCTCTCCTAAAGGCTGCAGTGAGGAAGGAATGAGTGAATGAATGAAACCATTCCAGTAGAAAATACCAACCTGGCCCAATGCCAAAGCTCATGATGAAAATAAAGACAAGGGCAACAGAGCAGTATGGTACCCAGAAAAAGGAGTCCTGTGGTAGGAAATAAAAGCAAAGAAAATCAGAAATCAAATTTTTATTTATCTAGCTCCATTACAAACGTTCATCACTACTAAGTATGTCAATGTTTAACATAGATCTACATCCTCTACTTTCAGAACTGTGATGAGATAGCCTTGGCAGTGATCTTGGTTGTGTAAAGCTACTGTCTTTCATCTATATGTACATGGCTGGGAACAGACCCCTATGAATATAGTGGTTAGCCCCAAAAATACTTCCACTCACTAAGAAGTGATTTGGGGGAGGGGGGGAATACTAGTGATATCTGCCATACAATAAAACATGGGCACAGTTCTAATGCATCAGTGGGGTCTTACCTGTAGTGAGAGTGTGACTGTGAGGAGCCCTAGAGCCAAGGCCATCACCGTGTAGCTTTTCCACAGCAGTGTCTTCCTCCCTGCACGCTCAACGAGGAAACCCTGCAAGCAGGAGGAGATGCTGCCAGCCCCGAGGGACAGCCTGGGGGCAGGCACTGCTGAGCTGCTCCAGTCTCTGCCTTCACTGGCCAGGCAGGGAATCACTGGGAACTGGGCACTGGGAGGTGGCACCTTCTCTGGGAGGGTGAGGAGAGGCATCTGGGGAGCCTGAGCAGGACCAGGAGCTGTGGGGAGGAGCAGGAGGTGGGAGGTGCAGGGCTGCAGGGAGCACTGGCTGGGCAGAGGAGGGAAGAGGGGATGTTTTGCAGGATAAGGAGAGCCAGGCAGGAGAGCAGAGTGGGAATGCTTACACTGCTAATTGCTGTGATTCCTACTGAGTCCTACTGACAAACGACATCTGCCCTTCCTCCAGGGGGAACTGGAACTCCCAAGTCTGGCCCACAATGGGTTGTGACTTTGACAGACTCTCAGCTCTTCCCAGAAGCTCAATAGAAATGTCCATGTTTGCAGGGTGTGGGGAGAGGACTTTATCTGATCGGTTCCATGGTTGATTTGTTGCAAAAAATTGATTCCTGAAGCTCCATTTACAGCATTTGTAATGATCAAAATGAGCAGTGTATTACAGCAGAACAAAATTCAGCTGAAAAGCCACTTACACACAGAACTGTGGAGAGGATCTCAGTGGTCCCAACCCCCAGGGAGACATAATGGATTTGGGCAGGAGGGATTCCAGCCTTTGTAAAGATATTGTATGCATAAAAGTAAACCTGGAAAAAATAGAAATTTGTGAAAACTGTACACATGTGGCCATGTTCACAGTAGCGTCTGTTTTTTTGGACAGAAAACAACTAACCAGACCTTAGTGAAATAGAAAATCATCTTATCCCAACAGGGTAATCCATAGAAATGCCTTCAGAAGACACTTGCCAAAACAGCTCTTGACTTATCCCAGGTCCCAAACTTCCAGGGGAAAAGATTGTGATAAACAGTAACAACAGACCCCTCCTTAGGGCACTGCTGCAATCATTCCCAGCTCCTTGCAGAGGTTACTTTTGCTGAGGAGCCTGTCAGCCACGCAGAGGGCAGAGGCAAGCAGTGCACGTACCACGTTGACCCCGATGAGCTGCATGCAGGACACGACCAGGAACAGGGAGATGAGCTGCCAGCGCACGGCTCTGTCCCGGAGCAGGTCCCAAACGCTCTTGGCCTTCTCCCCACCAATGGCTTTCTGCTCTGACAGCATGTCATTGATCTCAGCCATATGGTCCCCATCTCCCCAGAGCTGCTTCACAGCTGGAAGGAGAGGAGGAGACGTGACCCAGCTCACCAGCACAGACATGAATCCAGAAGATTATTTCCTGCTTTGCAGAGTATCTTATTAGAATTTCATGCTCTTTTCTTGCATGAACTTCCTAGAGATCTGGGCTCAGATATGACACAAAACCAGATCATTGTTGTCTGTTTTTACCCATAAATCTTAATATGAGCTCACCTGTGGCCAATAGCTGCTGACAGTCTTTCAAGGTAAGTCACATTTTAATTCTTACCAATCCTTCCCTGAATACCTCCTACTAAAGGTGCAGTTCTAGTGCACACTCCAAAACACAGACAAGATAAAATGACTCCTACATATGAAAAACAAGTTTACATCCAAGGAGTTCTGTCTTTTGATAGTTAAATACCCACAGTGGCTGTTGCTCACTTTCTGTCAGTAGCTGCTGTTAGGGTTACCAAAGAACTGGGATGCTTACAGATACAGCGTGACACTGCAGAGCCCCTCTTTCTCACACAGAGAAGGTACTGTACCTATACTCTGACTGTTCAGGGCAGAACCTGCATTGCTGGAAATACAAGCTGTGTGTGATCATCTCCCTTGGAGGACCCTGGCAGAGGGTAAGGGAAATACCAATGCCAAGAGAGCACTAATATCCAAACAGAAGAGGATGACTTTCATTCAACTGAAGGTGCTTTCAGAGCCAAAACACCTAGTGTCTTTGTCCCACCTGTACCTCTCTGCCAGGCTCATCAGGGGCTTTACTGGATTTCCCCCCTTTTCCTGAAATGAATGATTGATGGCCCATTTCCTTACCTTTGATGCATCCCTCCTTGTCCTTTCGGTCAATGAGCAGGTAGCGGGGAGAGTCTGGGAAGAAGGGGAGGGTGAGAAACTGAACAAGGACAGGGACTGCATTGGCTGCCAGGAGAATTGGCCAGAGAGCCTCCACTCCAAGAACTTCCCTGGAATGAAAGCAGCAGGGTGAGAGGGGCTGAGGACCGTGTGTACTGGCCCTGTGAGCAGCTGCAGACACGGGGTGATCCCCCGGCCCCGCTGGGTGTGTCCCGGCAGTGCCCACCAGGAGCCTCCAGCAGGGAGTGCAGAGGGCCCTCGCCTGCAGCACAGGAGCTGCACTGTGCTCCTGCTGCTCAGTGCTGGGCACAGCAAGGCCACCTGTGTCCTCCTGCAGCAGCTGAGGGCTCGCAGGGACCAACAGTCTCAGAACAAGTGCTGAAGGAAAATCTGCAGGGGCTGATGCCTCTGTTTCTGGTCCAAACAGGCTCACATTACCATTATTACACCATCCTGAGTTATCAGTCTGGTACTGAGTGCCCCAAATAGCAGCTACTGGGCATAGGTGTGCATTGGTATATGCATCTATTTTAATGACAGAAGAAATTGAGTATGTTTCAGACTCTCTTACCTGAGACCCAGAGCAAATCCTACAAATTTTCCCACAGCAATGGAGGTAGAGGCTGTGATGGCAATCAGCCCGCGGAGATTCCGTGGAGCACATTCCCCAGCAAACATGATATGGATATTCNGGACCCGAGTGTGGCATCCTGCTACACTCTCAGGGCAATGCAAATCCTCCTCACAGGTCTGGTGTTTTGGAGGGGACCACTATGGACAGTGCCTGTAGGTGTTGGCTCTCAGATCCATTTTTATCTGTGCTGAGGATGTGGCTGCCTGACACGAAGCATGTGCCATACCGTGGCCTTGTGCCTTTGCTAAATATCTCACTAAGTATGGGTCCCTGGGAAATCTGTCCTTCAGCAGGTTGGCCTTCTCTTACATTGTTTCCTACAGCCATATATACAGAGAGGACTGTGGTTACTCCCTCTAGTCTAAGATGACATTTTTCAGTGGCTATGCAGATGCTGTGTGCCTCATTTTCTGCTTGAAACCACCAAGCTGGCAAATGCTGTACATTCTATTTGCTCAGTGAAATAATTAATTAACAATCCTCTCAATTTTTTTTTTTTTTCTGGTTAGTATTATCTTTATCCAACTTCTCAGGGATCAAAAGCACTGGCAGAATGTAACCTTCTAAGGCATCTGGAAATTAGAATTGTAAATTCTAATTGAATTGGCTTGAAAACCATTCCCTTGTCTGCAACGTGCAGGGCAGCATCAGCCACAGCAAAAAGCAACAGGAACAACAGACACCAGTTCTTTATTGCATGAGCATGCTTTCCTGAAATATTGCATGTTTTGGCTTTTTCAGAAGTTAGCAGTACCTCTTGTATGGACTGGATGTAAAGATAGAAGAAAGAGAAATGGAGATGTAATACATTACTAATTTAATTATGTTTGTGGGTTCTTGTTTAGTTGAAAATGCACTCAGCAATCATGTTCTCTGCAGAATGTAGTAAAAAAATCTGTGATCTGTTTACTCAGGCTGGTGAATCCTTGTGGCCCTCAGTCACTGCTCTTCCCACTATTTAATACCACAGGCAGAAATGCCAATTTACCTCCACAGACTCCAGAAAACAACCTTCCAGCAATGATCATCTCAAAAGATCCGCACAGCCGGCTGAGTCCCATCAGAGCTGCACCCAGCAGAGCAGGGATGTTGGCAAGCAGCATGGTCTTCTTCCTGGAATTCATTCAAATTAATGTGAGCATAAATGCTGCCCCTGCCTCATTCACAGCCTGACAGGAGTGACGTGAATGTACCATGGTTACAGACTTAGTGCTGGCTTCTGAGATCAGCTGAAGGAAATGGTAAATGGCAATGGGGAAACTTGTCACAGACTGATAAGTTAGTTGAAGGTTTTGATGCCTCTAGTGGAGTCAATATCTACACTGGAGAACAAACTTTGTGAGTGGTTGTCTCTGAAATTCTCTTTAAAATGCATGTACTTCTTGTATGACTTTCCTGGACTGGATTGGCTTTGGACTATATAAAGGAGAGGATATGATTTTCCTTGTGATTATTGGCAGATTTTCCATTCTTCACTATACTGGTCTTTATTTGGAAGCCCTGGGCTGCTCACAATGCCACATTACAAGCAGTGCTTCTCCCGAGACACAGTTCATTTTCACAGTTGTGGGTGTGAACAGAATGACTGGTGTAACCACCCTTCCTACCTTCCAAACCTGACAGACAGGTACCCAGCAGACGAGGAGCCCAGGAGCCCACCAATGCTGTAAATGGACACAATGAAGGACCACATCAGAGTGATCATCTCTGCACTGGGAGAGGAGCCGTATCTCTTCAGCCACGTCTCACGGATGAAACTTTGGATGTACTTTAAAAGAAAAAAACCCCAATGGACTCAGACAATATGTTTTTGCATAATTGCACTGCTTTTTTAATTCTCTTACCCGCTTATTGGTCTTTTTGATACATTTCTATTGATAGCATTGATTGACATCTTAGCCCCAACAAAATCAATGGGAATTTTGCCATTAACATCTGTAGAGCTGATGTTTTAGCAATGAGATCCAATGAATAAATATACCAATATTAAATATCAACTGTGAGTGCCAGTAAGAGAATGGTGGGCTGGTCTTCTGTTTCTGTGCTAAACCCTGTTTTTTTCTGAACCTGATCTTTTGCTGCCATTCCCATTCATCTGTGATAATAGTATGAGCTCAGTGTCCTTGGTACCACTCAGGATGACAAACACCTTCCCCAGTTTTCCTTTTCCAGCTACAGGTACAAGTGCTGACCTCAGCTCTAGAGCTACACTCCTTCCCTGCCCTATTTCATCTTACAACCACTTGAAAATAGTGTGTGTGGTCAAGCACATGGTACAAGGGACTCTCTGGGTGATGGAGAGCGGAGAATGCCCTGGGAGCAATTCCACTCAATAAGGGGGAAATGGCTGACTTTATGGATATCATTCATCCTTCCCTTTCCCAGTTCTGTCACATCAGACAGAAGTTCAAACCTCATGAAACACAAGAGCAGTAGCAGCTACTCCAAGAACTAAGAAACCACAATAAGTCTAATTTTGAAAGCACAAGTAAAAAGTTAGCCATTGCATATAGGGGCATGAATGCCTGAGAACAGGCAAGTCCTGGTAGCTCACTCTTTGAGCTCTCCATGCTTACCTCAGCAGGAGAATTGATAATGGAGACCTGCAATCCATAGTGGAAAGCTCCAGTAAGGCCCAGGACAAAAGCCAGGAGAAAAAGGTTGTAGCTCATTTTCTTGCAGGGAATAGAAACAGCAAACAAACTGGTTCAGCTATGCAGACATGCCTCCAAATGTCCTGTGTTCTCCCTGGGAGCTGTAACAGTTTGAGCAATGCCACACACCTGCCTCCTCTGAGATCAAGGAGCCAGCAATAGGAAACCACAGCTACTAAAGCACAGGACAGTGAGAACACTGAGTAGAGATAAAGCTCACAGATGCTGCCCAGAACCCAGTTACACACTTCAGTGCTTCTGTCTTCAGCTTTGGCCATCTTAATCTGCACTGTCATACTTGTGGGAGCATAGTGCAATGTGCAAGCATTTTGTGAACAATTCCATCTATTTGTCCTCCTTTCCCACTTAGTATCTCACCTAAATGAGTATTTTGCTTAGTGACTTGGCTGAGACTGGATAAACATTTGGGGATTTAAGGGCAATTCCTGGTTTCATAGTTTATTCACCTTTTCTTAGAACACTCTGATAGGAGGCTTAAGAATACAGGACTGCAATACATGCGCCTCAACCCCTCCCACTGCCTCTGCTCCCTGTTACTGACTGTCCTGGGAGTATTCTGGCCAGCAACAAGAGCATGATGCTGCACCTCTATGCCTGGAATATTTCATATTCAAACAATGACTGCCAAGCATTCACAAGCTGATTTCTAATCAGGGGAATGCCACTGCTTGAATGGGCATCAAAGCTCTTCACACCAACTTGCATGCAAAGGTAGTCACCCCTGCTTGCAGTCTAGGTCTTTCTTGATGCTTTCTTTGGCTACTTTGGAAAAAGTTCCTTTTTATATAGAGAAAGAGGAGCCTGAGACAATATTTCAACATGTCATTTTGTTCTCACAGTGTTTACACTCCTTTGGTTTGTCATTAAGTTCTTGCTGTGTGGTTTGTCATTGTTGTGTTGGTTACTGATGAAGCTGAGGATAGCTGGTGAGCTGTGTGCTCCTGCCAGGGCTCTGTGCGTGCTCTGGCAGCAGCTGTGGACAGTAAGAGCTGCAGGAGATGAGTAAAGGACAATGAGGAAAGCACCAGCAGAAGTTGAAGTCCAAGGACTGGTGCAAACTGGAGTGGGCTGGCTTGGACTCCCCAAGTCATAGGCTGGGTAATCAGTTATCACATTCAAAGGAAAAGTTCCCGACTGCTACCTTGAGCCCAAATACAGAAAAGCCTTTTTAAACCCAACTTGGCCAAGACAGACAATGCCTGTGCATCCAACTGTTGAATTATCAGCTGACTGATCAATTGACTCTTTCAGAGTAATGGTCATTGCCTGAAAGTTCAAGTCTGTATCCCTATGATATACAGCAGATGCTAGGAAAGTTTAATGTCAGTTTTAAATCCTGACTATAAAACCTTCAGTTTCATCCATAATTTCCAAAGGGCCTCTTTATCTAGCAGTGTCCAAGATGGTTCTGTTAAAAGGCTTTTACAAGTTATTCCAACAGCTTAGGGGGGAATTCCTTCTCCTGGTGAGTGGCTGCCCTTGGTGGTTCCCCAGGCCAGGCTGCTGTGTGTCTTTGGAAGGACCCCAACACCATCTGGGTTGCAAGTGAGAGCTGGCTTGTGCAGAAGAGCAGTGTTTGAGGACAGCAGCAGTACTAGTTTTCTCTAGTATTGATGGTGATTAATCAATCCAATAGTGTGCAATTATTTGATCTGCAAACAGTAATATCAACTGTGAGTCTCTGAGGATCATTTTTCGAGATGTGGTTTTCCCTAACACTTCATACGGTAAGAAAATGTGAACAAGTGTCATAGATTTCTCAGTTGAAGGTGTTTTAATTCAGTATCAATTAACCACCTTGTTAAATGCTTCAATTAAAATTTAACAACTTAGACCAACTGAAATGTAACCACTGTTTGTGTTTGCTTAATCAGTTTATAGACCCCTGATTTCAGGTCACAGTCAGAAAACAATGCTGGAAGTTGGAATTCATGTTTTCTGCCACATGTACTCACAGCACTGGCTCTAAAAGTGAGGAAGTCAAGTAAATGTATCATTTCTGACCAAGCCTGTTTCATACTGGCAGATGCAGATGGCCTCTGTCCTTGCAGGGCTCTGGGAAAAGGCACAGTCCTGACTCAACTAGAGTGGCCACGGAAGTGGCCAAGGTGAGGCCCTCTGGACACTGGAGGACTTCTCTCTTCTCTGACCTGTATGTTCCAGCAGGGTGAACCAGGCCCCTCCCTCTGCCCAGGCAGTCTCCTCACCCATCCCTTCCTACCCTGCCTGCTCCCCACTGATCTGCTTCTCTTCTTCACTCTTCTCTGCTTCACTTCTGTTTGGTCCTCACCAAAGGAATGACAGAGTATTTTGCCACCATCATGATGGTAGTGGCACTTTTTGCTTTGACTTTGTATTTCACTCTTTCCATCTGCCCCTCATTGCTCTCCCCAAATTATAGTAATGAAAAGTATCTCTGCAGTTCCCAATTCTATGGAGCCCTGCTCTTGATTGTCCTGTCTCAAAATCCTGCATACTTCAAAATCTCAGTGTTTTCCAAGAGAAGAGTTAGCTGCTCTTGCCCATGTCTATATATTAATGACTTCTAAAACAGCAGCAATCACAAAGGAAAAAAAGTTTACTTTTATTTTTCATATGTTATAAACTTTGGTTAGTGAAAGAGAGTTCTTGCACAGACTCCTCTTCTGAGATCTGCTGCTCCACTCATGCCCAGCATGACAGTAATACACTCCAGAAATGTTTACAGTCTTTTTATTCAAAAATGCTGCACTTTTCTTTAAAATGTAGTTTAAAAATACACTGAAAGAAGCTTTACCTACTTATTTTGAAAATGTATGTGTTCTTCTTTGTTGCAAATATGAGCAGTGCTGTGACTTTCATACAAACAAAGTCAAAAGAAAAGAGGTGGCTTGATTATGATTTTGAGAAGAGACTGGAAGAAACTTAACCAGTCAGGCCAATGCCTGTGAAAGGCCACATTCAATGAGGAGTGTTGCCCTGTTCTGTATCAGGTTAACTAAAAAGAATCAATGTCACATCTGGGTCTTTGCCAATGTGCTCTACAGAGACAACAAGGACACGCTGCAGAGAACATTGTGGTGTGATCTAAAGATCCACATCCAAAATAAGCTGCTGCCATGCCAGCTCCTCACCACGCTTCACCTCAGCAGAGCACAGGTGCAAAACCCTACAAGATGCACCAGCAGGGTCTGTGGGAGCAGAACAAACTGGCCCAGAGAATTACTTGTGCTTTACAACATACGACTGGAAGACAACAAACAAGCCATGAAGAAAACCAGTCCAGAATAAATAGTCTGCAAAGCAATGCCCAAAACTCTGTTGTATAATAAGCCACTTAGCAAGTGCTAGAAGCTTTCTTTCTAATCCATCTGTCACATGTTTTTATAGCTGAAAATAATTAACTGCTCACTATTGCTTAACAAGCAGGGGTCTATTTGAAATCACTTAATAACAGAAACAACGGGAGCACCAAGACAAGGTACTGAAAATTTCATCTGGTGTCTGAAACCAGAATTTAATCGCATTAATTTCTGTGTTAGAAAGCCCAGATTCAGGGGCAAGAAAAGAAGCACTTCTGAGATGGAAATTACTGTTTGGAGAAATTCTGAAGGCATTTTCTAAAGCATTACGTGGGGTTGTATGGTGATAAGAGAATAAAGCATCATTCTGTCACTCTCTGATATGGATTCTAAAATATGCATGTGTTACTCAGTACTAAAAGCTGAGAACAGATTATTGAACTTTTGCTTGGATTTATCAGTTCAAGTGTATGTTTTCAAGGTGAAATTAAGAACCTAAGAGTAATACATTGTCCCTAACTTCTCTCTTTGTGTCCCTGCAAGGGCACATAGTCACTGCTGAATTCACTGCAGAATCCCCCCAAATACCATCTTCCTTTCTTCTGCTACAATGTGGTGGTTTTGATCTCCTCAGGGCCTTTATAGAAACCTGCACGGGTCTTGGTTTTGAAGTTCCGTTTCCTGAACTCCTCCGAGATTTCCAGGAAGGACTTTCCCTTTGTCTCAGGAAGGAAAAACCAAACGTAGAGGGCAGTGCAGACACAGACCACAAGGAATGGGATGTAGCAGAAATGTGCTAGACTTTTCTGAGGAGGAGGAAAAAACAAGACAGTGTTGGTGACATTCTGTATGATGACAAAAAGGCCACTAATCCCTCTTCCTGCATGGTCTAAAGTCACCCAGGGAGTATTTCTGTGAATCCTGGTGAGGGCCTAACATGCCTGGATGCAACAGCTCCCCAGCATAGATTAGGAAATTGAACATAGCAAGAACATTATTTTGAAATGTCTATTTCTGTCTTTTTCTCTATATGTAATTGTGTAGCATGGGAGCCCTCAGTAGGAAATAAGACAGGAATGTATATTGCGGAGTTCTGCTCCCTTTTCCTTCAGGAATCATCTTAGGGAATGGTGCCAGGGTCTGGTGAAGGGAAACAGCATCACATCTTTAGTTCCAGCTGTTCTCAACTGAAGACAGGTGAGGAATATTGACCACCCATCCCCCAAATGATTCCACTCCCAACCTCTAATCAGAAATCACCATAGGGAACATGGAGAAAATTTGGTTTAAAGGAGTTCTGGCCACTGTCCTCATAAAGATACTTTTCAATGAAGTGCTGTCTTGCTGCTTGCAATATTCTCTTTCCCTGGTCACTACCAGAGCCTCTTTCTTGTACAGAACAGTAAAGAGCTGCTTTGCTTTGGGAACGCACCACAATGAATGGAAAGGCTGTTCCAACCAGAAACAGGTTGAACCAGAGCAGGGAGCCACAGATCATGTAAGCAGCTGGTCGGGACATTTGATCAAAAACCTCTGTGGGCAGAACTCCTGTTACACCAGCTGGAAAACGAAATGGCAAGAAAATTAACAATGTTGTTGACATTACATTAAAAACAAGAGAACATATCTTAAGAAGAAAAGCCAACATGGAGTATAAGAGGTGAATTTTTAGGTTAAATATTAAGGAGCGGGTAATTATTCAAACTTTCTCATGTTAGAATGAACTGCCAGGAAAGATTTTGTAATCCACATTATTCTTCCCAGGACCCAACATTGAGAAAGGCTTATAATTAATTCAACCCCATGGCACTGTAGGGACTGGGACAAGAAATTATTGCCAACTTCTGTGGCATGTGACACTGGCAGCTTGATTCTATTCTTACCTTCCTTCCTTCAAACTCATGTGAGCAAACAGAGTCTCACATCTATATATTCACCATGCAAACATCCACAACATCCTGTGTATTGCCCACCCCCAGAAACTAGTGGATTCTGCCACAAAAAGGCACATTAGTGGGCTAACACATAGACGTGGAAATTTTGCTTCCAGGTATCTGCAAGAAAATAATCAGATGGCATAGCCAACAGTTTCTACTATTAAAGTGAAGCATTAGAAATGCTGGTTTACAGCCCTAATGGACGGGCAGCAAATCAAAAGCTTGTCATCTGTTTAAGCCAAGAATCACTTCCAAGTGCTTTGGCCTAATAGCCAAGATGACTGTGAGAGAAAATCTGACAGAGAGAGAAATGGGCACAGCCCTGCCCAGCACTAACTCACCAGGGGCACACAAACACCTGTGAAACAGCCAAACACCGTCAGCAGAAATTGTCTCATTCCTTTGAGTATGCTGCAGCTAAAGAGGGTCTGAGAGTTTCCATAAGATGCCTGCACACATCTCCAAACCCCTGCAGTACCCAAAAGTTTCACTGAAAACACTGAGGGAACTGACCTGGTCCGATTCCAAAGCTCAGGATATAGGCGAAAATGCAGGCCATGCTGAGATAAGGCATCCAGCTAATCTGAGTCTACAGCCACAGAGACCAATGGGAAACCAGTGAGGGCACTTATTTGCCACCACTGAACACCCCAGTCACATAACAGGCAAAGCCCAACTCCATTCCACTTAAACAATTCATTAAATTTGTTACCTGCTGGCTCAGAGCGACCATGAAGACAATGGCCCATCCTGCCATGAAGATGTATCCCCCCAGCAGCAGCGGCCTCCGACCAGCATAGTCTATGATCATGTTCTGCACAAAGTAACACAGTGAAATAAAGCAAGATATTTAACCTGTGTTTATATTTCCTGCCTCTTTCCTCTCTACCTTTCAGTATGCCATGCCCAGTTCACTCTACAATAACTTTCAGGATGTTGTCCGCTTCATAGCAAAAAAAACCAAAAAAACAACTCAAAAGAAAGTTCTGGTGGCGAGAGTCAGGCAAGAAGGGTGTTCCAGAATGTCCCAGCTGCACCTAAACTCTGCCACCATCCATATGAACACAAAGCAAGAGAGTTGCACCTAGAGATTTCAGACAGTAATGGCAATGTCTGACCAAATGCCTCTGCATTGACCTGTCTGGCTGGGCGTGCTGACAGACAGCCTGGCTCCTGTGCCTGAAGGGCTCCCTTGGCCTGAAAAGCAATGTAAACCCCAAATTTGTAATGAACAGCCTCCTCCCTGCCCACAGAGGCTGCATGTCACCAGAGTGCACTGAGACTCTCACACAAGTGACAGAAGTGATCAGCTCACAGCTTCCTGTGCCGATTACAACATAGGGGATTTTGTCCTCAGGAATTCCAGCCTTTCGGAACACATAAGCTGCATAAAAATACATCTGTGAAGAGAAGAAAGGAGAAAGCAGTAAGAGAAGACATCTGAAAATACATCTCATTGTTTTTGCTGAAGGACCATGCAGAGTGACTAACATGCTGCCACACAGGCTGTTTTGACAGCATCCTTCTGAATCTTCCCATAATGCACGGGTGTATTTTGGGAACCAAACATCTGGCATTTGAAGATACAGGCAGAGAGACACTACTCATTCCTCTCCTGCTGCCAGAATGTTGAGGCCAAGACTCCCAGGCATGTCCCAGGCCCCAGGCTGCTCACCGAGTCGTTCCCGCAGAGCTGCATGGCACTGCTCAGCACAACGATGCTCACCAGCTGCCACCTCAGAGCTGGGTTCTGGAACAGCTCCCACGGGTTCTTTGCTCTCTGGCCTTTAACAGCAGCCTGTTCTGCCAGCATCTCTTCCAGCTCTGCACTCAGGTCACTGGTGCCTCTGAGCTTCTGCAGTGCTGCAAGGACAAGGGAACCTCTTACCCCTGGGCTTTCTCTTCAGTTTGCTGCTCTGCAGGGTGAGGGATTGAGCAGCAGGTGATGGCTGCAGAAAGCTGCAGGACACAGCCTGGGATCATGCTGTGACCTTCACAGAGTTGATTAGCTGTGGTGCAACCACTTGAAAGATTTGGGGGAAAGGGAGTGCAAATCCCTCACCATTGTTTGACAACTGAGTATTTCCCCACGGTGCCATTTTAGCAGCCATGCTTCTGACTCAGATCTCAAGTGCCTCCCCTGGGAAATGCAGGCATTAAGATGTTCTTGGTACACAGCACATATTTCCCACAAAATAACTCCAGCCACTCTGCATATGAGGATTTGTATGCCACAAATCTAAGCAAATCCTTTAATATGAATTGGCTTCAGATTTGATCCTGAGCTCTTCAACTGGCATTTATTTCACTTCATAGTTACAAAACGTATTTGCCATTGTGAACACAAGTCTTACCTTTTGACCCTATTACTGTAGCAAATACATCTGTTGTTGGAAGATGCCTTTCAATTACCTCAATAGATCAAATATATTTAAGATTATAGAGTGTTCTTTAGTTTGGAAGGAGGATGTGATCATATTTACAATTTTATATGAAACTTTCTACATGTAAAATTTGTGATATTATTCCAAAAATGTTAGGGCCCAAGTCTCACATGTTCTGTGAGGAGCTAACAGTTACCCTGAACTCACCAGAGATGCAGGATTCTTTGTCTCCACGGTCAATCAAGAGATATCTGGGACTTTCAGGGAACCAAGGCAGAGCTGTGAGCTGGATCAGGGCAGGAACTACATTGCTTGCTAAAAGGAATGGCCAGCTCTCCTCCCCTCCTAGCAGCTCCCTAGAGAAAAACAAATAAACACAATTTACACATTAGTTTTACAACCTGGCAAATGTGGGAAGGGAGGCAGGAAGGCAGGAAGGAAGGAAGGAAGGAAGGAAGGAAGGAAGGATGGATTTAATGAGTGGGCTGCTTGCTTTACATTACCTGAGCCCAACAACCTGTCCCAGCACCAGCCCCAGGGCTGTAAAAGATGCAGAGGTCAAGGCCACAGCTCCTCTGAGCTTCTTTGGGGCACTCTCTGCCAGGTACATGGGCTGGATGTTCATGCTTACACCTGGGCAAGGTAGACAAATGCTGAGCTCAGCTTGTGGGCAGAGGAGACAAGAATAAATGCAGTCAGCCACCTCTCGAGGTTGCCAGCTGCACTCCTCTGTTTCAGGCCATGTGATAACTAATCTACCAGTGCTTGTTATTTACCCAAACCTTCAACTTCTCCCCTGTCCCTTGTGTAACTAAACATACATTTCAGTATTCATCAGTAGCAGTGGATAATGAAACTGAAACCTGTCAGGGCCTCAGTCCTATGGTCTTTTCAGCACCAAATCCAAGGTTATATCCAATGTTTCCCTCGACTTCCTCCTTTTGAGGGGAATATCATATTTTAAGTCCTTTATATTGATCATTTCCTGGGATGAACTTCCACAAAAGCTTTTGTGTTGGTGCTCATGCTGGTGAGTGACTGACATTCTTACAAGCAGATAAGGATCCATTTTCAGCTCAAATTTTCCCCGTGCACAGAGATGCTTATGTGTAGTACACAAGATCCTCCTGCTTGTGTATGCTTTAAAAGAAAGCCCTTAGAAACAAAGTATAAAATCTGTATATACAACTCCTTAATTCACTTACACGTCCGGTCAGCCTAAAGGATTAATTGCTTCAATATCCTGGATCATTCCTACTTAAATTGCTTCTAATTGTTACCACCTTCCTCCTTCTGTGTTTCTCATGTTGCCGTACCTGCATTCACGCCAGTAAAAAATCTGCTGAGCATAATCATCTCAAAGGATTTGGCCATTCTGCTGAAGCCAGACAAGGTTGCAGCAATGATCACAAAGACATTGTTCAACAGCAGGGACATCTTCCTTCCAGGAGAAAAGACAGTTGTGAGCACATGTGTCAGGTTCAGCTCTTGGATAAAACATTTCCCATGGCAGGAGCCACCTGCCAAGCTCCAGATGGGCTGCTCATGCCCCCACAGAATATCCTGGTTAATCCAAGCCCTGCAGGAAGTGTCTGTGTCCCACAGGCTGTCCCTGCACTGCTGCCTTTAGGCTCTCTGAGAGCACCACCAGGTTCTCCCCCAGCTTCAGGGCTCTTGTGCTCACATGCAGTTTCTGTTGGAATGAAGAGGAATATTCCTGCAGTGAGCCATGAGCATTTTGGTCTGAAAATGCTCATTTGTTGAAACAGACATTTTTCATGTAATAGTGTAATCGTTGTGAAACTTTGTCAGAAAGTTTTCATGTGTCCCAAGAAAAATTTCTGCCAAAAACCAGGGGGAAAAAGAGAGCTCTACTGACCCATACTGTTATTATTGCCAGAAATTCTCTCTAGTCCCTGCTCACTGCCTTACCAGTCAGTCTTTGTTTCTCTTATTTATGATGGAATATGATTTTTTCCAAAGTAGTACAGGGTGAAATCTCAAAAATTTTAATGGATTAAGGAGGCTATATCCTTTTAGGTCTTCATAACCATGAAACTAGTAAGTCATGGGACCTCAAACCATAATGGGGTCTCCTTCATCATATAAGAGAAGCAAACTAAAGTAATAGCACATAGAGGAAAACCTTGGGGTCAAGAGACAGTGAGGTAATATCTAATTTCCTATTAGTTTATGTTGGTAACACTGGTTTGGTTGGTTTTGTTTTCTGAAGAGAACTGGGGATGGAGCTGTGTACGAAAGATATGTGGCACCAGACAGATACCTTTCAGACACCCAAGCACAGAGGAAAAAATCCCACTGTGGAGATTTAATGCATACTTCCTGAAATATTTCAGAGAAAAATGTGGATGCACAGCCTGTGAGACACGAGAAGCAGGGATACAACCACTGTTGTTTGTAAGCACTTTCTATTTTTCTAGTGTCATTCCCACAGTTTATTTTGAAGAAAAATCCCTAGTCTGATCCATTATGATTTCCCATTTAAAAGCATGGCAGAAAACTTGGCACAAAAATGATAGATATTATGTAGGTGGGTGCTGTGATAAGGAGTTGAGCTGAAATCCTTGTAGCACCTCAGCTGGGCTGGATCGTGATGAGAAGGCAATGTGGGGAAAAAACTGTTCCCTGTTGAGCTTTGAGATAGGAAATACTGTCTTGTCAGGTAATTTCTCCTCCCAGCCCAGAATGTTTATAGCAGACTGATCTGTGATACAAAACATGTTTTGGTTATTTTTAACCATGACGGGTATTTTGCTGCAGGGCTCCTGATTCCTCTTGGACTAAGGGAAGCTGCAAAGCTGAAATTAAACTCCAGCATCTCTTACCTGCCCAGCATGATGGCCATGGGGCCAGCAACCACAGCCCCAGTGAGGCCTCCCAGGGGGTAGGCAGAGACAGTGAAGGACCAGAGCAGCAGGATCACGTTGCTCTCCAGGGGAACTCCCATGCGCTCCAGCCAGGTCGTGTTCATGAACATCTGGATGTACTGAGAGAGAAGGACAGGGCCACCAGAGAGGTGAAGGACACAGAGAAAGACTCCCTTATTAATATATCTATTTATCCTGCTTTTATGCTTCCAGTCTCCTCCTTAGATGTGTTTTTAGCAAAGAGTTTAGGGTGTAAAACTGCTGCTGTTGAAAAGTTGCTGTTGGTTTATATCTCTGTGTGGTTATTTTTGATGACTTAAAAAATTATTTAATGGGTCTCACTTTCAATCTAAGGGCAAAAAAATCGACTCCAAAGGATGCAGGTTGGAAAGTTCTAGAATTAGATTTTGCTAAAGCAGTTGAAACAAAGCTTCTGAATAACTTCTTGTGGCACTAGGTCCTGCTTAAGGGTGCTTTTGACAACTAAGTCCTGTACTCCAGATGTGAATTATACAGAGGGAACAACATGTCCTTGCTTTCTGCCCCTTTCAGCAGCAGCAGCCTGCAGATTTCCAGTGGCACACCACTGTCCACAGCCCAACAGAGCCAAGGAAGGGTCTGTCAAGGGAGAGCAGCACTTACTGAGGCTGGGGCATTGATGATGGAGATGTTGTAACCATACTGGAAAGTGCCTCCAATCCCAGCAGCACATATTGTCAGGATCAGGATCTTGTTCTGAAGCTGAAGAAAAGAGGCAGACAATGGATGGCCTCCTTGCACAGAATAAAATAACTCAACAGACATTCAGACTTACAGCTGGGGGATTTTCCCATGGCCACGTATACCCAGTGCATTTGGGATTCCTTGGTGTGCTATTACTTCTATCCTTTCCTGATAATAATCCACATTTTAGATTAGAGTGTCATTCCTGTGATGCTGCACTGTCCAGAGCAGACAGTGTTTAGCAGTCTATAATTGTGTACCCAGCATTATGATACAGGTAAAATACGTGGCACACAGTGGATTCCTATGCCAAGGTCTCCTTGAGGACATTTCTTCACGAGTATTGCCACTTGCTCATACTGCCAAGTAAGCAAATGGCAATACTTGTGAAGAAATGTCCTCCAGGACGCTGCTGAGCCTTGGGAAGCACGGGCAGGGGAATGGGCTGCCTCATGCAGCATCTCAGGATCGGGTGTTGCTGTAAAAGTGATGGCTCCTGACTTTTTGAAGGGTGTAGAACAAGCTGTCCTTGCTGGCCCAGCTCAGCAGCTGGCAGCTCCCTAGCAGGCTGACAAGCAAAAACATACAACTTTTTTCCACTATTTTGTGCTTCTGCCTTTGGTTCCCCCATCTGTGGGTGGAATCCTGTGACAGGCAAGATGTCAAGATGTGCCCTGAGGAAGTCTTGGGACCGGGAGCTCTGTTCTACATCTCAAGACCACTCTGAGCATGCTGGGGGACCCTGGTCTTTAACCTGACACCCCCTGCACAATGTTCTGGGTGGCCCAAGGCCAGGATGGCCTTTGCCAGCCCCCTGCTGGAAAACCCCTCCCACAGGGAAAGCTCTGGTGTAACATTAAGAGCCCACGCTCAGGCTCGGCTGTTTGCCAGTCAGTGCAGGGCACCTCAGGCCAGATTGTGTTTTGCTACATGAATATGACCCCAGCGACCCTGAGAACTTAAATAACCCAAAGCTGAGGACCTCTTTCTGCTTTACCTGCTCACTTTCTTCTTACAGAGCTATCCACCAAAGAAAAGGAAATTTTGATCTAGTCTCACAATAGCTCTAAAACCACAAATTCAAATAATCTTGGTATTTTTTCCTCTCCTCAAAGTGTTTTTTGCTAAATAACTTCCATACCAGCCCGAGACAGAATGTTCTCCCAGGACAGAAATAAAGCCAGACTATTCCAAGCCTGCAGCAAGAGGAGACTGAGCCCTGCAGTCCCAGCTAGCAGCAGATACATTTCTCTTGCACTTTCCACAGCTACACCACCTCCCTGTCTTGTTGCTGAGAACTGAGCTAAGGATTGGGCACCTGAGATCTCTGCTATTCCTACTTATTCTCATTCTCCAGGTGAGACAGTTTCTTCTCCCTATGACAGCACATTTATTTTTCATTTACAATGTCTAGGAACATACCACTCCTTCTGCTCATTTCCCTGCTTCCATTATAGAGCACATCCCTTATCAAGTCATGTATCACAGAGCTCTTTTGTGACCAGGAGCTAAAGCAAAATGGTTTGTTTCTCCCTTCAGGGGCCAGCAAACACCTCTGTGCTCAGAGCTGAGCTGTGTTTACAGAGTGACCTTCCCAAGCCTTCCATAACACCCGGCTGGTGCACTCTTCTCCCAGCCACCGTGGTGGTGTGCAGCTGCCAGCAGAGCCATTAGTCTGTCAGCTTTATCCCAAAGACTGGGATGAAGTGGAAAAATAATTCTATGCAAACCTGACAGTGCTTACATGGCCTTATAAAAATTCAAATTCGAAAACCAAAAGCAGTTAATAATTATAGTAAAATAGATGTTTTACCAGTCTCTGCAGCTTGTTCATCCTCTTTCGTAGGTTTTCCTCTGTCTGCCAAAGCTTCTGGCACTCTCACGGTGCTCTAAAGGATTATTTAAATCTCCAGCATAGGAATGTGTGTTTAGTCACCTATTACGCTAGGATAAGACACTTGATTTGGCAGGTGTTTTGCCAGCTGATTTACATTCCCAAAACTGAGCTGCATGTTCATTAGCAAGACAGTTCAATTCATTTTGTTGAAAGCCCATGACAGTCCAGGGAAATGATTCTCCAAGATCCAGATCTGCCTAAACCCTCTTGAAGGCCAGTGTGGTTTACAACACCAATTCCTTCTCAGAGCATCTGGCACAGCTACCAGTATCCCTTCTCTGATGAAGTGTGATCAAAGCAGAAGGGAACTACAATTTTTCTTTTCCTGATTGTATTTGTCCTGGAACACAATCTAGGATCTGAAAGACAAACCAGACTGTTTCCCTTGGTCCCGTCAGTGCAGAATGAATGAAGCCCAAGCCTTTCAAACCCCTGGTTATCCAAGGCCTTTCCTGTGCTCCTGTCTATGTTCTGGTGACAGATAGACAATCCAGCTGTGGCTGGAAAGGCTGTGCAGGAAGGCACAGAAGGCTGTGCACGAAGGCACAGAAGGCTGTGCTCCTGTTCCCCCTCCACAGCCTGGCACAGGGCAAACAGCCACACTTGGAGCACTGGATCCTGTCAGGTACAGAAGACAGCAGGGATAGCCTTGCTTCTTTCTACAGAACAGAAAGGCACTCCCTGGCAGTGGGAAATGGTGAATCCTTATGAATCCTAGAGATGGAGGCATATTGCACTGCCAGCAGTAACATTAAAGCTGCTGCTTCACAAAACCTCAGGCCCTCAGGAGTTACCATCCTTCTAACATCCTTTCATCCTGCAGAGTGAGATTTGTGAGGGCCCTGACAGATTTCAGACAGTTTGAAATAAGTAGAATGTTTTTAAATGCCTCTTTGTCCCTATTCAGGTTTTACTGCACCTGGACAGAACTATGAACCTGTTCCACATCACTGGTATTCTTTGGTGAACGTGTAGCCAGGGATGTGGTGCTGCATCAGCTGCAGCCACTAAGTGGCAGGAGAAGTACAAAATTTGCTGTGTTAGGCTCTGAATCCAACATGCCAGCACTGTGCTGCCTGTGGCATGTGGCTGGGGTGAGGTGAATGCTTCCAACAGCTTCCCAAACAATAATTTGTTAACAGGGAGGGAGACTGTACCAGTCAACGGGCACTGATGGATTGTTCAGGCAGCATGTATAAATGCCCAGTAATTCATTCAAAAAGGAAAGCTTCCTCATGCTGTCTGCTCTGAGCTTGTGCCAGTTGCCAGGGGTGAGGGGAGTCCTGTGGATGGGCAGTGAGATGCTGGGGACTGTGGCACAGGTTGTTCACGAGCCTCCCTGTTCCAGATTGGGCACAAACAGCATGTTGCTGTGGGGAGATCTCTGCAGCTGGCTAGCTGGGAGTTCCAGGAAGTTGTTCTCTATCTTTTCTAGCGACAGCTGCCTTGATGAGGAGTGAAGGGATAGATTTTTTTCATCTACACAGCATGTATATTACTCATGCTTTGGTGCTGAGAGAGGTTAACACTGGTGGTGTTTCTAACTGGCTTTGTGCTGCACCTCAAAAACTCCAGCTTTCCCAATGCTTCATCCTTGTTGTCAGAGTTTCAGAGTCACAGCTGTCAATGAGAAATCCCTGGGGTCAGGGTCTGTCACCAGGGTGTAACCACTGCTCTGCAGTTACTCAGACTCCTGGTGCTGGAAGCCTTCACATAAACCCAGCAGTTTTCCAGCAGTACTGCAGGGACCCACCACCCTCTTCCTTCAAATACTCTTTCACTGAACTCAAACCTGTCATAATCAGGGTGAAATATGATGCCATGAGCATGGGAGAGGAGGTATTTGGAGAACGTGATGGCAGTCTCTGCCTGCAGTTATCTGAATAAGTGGTAATCCTGCCATTAGGAAAGACCATCAACACATGCTCTTTGATCTGTCACGAACTGAGAGGTTCCAATGTTTTAGTGTGTTTTTACACCAGAATCATCTGGACCAACTTCAAGGGGAGAAGAGGGGCCCCATTTCCATCTGTGAGGCTTGGATCTACAGGATGAATTTTCCCTACAAATGCTACACTGTAAATTGCAGAAGAGATTTGGAGCAGCTCCCTGGCTGGTTGTTGATTTTCCCAAGCTCTAGCCTGGCTGTGTCTGCAATCCTTTCTCACTTTGCTGTAGGGACCATCACTGTAAGATACAAAATGCCTCTGTTTCCTTGTCCTGAGTCTTGCAGAACTCACTCAGAATACAGAAAACAAATAATAAGATCTGCAAACAGGCAGCTTTCTCAAGAAACATGCACCAGGTTTGCTGATTCCATGGTGAAAGCAATGTTTATTGAACTTAGTTGTTGAAAGGGATATTTCTGTGTAGGAAATGAGTGCCCTGCTGTGATGCCATTATTCTCAGTTCCAGCAGTTCACTAAAGTTCTTTAGAAAAACCCCACAATTTATGTAAGTTCAAGACACTGTATAAGAACTTCAGGAAATGAGCTTCATCACAGAGGTTTCTCAGGGCAGGGACCCAATGCTGACAGAGCTTCTGCTACCACACAGAGTCACTGGGACTCTTTCCAGAGCAGTGGAGATCCATGGGAGCCGAGTCCTTTGAGGACAGGAGGGCTGAGACAGCCAAGGGAACTTGCTGCTTTCCCTTGCTAGCTGGGATTTTTGGATGCCACAAGAACAGCTGTATGTTCTGTGTGTTGGATCAGCACTCTGCCTTTTCTTCCACCTGATAAGGACTAGAGCTTCTCTGGGAAAACTGAGAAAACCTGGAATCCTAAAAATAATGGAAATATCTTTTTTTCAGTCCATTGTGTGCTTTAGGGCATGCTGTGCCTGAACTATTTTTTTTTTCCTTCCATCTCTGTATCAGACACTGATACAGGCAGTTAGTTTGAATTGAGTGACCTCAAGGCCAGAGGGAACAAAGTCCTTGCCTGAACAAAACCTCTGTTTCTATGTGAGAGAGAAGAGCATTTAGACTCTACCAAATGGCATCAAATGTTGCTGAATGTTCCCATCAGAGGAGAGGAAAATGTGTGCAGCAGTGTCAGAGTGTCAGACTCATCCTGCTTTTTTACTTAAAAGTCCCTTCAGATGGAGCTTTTGATTAGAGCTGTGCCCTGGCTTATTGAGAGGCAGCTGGACTGGGACACATAGTCCTGCCTCTGGTGAAAACCAAAGTATAAATACCTTTTCTGACTCCTTGTAGGGGTCTCCAGCAGCTGACAGCATGCTCAGATGTGCTGCTATTGTGAGCTGAGCATAGACCTCTTTTTTTATAAGACACAAGTATTGTTTTCCAGTTCTGTTGCTGATTTGGCCACAGTGCTTATGAAATGGATGTTACAAAATAAAGGCCCCTGAAGGATATTCCCAGCTGTGGGAGGTGACCTGTGGTGTAGGGGACAGATCACAAGGCATAAGAATTTAACAAGAATTATTAAACACTGGAGAAAAATAACTGTGCAAAGAGACAGACATTTTCTCGTTTGATGTCTTCAACTCATGATGAGAAGCTGTTTTGGAAGAGGTGCTTTATTTGGATATGTGATGAGGCTCTGCTCGAGGAGATTTAAATGAGATCTTTCTCATGATATGCCAGACAAAAAGCTGTATTTTTGAACTAAAACCCATAGGAAATAAAAATAACATTAACTGTGATTTACAGCAAACCCTGTGCAAACCACATGTCCTTGGAGGGCTGAACTCTACGTGCTATCTTTAGTTTCTTTTTAACAAACAAACAAACAAATTTAAAAATCCATCCAATTCCGTATGATTCACTTTCTCCTGACTTTAGCCATCACACTCCCGAGTTAGCTGATGTGGAACAAGAAATCCTTCAATGAAGGAGTAAGAATTTATTTTTGGCCATTATACATGGAAAAGTAAACATTTCAAGTGCCTCAAGCAGTTATGATTACACAGCTTATCCCTGCGCAGCGGGTTCATGGAGCTCTTGGCACCTCTTGTCCATGGCCACTGAGGGCTGAGTTTGGGAGCTGAAATAACCTTCCAGAAAGGTCCTCCTGGCTGGTGTGGCTCTCTTCTGGTTCCTAGTGCCAGGGCATCAGGCATGTAGGGACCTCTTCTACACCAAGGCTACCAGAGGCCTCAGGCATGGCATGTCCTGGGGAGCACCGTGGGTGAGACCTTGAACACAAGTGGCACAGTCTCATTCCCTGGTAGGGGGAGCCCCTCAGAGTGGCTGTGGGGGTATCTTTGTTTTCAGATGAAGGAAAGATTTGGGACTGTAAGCAGGGGGGTGGAGCATTAACCCAAGCAAGAGGCTCGGGGTTATGTGGCCAGGGAGGGAACGCTCTCCCTTGAGTCCCCGACAGCCCAGCTGGAGGAGATGCCTGTGCATCACCAGGCCAGGTATGACTCGTCACAGAAGGACACGCTGCAAACCATCATCAGATGAAGTTACAAAGAAAACGCCAACGGTGTGGAAGAGCAGAGGGCACATGTCACGGCTGGGCACTCACAAGTGCGTGCCTGGGGCTGTTTTCCTGCCCCATCAGCTGCGGGCGGGGTGAGCGCCCTGCCAGGGGCGCCAGCGCTCGTTAGGGGCTGTGCTGACACGGCACAGCTCCTTTCATCCTGCGACCCCGGGACTGCTGTGCTGGGCAAAATGGGAGCTGCTGCCTTTAAACAAAGCAGCTGTTTATTCTTGAAACAATTAGAGACGGCAGTTAGGTCTTGAACTCGTTACTGAGCCCAAAACAATTATGATAAAAACAAGTTCCAGATGGGCTCAAAAGGAGTTGTTTTTGTCTTTACTGAATTAGAATGGATTCCATGTCTTGAAGTTCCTCTGGTATTTATGGACAGGAAACATGAATTACACACAATAATTTACTACAAACAAAAGAGATGACTGCTGCAACAGCCCATTTATCTTTGCTCATGTGCCTTCTTGAGGTTTATGTGCTGTTTAACTCATGGGGAGAATTAATAGCATTTTTCTCTGTTTTCTAACTGCACTTTTGGTTTGCAGAAACTGAGACAGGAAGCTGTTGAATTTGTGCTGCAGGTTGCTATCACTGAGCCTGCAGATGCACAATGGGTAAATATTGTCTCGCAAAGGGATACCAGCATGTTTCAGTTCTTCCTTTGGAGGACTTGTGCAAAGGTTACAGCTGGGAATCCTTCTAACTAGGTCCTCTGGTTGCTCCAAGAGCGTGCAGACAGAGACCTTTTTCAAAGCCTGTCCAAAATGGACTGAAGTCTGGGCATCACACATATTTGTATGGAAACTTTGAGGTTTTGACATCTTGGGTTTTGAAGCTGATGCTGCACATTGACAGCAATTGAACTGATCCCAGAAGGAAGGGGAGCCCAGCAGATGGCAGGAAGCAATGGCACATCACCGTGCTGCATCTGCTCTGAGTCCCCAGGCAGGGGCAGGACAAGGCAGCAGCAAATCAGTGAAAAAACTCCTGGGCAGCATTCTTCTGGCAGTCCCTCTTACCTTCTTGCAGCTGAGACAGAGTTTGGCTTTGTTTTTTCCCAGGCTTTTAGTTAGATTTCATGATTTTATAAAAGGCCACATGTCTGCATCACTATGAAAGTGTGTGTGTGAACCCAAATATGTGGCTGGGCCGATGGGAACTTGTGGAAGGCCATATATCCAAAACCCCATAAAAGGTGACACGGATTGTAACCAAGACTGAAGCTGCCCTGGGTGTACTGTAGCACACAAAGTCAGCTGGGCTGAGCTCTGAAGGGAGTGAGATCATGGGCAGAAAGCAGCCTGGGAACTCAGGGTGACACTGAGGTTTGTTTGGCCTCTCCCAGTGGGAGCTGGTGAGCTTCCTGATGCATTTCATCACTTCTCCCCCTTCCCCCATAAACCTTAGAAAAGAGGCTTTAAGCAGAAGCCTGGACAAGTGGAGTTCTCCAGTTTTGGCTAAAAAAAGAGAAGAAGAAGAGAAGAGAAGAAGTGATTATTACTTTTTTTTTTTTAGATTTTATGCAATATCTAATTTGCACATAGTCTTTCACAGAGAGTAAATGGGATTGATTATTTGGATTCTCATCTCTGTGGAGCTAGTGAGGGCCTCTTTCCAGCAGAGAGGCTCCCGGTATTCATCTCCCAGCCTTGGTTCAAATAAGGAAGGGGCAGGAATCATGGTGCTTGAATTCTGTCTGGTGTCCACAGGCAGCAAGAGCAGACAGGAAACCTATAATTCCCCACCCAAAGGAACAGGATACTTATTCATTTATTTCATTTATTATTCATTTATTGACTCTCAGTTTTTCAACTCAATTGCCCATTTGGAGCTCTGTGGCATGCTGGAGGGCTGAGCTGCAGCAGCACAGCATTTGGGCTGAAACAGCCACACGAATAAGGGCAGCCCTTTGCAGAGCTCCTGGCCCGATGAATTTCCCTGCAAGCTCATTTCTCCTCAACTGCCAGAGCTCTCACATCCATCCCAGCTCCCACCAAAAGCCTGTGCCCACCCAGCCAAGCCTGCTGACACTGCTGCAGTTTGGGCTCCAAGCTCCTGGCTCAACTCCATTCCCAGGAGCCCTAATGCAGCTCCTTCTTCTCCCCCAGCCACATCAGAGGTGCTCCCAGTGGGCCCAGGGCACTCAGGAGTCCATTCTCTGCTCTGACAGACCCCAAGGTCTCTTGTCCTCTCCCCTCTCTCCCCTGTTATGTTCCTTTAACCTCATGTCCCTCATCTTCCATCTGGGTTTTGTATTTCATCAAAGGGCAATCAGGGTGGAGGTGGTGGAGGACACAAAGACTCCCTTCGCCCCTCGTTAATTTAATTTCCCATTAACTGCGGGTTTAAAGGGAAATCTCAGGACTCATTAAGGCTCCGATGACAGGTTAACCCTCTCCGGCACAAACCCAACACCAGGCCCATTCCTCATCTGAATCTAGGGTGGCTGTAACATTAGACCCGACTGCTGGGCAGGGCAGACAGGTCTGGAAAGCACAAAAGGAGAGCGAAGGATGGCGGGTTTCGGGAGACCTTTATCAGCTCCGTTTCCAGGAGCGCTGTCTGTGTGGGACACACGGGCTCTGCTCCCTCCTGAGGGCGGAATGCGAGCGCTGCTGCCCTTCCCCGGGCCGCCCTCAGCACCTGCAGGGACCACACATTTCTTGGTTTCTTCCAGAGACCTTGAGCGACCTTGGCAGCCCGGTGCGATCTCGCACAGCTTGGGCAAGCACCTCTCTGCTCCATCCGGGAGGCAGGAGAGGTTCCAGGAGGAATGACTGAAAACCCCAATCAAGCCCTTTGTGCCTCAGTAAATACAAGACTCTTCTGATCAGCGAAGCAACCGGCAACATACCCGGGCTGAGGCAGCGGCACCGCCGCCCTTTTCCTAGCAGCGGGCTCCTGTCCCTCCCAGCCAGCGGGGGAACACCGCGGTGACAGCCCCCGGCTCTCGGGGGACACTACGGGGCCGCAGCTGAGCGCACCGCGGCTGCCTCGGCCGCGGCAGGAACCGGGCGGAGGTTTCCCCGGCCGGGCGTGTCGCTGTCCCTGTCCCAGCGCCTGGCGTTGATAAGGTCGCTGTCCCTGTCCCAGCTCCCGGTGTGCCNGGCGGCGGGTGATGGCAGCTGCTCTGCCTGTCTCCCACAGCAGCTGGAGTTCATCACCCCCTTCCAGCTGTACTTCAACCCCGACCTCATCTTCAGGAAGTTCCAGGTGAGGCCTTGCACGGGGTTTGGGGCCCGCTGTGCCTCCCCCCGGCGAGGGGTGGGTGTGACAGCGCGGGCCCTGCGTGTCCCGCTCCCCGGGGTGGCCGGGCGCTGCTGTGTCATCCCCAGGGGCTCCTTTCCCTCCTCCAGCCTTCCCTGAGTGCCGCCAGCTGGGTCATCAACACAGCGTCCCTCCGTGTCACGGGCACCTGCGTGCAGAGAGCTCCTTCCAGCCTCTCCCTGCCACACACCATCTTGGCATTCCCTTTTTGCCTTGACTCAAAACGCGTCTCTCCCTTCTCTGTTACACCGCGTGTGGCAGCTGCTCTTGGGCTGGTTGGAGAGGGCTTTATTGTAGGGAAGCATGAAAAGTAATTGATTTGACTCTGGGTGCTGAATTGTGGCTGTTTGTCCTCTCCAGAAAAGTAGAGAAATCTTCTTTTCCATTCCTGGAAAGGTGAGACAGTCTGAATGGATCAGAGTATCATGTAAGGAGGTCCCACTAGAGGGTGGAGCAGCTGTCTGGTGTCCTGGATTACTTATGAAGGATCAGGTGCCTGACTGAACATTCCCTGTGGACAGTGTGATGGGCTGCTCTACATGTGATGAGGACAGACCTCTGTCCACCTCCTTTTCTCTCTCCTCTTTCTTCTCTTTCAGATATGGAGGCTGATCACCAACTTCCTCTTTTTTGGGCCCCTGGGATTCAGTTTCTTTTTCAACATGATATTTCTGTATCCTTTGGTCTCAGTGAAGTTCTCTGCTCCCACTTGGGCTTAGATGCAACTCCCCCCATCCATCTTCCTCCCCAGCACGGCTTGCCTTGGCAGCACTCTGGGGCTGTGGGTTCTTCCCTTGGCTCTTTTCCGTTGAAGCCGTGCCCCTCCTGCCCCTCCATCTGTGCTTGCTGCAGGGCCAGCCCTGCCAAAAGAGAAGCTGGCAGTGCTGCTGCCATGGCTCTTGCTGGACAGCAATGCCCATTCCTGGGGTGAGCTCTGGCTGAAGCACAGCAGATTCCTCTTTCTTTCCTTGGGGACAGTGGTGTGAGGTGAAGTTTGCTCTGTTCTGCTCTGGGCTTGCACACCTGGCTGAGCTTCCTGGGATGCAGCAGCTTGCAGCACTTGTTTCCTGGGAAGTCCTGCTGTGGGGCACAGGGTGGCCAGCTGTTAATTTCCTTTACTGCAACCCCTCCCTTCTCTCCTGCTCCCAGGTACAGGTACTGCCGCATGCTAGAAGAAGGCTCCTTCCGTGGAAGGACGGCTGACTTTGTCTTCATGTTCCTCTTTGGAGGGTTTCTCATGACAGTATCCTTTGGAGCTGCTTGAGGCTCGTTGGACAGTGCAGGGCTTGTCTGCTGCCTCTGTGTCCTGGTTGTGCTGTGGAGCAGGTAATGAGCAGCAGTTGGTTTGTGAACCTTCCTGGTGCCCCAGGGCAGAGGGCTTTGTGTCCCAGGCCTGCCAGGCCCGTGCCCTGTGAGCTGGGAGAGCCCTGCTGAGCCTGTGGTGCAGGGGCAGTTTCTGCCTGTATGGCACAGCTTGTGCTCTTTGTCTTTGCCACCCTGGGCTTGGCCTGTGCCTCATCCAGTGTGCTCAGAGGAGAGAAAAGCTGCCTGTGACTGTGCTGCTGTCTGCAGAGGTGCTGATGCCCCTGGCAAGGGGTTGGGCTGCCTCATCCCTGAAGAGGACACGTGGCAGGGTGCTGGGGAAGCTCAGCCTGAAAGGAGGCCACGTGTTCTGCTGCAAGAACCTGTCCAGCTGTGACAGGGCCACTGGCTGAGCTGTGGTGAGTGCAGCATGGCTGTGATGGTGTGAGGCTGGCTCAGGACAAAGGCAGGGATGTGGAGCCATGAGGACAGGGAGTGGGTTCCCACATACTCCGTTGTCAGCTCATCAGGCAGTGTGAGATGAGAACTTGCAGCCTGTCAGTAGCTGGAGGTACCATCACACAGCTTAAATTCTTTTCACAACACAGTGATCTGATGGTGACATTTATTTCCCTCCCAAGCATAAACCTTCTCTGGATATCTTCTGCTGTCTTATGCAGATGGCTCAGAGCACTGCTGTCCCCACAGAGCTCTGCATGAAGCTGTGTGAGCCATTAGAATCCAAGTGGCTGCAGCAGCCACGTGCTTGGCCAGAGGTGGATTTGGAGTCCACCTACAAGGGCAGGGGAAATTTTTGCCTCTCTCTGTCTCTGTGCTCTGAAGAAGAGGACGTTGAATTGCAAGAGCCCTCTCACTGCTGAACTGCTTCTGTAGAAGGCAGATGCTGGGTGTGAGCTGGTTGTTAAGATATGCCACTGTCCCAAGTGCTGTGAGACTGTGAAAGCCCTTCTTCAAAGGTCATTTTGATGGTCATTTTGCAAAGGTGACTGTAGAGCTCTCTGGTCTCTGGTGGTTGTAGACATCAGCTTAAGGAGTGAGCAGCCTGCATGTGTGCTCCAGAGTGTCTTGTTCTGGGGTGGCATGGAGGGAGATTTGTGTGGGTGGTCAGTACATCTCAGCCAGGAAATGCTTGGTGACAATGGCCAAGGTCTCAGAACACTGTGATCAGCTGCCTCTGGTTTGGGTTTCCTGTCCCAAAGCACCCTGTGCTGCCTGGAGGTGGTGCACAGGGGCGAGTGGGTTTTCCTTGACTCGGTAGTTCCCAGCTGTTTGGGCTCTTTGCCAGCCTGTTTTTCCTGGGCCAGGCTTTCACCATCATGCTGGTGTACGTGTGGAGCCGCAGGAACCCTTACATCCGCATGAACTTCTTTGGGCTGCTTAACTTCCAAGCCCCCTTCCTGCCCTGGGTCCTGATGGGATTCTCTCTGCTCCTGGGGAACTCCATCATCATTGATTTGCTGGGTAAGTCAAAGCTGGTGGGTGATGGGAACAAGGACACCTTGCAGCCACAGTGCTCAGTCCTCATAGGTGCTGCAGGGACATTAGCACCTTCTCTTGGTTCCACCTGACATAAAATGTTGGGTTTCCTAAAGTGAGCTGGCTGGGTTTCTGGGTGGCTGGGCTTTTGCTTTGACCTGCTTTTCGGTGTGCCTTTCCCAGGGGCAGAAGCTGGGTATGGTGAGCTGTCTGGTCTCCTGGGTGTGTGATGCTGCCCTCAGGCTCATGGGCTCCCTGTGTGCTGATCACAGCAAAGTGCAGCATCTCTGGCTCTGGAGGGAGCTGGATGTGGGCACACAGCCCACAAGGGATTCTTAGTTTTGCCCAGCAGCTCTGGGTCAGCTGGCAAAGGAGTTGCAGCTGTGCTGACCTTGGTGGCATCTCTCCCCAGGAATTGCAGTGGGACATATCTATTATTTCTTGGAAGATGTTTTTCCCAATCAGCCTGGAGGAAAGAAGTTGCTGTTAACCCCTGGCTTTCTGTAAGTAAAGTTGATTCTTTGTGGGCTTTACTGTGGGCTTTCTCAACCTGATCCCTTCCATAGCAAACTGTGACCATAAGAGGCCACTGCCTGCTGACAGCACCTCAGCTCCACAGATCATGCCCTTGCTGCATTATTTGCACATTATATATATGTGTACAGGGCCCAGACAGCAGCTGCTGCTGCCTTCAGCTTTGCTAATAGAACTAGAGTCTGCTTAGTGCTTGTGGAAATGCTAGATGGAGGCAGGATTTTTTTCTGATGTATTATTGTAGTTTAAGAAAGCAGATTATGTTCTGCTTTGTGCACTGACAATCAAATCTGACCCAGTGATCAAGGGAGGAGGTCCTGTCATCACTGTGTTGGGCTGAGCAGAGGAATGGTTGGTGATGGTGCAATGGGCCCGTGGCTGTGGCTGCCAGCCAAGCCCCACAGAGGGCCAGGGGGTTCCTAGGAGGGCTGGGGGTTTCTCATCCATCCTCAGCTCAGTTTCCTAACCTGCCTGCCTGGTGGGATGGGCCTGTCCCTTGCCAGGAAGATGGTTTTTGACACTCCTGAAGAGGATCCCAATTACAACCCTCTCCCTGAGGATCGTCCAGAACACCAGCCCAGAGACCATGACCAGAACGAGCAGCAGCATCCACAGTAACACGGGGGACTTCTTCCTGTGGCCAGATTCCTCTCTTCTGGCTGGACTTTTGCTGTGGTCCAGAGATCCTGCTGGAATAACACCAGTTGCCATTCCGATGTGTCGTGTGTCGCTGTTTGTGTGGGTAACCCATCTTCCCCTTGTACAAAGTGGATCCACAGAGCTTTGCACACAACAACTCCTGAATGCATACAGAGGTGTTCTAGGGACAGGGGCTGAAGCTGTGACAGCTCCTCAGGTACTTGGTGTGGAGTAAGTATCAAATGGGGTGTTAAACCAGTTCCTCCTCCTCCTGCTGTTAATGACTTGCTGTGTGCCAGGTCACTCTTGCCCTCTGTACAAAGACTAATGCAGCTGGCCCTCACTGTTGTGAGACCTCTCTGTGGGCTTTCAGTGAAGTAGTTCTGTACCATGGTAGAATGCAGCTCAGCCTCTTTATTTCCTCTCTGTCCCCACTCCTTTTCTGGTGGTTGTTTCCAAAGAGTCTTTACATTAAAGTCTTTATTTTTCAGTTGTGTGTCCATTTCTGCCAGGGGCAGAGGGAGCAATTCATCAGGAATTTGCTCAAAACTGCCAGGTCTGGGATTTCCTTTTCTGGTGGGCAAAGCAAAGTTCAGGCTAGCTGGAAGATGTCATTTCCCTCTTCTCTCAGCAGGGCTGCAGAGCATGAGAAGGAGTGTGGGGGATATCTAATTGGATAAAGGGGTGCCTGGGAAAGGACAAAGGGACTGAGCTGGACACTTGATCCAGGCCGTGGCTGGAAGCAGCACTTGACACTGGTAATAAAGACTGTCTGCACCTGCAGTGTTATTCCACTCTTGTTGAATTTTTTAGTTCTGAAACTTAAACATCTGAGTTTCAGGGGGAAACTAAACAAGCTCGTCCCTACCCTGACACCTGTGTGAAATGGATCTGATCATTCTTGCCAATACAGCACACACTGTGCTTGTACCTGACCCCAAAGCCCTCCAGTCTGCACACACTGGATCTTACAACAGCTCACTCTAACAGTGCTGGCTGCTCAAACTTGCAAACCACCACCAAACTATGAAATGTGAAATGTGAAACTATGAAATGTGAGTAACCAGCACCTGATTAAGCACACACACAAATCCCCCCACACACCAACTCCCCCTCCTCTGTGCTCTTCCAGTAAAACACTTTAACAAAAATCCAACCTGATCTGAACAAGCTCTTTTGCTGCACTTATGCTTCCCTTTACAAAGAGGATGAGAGGCCTGTACAGGTGGTAATTTGTTCAGTGGTTCTGAAGGCTAAGCAGTGTCAGACTTAACAAGTACTTGCTGGGTGCTTTGCTCATGACCTAATGATAACAGAGCTGAGGTTTCAGTCCCTAGGAGGAGTTTGTCTCTGAAGTCTGCAGATGTTCTGCTTTAAATTGCCTGAGATGGGGCTTTGAAATGTAAAAGTTGGGCTATACTTTAGTAGGGTACCAGATTAAGCCAAGGAATTATGACTGCAGAGCAAGAAAGCTGCTCCTGGCTGTTCCCCAATAGTCCTAATGCAGCATAAAGAAAGCTGGTTGAAGTTCCCATTTTCTGGACTTGGTCCCTCAACTGTCCTGCTTTGTCCCTGCTTCAAGGGACAATCTGTACAGCCTCTCTGGCCTGGAGAAGCTGAGAGGTGCTGCAGTCCTTGTGTGCCTGTCCCTCATGGGGAATTTGAGAATTAGTAATCACAAACTTCACAGCAATTAAACTGCACCACACATGCTAATTTAAGGCTACAGCAGCTTCACACATATTTTAGTTGAATTCCCTGAAGAGCCTGCTGGCACAAGTCCCTGGTCATGTAACAAAGGAAGGCTGAAGTGTTCTCAAGAAGGCTTGGGAGTTTTTATGTCCATGAGCCAAAACATATTTCACATGGGAGGCTAAGATGCAGCAGCATCCCAGGTTTTGTCTTACTTGCTCAAGTAGCCTTTCAACCTCTCTAATACAAAGTAATGCATGGAGTACCACTCCGGCACAGGAGCCTAAGATAAAATTGAGTATTATTATCACTAAATTGCAAGTTTTCAGTTTCTGAAGACTAACATCTGGAAAAAGTTCCCTCCCACCCAGGAATCAGAACTATCTCTGTTA
Organism: Illadopsis cleaveri; assembly: GCA_013399915.1. Taxonomy (NCBI): domain Eukaryota; kingdom Metazoa; phylum Chordata; class Aves; order Passeriformes; family Timaliidae; genus Illadopsis; species Illadopsis cleaveri. The sequence continues at coordinate 93,641 of VXBB01017623.1, read as the reverse complement.
TTACTCAAGTCTAAACATGATAAATTAAGGCCAGAAAGTGTTTTTTGACTGTGCTAGCAGGGTGGGTGGAACAGCAAGGATCATAAAACCTATGGCCTTATCATAAAGGCCTGAACATAACTGTCAGCAAAATCTGCCTTGCTTGCAACACTCATCAGTTCTGGCAGTGAATGGTAGGAACTATCAAGTGATGGGGTACCTCAACAGCAAGACATTCTAATTAGCTTGTAAGCAAGCTTGGATTTTTCTTTAAATCTCACTTCAATTGATTTTATTTTTGAACTCCCTAGAAAAAGGTTGTTTCTGGGGTTGCAAAGTCCTGACACTGCAGTGCTAAGGGCATTCATGACACCCACTTTGCTTTGAGTGCTCTGTGCACTGCAGCTGGCAGGGCTGTGTGCTGACAGTGACCACAGCAAAAGCACTGGCTGCAGAGAAGCTTCAGTCCCAGTGACTGGAGGCTTTATCTGCTCTACCAGTGCAGAGACTGTGCTTTTTTCCAGGTGCAGTCTTCACAAAAAAACAGTTCACCACACACCAGGCTGACACCTGACAGAAATGGCTCTTAAGTCTGTGATTTCAGTTAAACTGTTCTACTTTGCTGAGTAAACCAGCTGAACACCTCCCCAAGTTCATTACAGACTGTGCCAAGTCTGGTAACAGACCAAGCCTTACAGAACTGTTTGCTGCTTCTAATCTAAGTCTCCTTCTCACTTTCCCCTTGCACCAAAAGGTTTTGAGCTGTCATACCTGTTGAAGTAAAGCACACAGGAAAACTGAATGCATGTGAGTGTTCAGCACTATACCCAAAAGCATTAATATTAGCCCCTGGGACTGCTCAGTTACCAGAACAGCACAAAACATGGTGAGATTCACTGCTCATTCAAACTGACGGAACTCAACCTACGTTGTATGCATTCCTTTTATTTAAAAAGTTGTCCTAACAGTGCACGTTGCACCTATACAAAAGAATCTTTACACTGTGCACACACAGGTAAATAAGGGCTCCAACACCTGCCACAGGTCTGAGCTGGGTCACGCTGCCCACGCAGCGTTCTTGGTACGTGGCTGTGGGTGGAGGGGGTGGGGGCAGAAGTCAGCAGTACTGGGAACTCGTGGCAAGTGGAATGTGTGTCCCCTTCAGAGACAGAAAGACCCCTGCCAATTCTAGATCCATTTGGGGAGAGGAATAGGGATAAAGTCTGTAGGAAGAGCACCAGTGTCACAACAGGAAGGTTACCAGGCTGGAGCAGTGTTGGCCAAACGTCTCATGCGCCTGAGGGAGAGAGAGAGGTACAGTAAGTGCATGTTACAGTCATGGGAGGCTGCCACAGCTTTGTAGACAGGGTTATTCCTAGACAAAACTCTTCAGTCACCTGAGTGTGCCCCTGTTGATAAGGCAAAGACACTACTTTCACTAACAGCTGTTAGGGCACTTCAGCTCATTAACTTGGATTGAACCAACTGCTACTGTAAACTCTTCAGTCAGCCATAGCTGGTACACAAAATGACTGTGCTACTGTTAATCAGCAGCTAAAAAAATGTCCTGGGAAAGAGCGGAGCCAGTATATTTACTGTTTCCACAATGTATCTTTTGGAGAGATACTAGCCATTCATTTATATCTGCCAGGAAGAATTTCATCAAGTAGGTGCAAACTCTCAACTGCTTGTCAAACATCACTTAGCAGGTCTCTGGTGGGCAGAGCTTCTCCTGGAACCACACAGTGCTCCCCATGCTGGCAAAGAGGTTGGCATCAGTCAGGCTAGAGCTGGGAGCTTGCCCATTGCTACATCAAATTGAACTTTACACTACACAGAAGGCAGCTTTGTGGCAGGATTCTAAGGGAGCATGACAGTGCACGAAACTCCAATATGTTTGATTCATGCCTTCCTGTACAAACAACTCCCCTGGACAAGAAAAGGGTCCAAGGAAAAGAGAAAAATGGGTTAAAATAAAAAGGAAACTTTGCTGCAAGCAGGAGATGGTAAAGTAGACATTTCAATGTTTGTGGAGGAAGGCAGTAATAGTTGAATACCCTGCAGCTAAAGTTTCTGTTGTGAGCAAGACTGACATCCTGCCAGTTGGCTCTCAGTAGGGAAAGACAAACATCAAAGCTTGGAACTTCAGTCAAGGGACAGGCCAAGAGAAGTGTCAAAGCAATGGCAGTACCTTGTGTTTCTGTCCTGGTCTCTGATCTTCTTCTCCATCTCGGCGTCCGTGAGGGTTTCCAGGAGAGGGCACCACTGGTCAGCGTCCCCCGTGTTGCGGATGGCGATCTCCACGGTGGGCAGGGGGTTCTCGCTGCAGGGCAACACAACAACACCCATCAGTGGGCTCAGAGCACTCCCCTGGGCCACCAGCACAGGGACAAGCACAGGGACAGCAAAGCATCATCTACAGTGTTTCAGGCTTCAGCACTCCTTCTTCATCCTGCTTAGCACAGTCTGGTTCCCTCGAGTTCACCACAGGCTCCTGGTTACACCCTTGTGGAACCTGAAGTTTCTGGAAAGCAGCTACACCCATCTCCAGCCACCACTGGAGAGGGATTAGTGCTGGACCTGAAATTCTTTCCCACACAGGCTGTTACATCCCTGGCTGGCAGGGTTCAACCCCAAAAGGCACAGCTCATCCCAGTCCATTAGTCCTGGGAGCACTTCTCCCAGTGCAGCCCTGGAGCTGGGACTGTTCCCAGGGCTCCCTGTCCAGCCCTGCTGTTCTGCAGCTCTGACTTCCTAGCTTAGTTTGCCTAGCACACCCCTGACAGCTCTTCCCTGGCAAAGTCTGCTTTTCTTGGGAGCCTGACACTGGAAAGAGCAGTCCTTTAGGACCTGCTGCTGCAACCAGAAGCTGTGGCTAACAAAACACCAGGCTGTGCCCCAAATCACAAGATCTGTTCCTCAGAGATTCCTCTGCCCTGACCAGCTGTATTATCACATGCACAAAAATATTTACTGCTTCACTAGCTGCTTTTCAGTAAAAGTCAACAGGAATTGACCAAGAGTAGTTTCCCAAATATTGACAGTGGAGCCGGAAGCCCAGCATAAATACAGAGGAGCCTCGGAATGTAAATGTTTGCTTTGAATTCTCAAAAGTAGCTCAGCCTGAGCAGCAGAAGTGTGTGTGTGAGAGGAGTCCTGGGACAGGTGTGCACACACATCCGGCCCCCTCCCCAGGGATGTGCACCCCTACACCGGATCTCAGCACTCACAGGCAGCCCTCTCATTCCCTCAGGAAAGAACTCAAATGCTAATCATCATGGGAACACACAACATCTGCATCAAAGCTAATCATCTAAAATAACAACTCTTCAAAGTAATGCTACCATGAAAAATTAATCCAGAGCCTTTGGTATCTGATCTGAGGAGGAAGCTTTAATTAAATCTACTTCCAGTACTGCTGACATCCACTAAACAACACTCAAACCCAGGAATTTCAGCTTAGTCCTAGAATGTCACACATTCCAGGCAAAATCAGATATCAGCTGGGGTTTTGTAAGTGAGAGCATGATCTCTACCTCACTATGCTCAACACTGAGCATTCACTGAATTAAATGGGGGATAGAAAGCTGGACTCATGCATAACCTAACTGCAAGGCAACACAGTTAGGTTCATTTCTTTAACAAAGAATCAGACAGACACAGTGATTAATATTGAGGAAAAATCCTTCCTCATCTCCCAACCTCTGCAGTAAGACAACTCCTCCTCCACTGCTTTTCCTGATGAGGAGGAAAGTGCTGCTGCCAGAATGGCTGAAAGGCACTGTCAGCTGCAGGCATCCCAGAAGAGCCAGGCACTGCCTCTGCTCAGGCTCCTGGCCTCTGGCAGTAGCATCAGCGGCACACCAACGAAGCAGGGAGATGTCATCTTTTGGAAAGGTGACTCCTCAGGCACGTGGGTTTGGTGTGTGGGAGAACCTGTGCCATCACGCAGGTCTCAAAGGCAGAACTGGCTGTGAGGTGCTGTGTGCTGCCACCAGAAACACTCAGCATGCAGGAGAGAACATCACAGCACACACTGAAAACCCCTCAGGCAGCAGCTACCTGTCTGCCTCCAGTCCTGCCCATCCACTGGACTTCAGGCTTTCCTTGTTTTGCACAGAGCAGCTCAGCTGAAAGAAGTGCCCTGGCTTTCATCAACTAAAAGACAGTTTCACCTCTCCCTCAGATGATTAAGAGGCACATGACTTCTCAAACCCCCAATCCCTTGAGATATTAAGGTTCTTTTGATACATCTAAAGCAGACCCTTTTCTTACATCAATGGAATGATGTTGGAGCAACCACCACTCCTGTGGTTTGGAAATTCAGGAACTAACCAACCACAGAACCCAAATATCATTAATCACTGTAAGGCTTTAAAAGTACTCCTTTGCTAGAAGAAAAAAGGGAAGAGGAGGACGTGTTTGTACTATGACAAAAAAAAAAAAACGAGGTTTCAATTAGGTGGTTTTTCTCTCTGAACAGCTCATGTCTATGTACTTTGTTCTGTTGGGGTTCCTTTTTTAGTTTTTTCTTCTCCCTCTTGCAATACTGTCACAGTCTAAAGAAGGCCTGAAATCTGCCTGTCTGAAGTACCCCTAACAGGAAGCACCCACGTACAGGAAGTACCATGGCCCAAGGTATGTTTTTAGAGAGAACAGTGTGAAGGTGGCATTAACATGAGCTGGGCAGTACTGACTAAAATTTTATTTGCTGCAAGTTCCAGCAACAGAACAGAAGCAAAGGGAGAAATGAACCCCACTCCCAAGAGTCAACACTCACATGGATTACTTTCTTGGATATCTGCAATACATGGAGAAGCACCAGAAGGAGGGATAGACACTTCCCTGCAGGCCACCATGCAGACAGTGCTGCAGCACAGCATGGATCAGGTTCTCATCTACCACCCTGCAAGTTCCCATCACCTCTCAGGAATGCCCACCCACTGCTTTGGTGGTGGTGGTGGTGTTGCTGGATGTAGTCCCAAGCCAAAACTGCCAAGTATCAGTCCAAGCTTGTGGAGGGAAAGGTAGAAACCACCTCCCACCTTCCACGGGACATCAGCAGGATGGACACACCATCTAACAATTTAATTCAGAGTTTAATTCACATATGCTAAAGGGTCCCTTTCCATTTTCTAATATTAATCACTGTGGGGATCACTTTAGAACCAGGAAGTTGCTGTGAAAGACTGGCAGGATAAAAACAGGACCCAGAGAAAGCAGAGACCAGTGCAAGAGCAACTAGGCCAGTGCAGATCAGTGTCTATTTCTCACAGAAGGCTGACCAGACAGGAAACCTTCAGATGGAGCAGAGCTCCCCAGCAGCACCCAGCTTCCCCACAGTCTCCAGCTCCTCTTTGCTTACTCCCACTCCAACTACTCCCTGCCTCTGCCTGAGGTAGGACAGGGCCAGGCAAGTTTCCCTGTGCTGCTTCCTTGAATTGACCCCTACAAAACTGGTGTCAACAGTACCATTCCCTCCTCTGCAAATACAGCATTTGCTGAACTCTTAAACTTCCTTGACTGTCACCATGACCTGAGGTCACAAAACCTCAGAGTGTACATTAAAGGACTGTTAGAGCTGCAGACTCAGCACTGTGCTGTGGATAACATCAGTGCAGGAACTCACCACAGAATGCTGCACAGCACAACTGGAAGCCATTTAGGAGACAAATTACAAAGCTGACTAATCAAACCTGACAATGCTGTATTCCAGCTGTGAGAAGGACCTATGGTCAAACCCATCTCTAACATCAGCCTGGGTACAGAGGTACAGTTTTCATCAGTCCAAGATCAAAAAACCAAAGCTTGAAACATTGGATGGCTCAAGTTAGGCAAAGCCAACAAAACAAAAAATGTATCTGGGGCTCATCATGACCTTACATTAGAAGAGGGACTATCCCTGTTAACTAATTCTGTCAGCAGAAGCTGACATTTCATCAATATTGGGTCCTGAAGTGTATTAGACCCAGCAGGAAACAATATTTAGCACAAAAAATTGTTAAGATGTACAGAATGGGTGCAAGCTGTAAGGACTAATTTCAAACAAAACCTTCTGCATCAGGTCAGCTGTTTGAAGACCCATTGATGCAAATGCCCATGAAGCACAAACACAGGCCAGAGGCAGACAAGGAGGTGGCAGTTCAGTACCTGAAGGCATAGGTCTTCTGGTGCCAGCTCAGCTGTCCCCGGATGCTGTACGCAATGGTGGTGACAAACTCCCCGCCCAGGCCAAGCTCTGAGCACAGCTTCAAGGCAAACTTCTCGGGGGAGTTCTCCTTCTCTGACATGTCCCACTCAAACTGGTCTACCAGGGAGATGTTTCCTACATGGATGTTCAGCTGGAGGTAAGGGAAGAAACAGGTTATTTGTTTCCACTTGCACAAAGGTTTGTCCAAGGTAACTGAAGTGACAAGGCAGGGGCTGAAGTGAAGAGAGCAGTAACTCCTAGTTCCTCTGCAGAATTCCTTAGCTGAATTCTTAATTTCAGTAGCACGAAGACAATTCAGCATTGCTCACCAAGGTTCAGCTCTTCCAAAGGAAGATGGCAATGCTTTAAATGAACTATTTCATCATCTCAGAGGCTGGGCACATGGATGTTTAATCATCTGTCACCTTGGTTCTGTTCTCAATACAAAGGACAAAAGGGAATCTGGTCGGAATTAAGAGCTCCTTTGCTCCGAGGGAAGCTTTTGTACCCCATAACATAACTAGAGAAACCCAAATGGCTCAGCTCTCATTCTACTGCCTTCCTGTATTACCTTAATGATAACTCGTTGGTCTGACTGATCCTCTAGGATGCTGTCAGTCGGGTACGACTCGATCTGCTGTCGGATGGCAGAGGCAATAGCAGGGACAAAGGTCAGAGGATTCAAATCCAGGTCATCACAAAGAATCTCAGAGAACATTTCTGGAGTCATCAGCTTTTCTGTTACAGAACAAGAATGAATACTGTGAACTTCCTTAGGAATTAATGTCTGCCACTTACAGAACACACAAAATCCCACAGGGCGAGGTGACAAAGGGAATCCCAAATGCATTTTACCTTTTGCTTTTAAAAGGGGGTTTTGTACCAGGTCTGTAAGGGCAGACACACTGATACAGGGCCTTACAGCCTTCTTTACCTGCTCCATGGTATCCAGACAGTGTGGCCACAGAAGCCACAGCTATTAACCTCAGCTAACAGTACTCTCAGACCACTGAGCTGATGAACTGGCTCAGGACAATCTGCCAGTTAAACTCTTCAGACTACATGTGTCCAGGAATGACTGCAACCCATGGAAGTGGCAGAACATTTGCTAAGAATGCAAGCACTAAATACAGTCCAAAGTGAGAGAACTTTAAAGCTCTGTCTGTATTGGGCAAGGAGATTTGGTGATGGACACAACTTTACCTCTCCAGCCTCAGGAAATTCTCCTTGCAACATACCATTCATGTTCCACGTAAATGCATCTCGGAGTTTCTGCCCATCAATTTCCATATCAAGCCTGATTGGAACCAGAACCTCTGGCTGGGATGCATTCTCATGGATCACTGCTGGGTCATGGTCATCAAAGCTACAGTGGAGAGCAACAACACAGTATAAGCAACGAGCACATGACACATCTGGCATCCATACAGGGAAGGCAACATTTACTAGAAGCAATCCCCATACTCCAACTCCCTGATCTGTCTATAGACAGACTCCTCAATGCAAACTTACAGGGCTGTGGCAACTAATACCAGTTTATCACCTTTTATTACATCTATCATAACACATTCCTACAAATAAACCAAGGAAGTTTTCTAGGATTGGATTTATCTTGGTTGCCTTAAGTTTCATAATGGAAAAAACATTAGTCATGAGCTTCAGCAGCATTTTCCACTAAATAAACTAGATCAAAGTTACTGGTACATGTCAATGAGAAGCAGCCTGTCCTTCACAAAAAGGGTCTGCAGGCTTCTCAAATGACAACTGCTCAGCAAATCAGCAGGAAGTAGAAGGAACTCATCAGGAAAAGAATGAAGCATTTTCCTGACAAAAGTAAAGCCTCCGCTCTGAGCCATGGATGGCTACTGCAACACAGAGCCTCAAGACACACAATTTAACTAAGAACCACCAAGTTAATGAGCTGGAGGTCTTTTGTCAGCTGGGGATGAATCACAACATTACATGAACTCATCAGTACTACCCTGGCAGCGTGTCATTTCAGTAACTATTCCCACTTTGCAGAAGCAGGAAGCTGTCTCACCACAGAGGGAATGTTCTCTTCTTGTCCCTGCCCATGCGGTTCCTGTTGATGGTCGTGGAGCACGGCACTGCATCCAGGTGATGGGAGCTGTTGGGCAGGGTCGGCACCCACTGGTTGTTCCTCTTTGCTTTCTGTTCTCTGAAAGAGACTGGATGTTAACCTGCAGGCCCTCAGCACCACTGCTGCTGCTTAAGGAATGGTGTCATTTTGAACTTTTAAGTGCTATTATGAGTTCCTGCTGTTTTGTTCTGGAGCCATCAACATTACTGTTCCACCAGGAACTCCTGTTCCACACCAACCTCTCAGGCCATTCCCCAGCTCACAAATATCCATCAGATATGAATCCAGGTGCACCTTTATAAATACTAGATTCATATTTGGATTTTGTGTCTATACTTTACAAAAGGACTGCTGAGAAACGCAAGGTCTCCAGAAGGCATTATGTGCAGAGAGCATTCTGTAAAACATCTGTTACAAATGGAATGCAGTAATTGCAAAAGAAGTTGTATCATCAAACACTTAGATTTTCCTTCCTGTTTAATGTGGGCAGTAACCCAATCCTTACACTCTGGAGATCCCCATTTGCCCAGCACTGCAAATACTTAACGCAGACTGGCAAACAACCTCTGCACAACAGCCTGGGCTTGTGCAATTCCTTGTGCTTCCTGCCCAAGCTGACATCTTCCAAGCAGCTCCCTTCTGAGCTTGGCCCTCACCAATGCTGGTTACCTGAGGTAGGTAGGAGGTTCTGTGCTGATAGACACTGCCTTGTACTTCTCATCATTCCCATCCAAGATCTCTTCCACTTCAGAGGCCTTTAGCAGCGTCACGCTAGTGGCTAATGTTGTATAGCCATGATCTATTACCAGGAAAGATGCCAATAATTAACAGGGCAAAGGGCTACAGAGCACTGTAGCATGAACAGGCTACATAGTGACAAGCCCCCTCTGTCACTGCAGGAGGGACTAACAGAGATACAAGTGTCCTTTGGGCTGCATCTTCTTGTAGATATTTACAAGGCCCAGAAAACAATCAACCCCTAGTGGACTGAAAGGTCAGAAATACAGATACATCTCTACAGATGATCGATAGAAAAGCTGATAAGACTTGGGAAAGGGGGAGAGACCTCAGGACAGCTCTTGCTGAATGACAGAAACCATCTGCATTGGAGAGTCCTGCTAAGGGTCTGAGAAAGAAGAGTTAGGCCTGGGATCAGGAGGCACAATTAGGGAGACCACAAGGAGAGATCAGAGGAAGAGGATTAGACATTAATATTATTGTAATAGCACCAAAGGTCACAGTGGACATTCTTCCTCTAGCACAGCTAAGAATAACACACAGATGAGACTTACATCTTCGGGGACTGTGAGACCGCTGATTTTCTGTTGGGGGAAAAAAGAAAGCAAGAGGTCAGCAGGATACTTGGAGGAAAGAGACATAAGCCCAGAGTAAACCATCATTTTTATTATGCTTTAGTCTACAGAACATACAGGAAGTCATATTGCTAAGAAATTTAACTGCTTGCTATTAATGCTTCAACAAAACCAACACCAAAATTGTCCCTGTAGTCACATTGGTAGCAACACACCACAAACTCTGGCAGGCACAAACATCCAGTCCCTGCAAGAAGCAAAGTTAAGCAAAGATGCACATCTTCAATGGGGCATCCTTGCAACACTGCTGTCTATTTGACAAAAGAGACAAAAACGCCCCTCTTAGTCTACAAAAAAAATCTCTTCTGAAACATTGTATTGATTTGGAGATGTGGCTTTTGCTTTGTGATGAATGTAGCCAACCCCAGGAACTCCATGATGGATGTTTCCATTTCAGAACGTTTTTGATCAAGCTGATATTTGTTGCCAGGCTGAGCCAGGAGCCACCAGTGCCACCGCTGCAGGGTGCTCCATCACTGGGACAATCTGAAGTGATTCACACAGCCCTCAAGGCGCACAAAGCTTCTGAATCGCCAGGAACAGTTTCTCAGGGCAAAGTTTTCCATAACCACTACTGGGAATGTTTACTCATCTTCTCACCATGTGAAGAGGCCACAATCTTCTTCCTCTCCTCCACCGTGGCCAGGCGCCTCCAGAGCGAGGGGTACCTCTTGTACAGGGAGCCCCGGAACATGCGCAGGTAGTTCCCCACCTGCAAGGAGAGAAGTGGAGATGGGGCATGGCATTCCATTTAGGAGAGTTTGAGCAGAAGCTGGAAGAAATTCAGCCCTTTCTGATGATAAGAAGGACCTCTCAAGAGGGTGTTTTAGTTGGGTTTTTGTGCTGTGTTTGGCATCAAATAGCACGGCGATTTTTCCGGCAATGCAGAAAACAAAATTTTTCTCAGCGCTTATTTCAGTGGTGCTGTCTTATTTCACTAGATCCAAAAAAACTCCCATCCACTGATAATAGGAAATTTAATAGGAAAACACTCAATTCATCTGCATGTATTTTTGAACCACCTACCCCTTCTTTACTTCAGTTTCCACATCAATGTGCAATGCTCAGTTAGAATATAACTAAACCAGACACTCAGCTTTCTGACACATTATTTTTACTTTGAACCTCACCATCATCTAGACATTATTTGACTACAGCAAACGCCCAGAGACTTGTATTTTGTATTAAATCCTTTGAACATCAAAAACGTGATTGCTGCCAATAGTCCTCCTTCAGATTCACTTACCATCTGTAAAGCAGTTCTGTTCTTCCTGGAATAAGATCCTCACCTGTGCTGAAGGCTACAGCAAGCCTTGCTGAACAACACAACTATTTCTAGACTCTGAAATCAAATTTTTAGACTGACAGGACACTGGCAGACTGCCACACAACAAGGCTTTTATTCCTTGTTTGAGAAGATACAGCTTTTAGCTGTACCTTTCACTCTACAGTGCTCATCAAAACACAAAAATTCATGGTAGATAAAAAAGTCAACCCTCTCCTTCTCCATGTACTTGATATAGCAATCTCACAACTCAGCTGACTGCAGGTACAGTGTGCTTTCAAACTCTACATTTCACGTGAGAGAGCGGGGAGTGTTTAGTCCCTGCTCAACCTACAGAGCTGGCAGATAAACTTAGCCAATAGTCCCTTTTCTGCTGGGGGCTATAACATTTTTTTCCTGTTTTCAACTATTTCCCTAGTGCTAAAGGGCCAGTGGCTCTTGCTTGAATAAGGCTCTCCATACGGAGGCTCAACACCCTCTCAGCACGGGACAACACCGAGCCAGCACAGACACCGGGGTGCTAAACCTGCCCGCCGGTTTGTGCTCAGACTGCACAGGGCAGAAAGAGCTGCACCGACTGATTCTTGTGCTGTTCCCGAGCCCAAAGGCCCAGGTGTGGGATTCGCTACCTCACAGCATGTGAAATAACCCGAACCCCTCTAACAACTGTGTACAGAAATTCTCGGTGACCGGGAGCGGGGCCTCAGGCTGCGATCGGGCGAGGATCCGGTCCCCACGTACCCGTGCGGGTCCCGGGGGCCGCCCTTAGGGGAGCACCGGTCCCGCCCGTCCCCCCAGCACGGCTGAGGCGCTCGGGCAGCGCCCGCCGGGGGCTGAGGGAACCTGGGGGCCGGAAGGCCGCTCCCCCCGCGCCGGGGTTCTCCTCCGCCCCTTGCCCGAGCACCGGTCCCGCCCGTCCCCCCAGCACGGCTGAGGCGCTCGGGCAGCGCCCGCCGGGGGCTGAGGGAACCTGGGGGCCGGAAGGCCGCTCCCCCCGCGCCGGGGTTCTCCTCCGCCCCTTGCCCGCCCTGAGCGCAGCCCCCAACCCGGCCCGGGCCCCTGTGTCCCCCAGCCCGGCCTGGNGGCCGCGTCCCCAGAGCCGCGTCTTCAGCCGTGCACCCGGCCTGGGCTGGGAGGTGGGAAGGGAAGAGGCTGTTGGCAGCCCGGGGGGGGTTGGCGGAAGGCTGAGCTGACACGGCGGGGGGGGGGGGGCAGCCCCGGGCGGGGAGGGGGGGA
>VXBB01017623.1:37452-81352 GCA_013399915.1 Illadopsis cleaveri | reverse complement strand
CGCGTCCCCAGAGCCGCGTCTCCAGCCGTGCACCCGGCCTGGGCTGGGAGGTGGGAAGGGAAGAGGCTGTTGGCGGCCCGGGGGGTGTTGGCGGAAGGCTGAGCAGACACGGCGGGTGTGCGGTGCCAGCCCGGGCCGGGAAGGGCGGTACGAGAGCGATCAGTGCATCTGAGCATCCCGGCATGGGGAGCTCGGCGGGATGAGCGCGGGGCAGTGTCCAGCACCGGCACCCAGCACCGGGGAGGGAAGGGAGGGAGGAAGGGAGCCCCTTGTCAGTATACAGATCGGTACAAAATCCTAACGCATACTAGGGATACAACATCAAGCCGGGATAGGGCTGCGGCAGGGCCCTGGCAGTCACCACGGCTGCCCTGTAACTCTGGCAGCAGCCGCACGGCGCAGTCCTCCTCCTCTGCAGGTAGGGCCAGTGTCCTTCAAAGCCCTGGGCTGGGGGATCATTCCTCCTTGGCCAGCGTCTGCAGCAGCCAAGGGCTGCCGGAGTGAGTTGTGTAAACATAGGAAATGCCATTGGATCAGTTCTACAGGATGGGGTTCAGATTAATTATGGCAGCATGATCCCATTCCAGGCTGGCCTGATGGCTTTTGGGATGCTATTGCTAGAAGAGAGTGGCCGCCCTTGCCTGTAAAGAACACGGCAGCTGCTTTTACATTGATAGCAATTGAAGCTGGGGCTGCTGGAACTGGAGAGGAGCAAACTTTGTCACTTGTGACAGACACCTGTTGTGTCAGATGCTGAGCCTGGAAGGAAGCCAGGAGTGGCAGAGAGAACCCTCTGTGTGGCTGCTGGAGGTAAAGGGAGATGATAGGGGAGCGTGGAGGACACAGGCTTCCCCCTCATCTGAAGGAGTTGGAGGAGGGTGTACAGCTGAAGAAGTCCTGGCTGATCTGGCGTGGGTAGCCCTCCAGCACTTTCACCTGGACTGGATCAAACTTCCAATAATCTTGGCCTCTCAGGAAATAGGCAAAACCTGTGGGTGAGAGAGGCAGATTTAGAAGAGACAGCATTCATGACCTCTTTCCCAGCATTTTGTTCAGCTGTTACTCTGCAACACATGCAGTACTGAAAGAGAGCTGGAAGAGGCAGAAGATTTTACTTGAACCCAGGCTTGTGGTATTCACTTTTCTTTCATACTGTTTTAGTTTTGATAAAAAATCTAGTTTTACTTTTTGGACAGTAAACAGGATGGATTTTATTTTATTTCCCTGGTGGGTTTAAATATGCTGTATGCTTGTAGTGACCCAGCCACATGAGGGCAGGGACAGGCAACGGCAACTTGTGAAGACCTGCTCAGAGCATCTGTTACTGTGGGCAAGCTGCCCTGGAATTTAGGTTCTGGAAGCAGTGGGGAGATGTTTCACTTCATCCTTAGAGAGGAAAGAGGCACTCACCACACCTGTCATCCCAAGCACCCTGGCTGTCCCCAGTGTTTCTGTGGCACTGCTGTACTGTTTTCAGCATGGGGCACATTGGGGAGGACTAGTCAATACCAAAAGCAGCCTGTTCTTGTTCAGCTCCCCGAGCTGAAGTGTGGGCAGCGTTTCTGTTGTCTCCTCATCACTTCCTTTGGCAGGAGCAGTAAGAGGTGGGCAGGACTCTGTGACCAAGTCAGATATTTGACTTCTCTCTATCATACACTTACATCTCAGTTCCTGTAATTAATGAGAATGAAACTTCTCAGTTCTCTACCCACTGGAGCGAACTGCCCCTCTACACCGTATAGGATGTGTTATGCCTGGGAAATATCCACTACTACCAGATGTCTAAATGTGCCCAGCTGTTCCAGCAGGGCAGTGCTGTCAGCCAGAGCAGGCCATGCTGGTGCTGCACTGACCAGACTCGTCCTGGAAGGCGGCGTCGATCTCGGGCGGGACGCCGCGCCAGTCGGCCATGGCCCGGGGGTAGATGTTGTCCACCTGCCGCCTCTGCGGGTTGAAGCGCCAGTAGTTGCCTCCACTGAAGATGTAGATCTTGTTCTTCTCAGCCCCCCACACCAGGGCTGCCTGCACAGGGGATGCAGGGAGGCCCAGCTCCATGATTGGGGTGGGACCAGATACCCGTCTCTCACCGTCGTAAATCCAGTATTGAGAATCTATTGAGGAGACAGAAAAGGGGGACAAAGGGGTCAAAAACTCTGGTAATTTGGCAGTGAACTGTGCAACTGGAGCTGGTGCCTTGGCAGAGCTCCCACGGGAAGTTGGGCTTGAGAGGCAGAAACACCACCAAATGTAATGGATGCTACCACTGTTGTGTGTCCAAAATGCTGTCAATGCATTGACATCCCACCTCAGTCCAGCCTGATAGGTGTTGGTGTGGGACAGGAAGGTCCATTTCAGCAGCATTTCTCTCTATTTGTGCAAGTTATAAAGGACTTGGCTGGAGGGACCAGCCTCTGCCCTGCAACCTCAGCACTTGGAAATCATGTGGGCATGCACAGGCACAAAGGGAGCATGTGGCTGGAAAGGAGTAAGCTGCAGAAACCAGGAAGAATTTGCCAAGCTGATATAGACACTGGAAGCATAGTTCCAGATTAGATTAAAATGAGAATCTCTGTAATTAGCCCACGGCACGTAATACTTTCCCCTTATCTCATTTTAACTCACCGTAGGAGCCTGCCAATTTTAGCACTGTAAGTCCTTGCAGGCAGGTCAGGTGCTCAGAAATGTGTTTTTGCAGGAGCTCTGCCTGCAGAGCCACTGGTGTGGTTTTGATACTCAGTCTCATGGAGTGCAGATGGGGTGTGCACACCCACAATGAGTTCCCATGTCGTTCTGCATCCCTCCTATTAAACCTACACTTGGGAAGGGCATTAAAGAAAACAGTGGAGCTGAAACAGGGTTTGTCGCTGGCCTTGAACCGCAGAAATGGCCAGGAGGTGCTTTCATTTTTAATCATTCTGGTTGCTGGAGGTCGCCTGGTTCTGCACCCAGGCTCCCTGTAGGCTCATAAAGTCATGGGGTACTAAGGAAGCTCCACATCCAGGTCTCTGAGGAGCAGAGAAAGTACTGTCTCCACCCTGAGCAGGGCCCTGGGGACACAGGCACAACCAGAGAAGCTGCTGGGGTCCACTTCTGGCATGGTGCTTCCCATGACAGCTGGGGAGATGGAGTAAATATTTCCTTCCTTCTCCTCTGCAAGGGCGGAGGCTCATTACAAATGTTTGTGTCCCAGGGAAGGAGAATGGGATATTGTTGCTGTGTTTAAAACAAAAGTGACCCCTTGTTCTCTCTTCTGTGCTCAATACTTGATAAAAAGTTTAAATAGATGAGGAACAAATAACAAGGATTACTGGATTGCTGAGGATTTATTCTCCCAGGAACCTGCTGGGTCCTGACTAAGTAATTGAGATGCATTTCTGAGCTATCTGATCACAGTGCAGCTCTTACCTTGGAAAAACCAGATGTTGCCCCGAGGGTCCTCGAAGGTGGCATCGACAGAGGTGGGGATGCCCTGCCAGTGGCGAGAGGCCAGGGCTGGGTAACCCTCCTGCAGCTTCCCAGCCCGGAGCCGCCACACGAAGCGGGAGCTGAAGAAGAACAGCTCCCCTCGGATGGTGGCTGCAGCATCGAAAGCTGTGTGGCAGGCATCGGGCTGCACGGCCTGCCAAAGCACAGCACAGGGTCAGGGCTGGCACCCCAGGAGCCCCCAGCCCAGGGGAGGGCCTTGTGCCCAGGCAGCTGCCCGGTTTGGGTTGGGCAGAGATCCCCTCCCTGCACATCCCAGTGCCGGCCATGGGGTCTGGCCTCAGCAGTGTTGGTGGAGGAGGCAGATATCAACTCATGCTGCTGCCAGCCTCCTGCTGAGGGCAGCCAGGGTGTCAGGGAAGGGCACAGATCAGCCATTCACTCACCTCCACGTTGGTGATCTCATTTGTTTCCAGGTCTGGCTGGGGCAGCTGTGCTGGCTGAGTTGGGGTTGGGGCAGGGTCCGGTGAGGGTTTCCCATACAGGTACTGGATACCTTGCTTGTCATCCTCACTCAGGCTGAGGGGGTAGCGGAAGATGTAGAAAGGAGACATCAGGGACTTGGAGACAGCCGTGTGCTGCAGGCCCAGGACGTGGCCAAACTCATGAGCAGCCACTTGCAGAAGGTCAGTGCCTACACAGGGAAAAGATGGAAGATACTTTTGTCTACTCACATGCTTTGGCCTCCTGGGCCTGTTCCTACCAGTTACCAGACACTCACGTGTGTTGTAGGAGGCCAAAAAGAGGAAAGAGAAATCTACCTCCCACTATGTTGTTCCCAGATATCTCCCGTGTAGCTCCAAAATATGTTTGTGGGTTTTTTTAAGGAGTCAGAGGGCATAATAAAGGGGTTCACTGGTTCAGAAGCACCATGAGTCAATTCATACACTTGGGTATTATCCTGGACATGTTGGTAATTTCCAGTTCTGTTGTCAGAGGCTCTTGCCACCTGGCTACCAGGAAGAAAAGGATTTTCCACACACTTTTGGAAAGGAGAAATTTGCACAGAGAAGGAAGTCTAGACCAGAGGTGTAGGAGGTGGGGTGGTCAGGTTGCTGTTTGTCCACCCAGCCTTGAAGCAGTTGTTGGCTGGAGCTGAAGTTTAGCAAGTCCCAGTTAGATCACATCCACTGTGGGAGATACTGGTGACGGTGAGAGAACTCTGGGATTAACACCTGCCAAAGGCTGCTGTCACACAGACAGCAGAGGGAGCTCATTTATTGCTTGTCTGGGGACTGTGTCAAGAAGGTGTCATTTAGAAATAAATCCATGAAAGATTATCTAATGTCAAGGCCTGAGACTTCTTCACCAGATTTAAACAGATTTATGGGAGACTATGTTTTAGGAATACATGACCTTGGAGCATCTACAAAAGGAGAGGGGGGAAAAGGGGATTTCAGTACACAAACTTGTATTGTTTGGCAGGTTTTTCTTAGCTTCCAATAGGTCCTTTCTAAAGCTGCTAAATTTCACTATGAGTGGAGGCTGTTTGTTGACAGGTCCCAGCATATTCATTCACTTGCCTTCAGCCAGAAATCCTCCAAGCTGCAACCCAAGTGATGAGAACAGCAGGGATGTGAGTCAGCCAGCCTTGATACTCCAGGCAGGATTTCCCTGCTGGCTCCAGGGGAGCAGGTCACTTCTCAGCCCCAGGACCAGGCAGAATACAGTGGGGAGGAATGCCTGGGAAGGGTGGAGGGGAAGGTGAGCCCCAGCCTTCCTCCACTGGCCAGCTTCACTTGGAAGCAATGAATTTGCACAGCACTGACATGATTAAATCAACACATCTAGGTCAGCTTAGAGAGGGGGATCTCTATGCCAGTGATTTATTACAAACTTTCAAACACTTCTGTTTAGCTTGGCAGGCTCCTCACTTGCTGCTTTCCAGTGTTGGCAGATCAGCTGTGCTGTCAGATTCTCCAGAGGAGGTGCACAGCAGCACAGTTGAGGGAGCTGTGCTGGGCAGCATCCCTGTGTCCCTCATGGATGGCCCTGCTCCCTGCTCTGGAGTGACCCCAGGGCACACTTGTGCTCTCCCACCAGGAAAATCAGGCTAAGGGTTTCCCTGTCTCCCTGAGAGCTGAGTCAAGGATTTATCCATGTTTATATCGCAAAGCTCTTTTCAGCATATTAAACGGCAATTAGCTCCAAAGAGATTTACAACATTATTTGTGGATGATATGGGGGGTGGGGAGGAGAGAATGCCATGGAATAGAGCTGCATTCTGATGGGAACTGGTGTCCATTTTCAGTTCCTGGCTTGCCCCCAACACTGTTTTATGGGAGGATGCAGGAAATTCTTCAACAACACAGGCAACCCCAACAAAGGGTGAACACCAACAGAGCCCACCCTTCCCCCAGGAGCAGAAACACTTCTGCAAACAGGTCCTGTGCTCTGTGATCCTTGTTTGGGGTCAGCACGAGCAGGGTTGGAGACACAGCAGTGCTATGCCCCACACAGTCAAACTGGCCCACAGCTGACACTGACACGGGCTTTGGGGGACCCCACTGACAGGGCAACATTTCTGGGAATCCCCGGAGAGGCTTGGGGTTACCTTGGGCTTTGTGATTGTTTCTTTGTCCATGCAGATAAACTGGGAAGGAGGAGGAGGAACTGGTTTAATTTTGGAGCTGGGTTAATTTTGGTGAGTCTTCCAGAAACTGATGCTCTGGGCAGGGCTCCAGATGGTCCCAGGCGGTAGTGCAGTATCTCATGAGATACTGTGACACCAGACCCTGAGTGCCCAAGTACCAGCTTGGATCTATTATTAGCAAAAATTTTAAAAAGAGTCTTGACTGGATGTGGCGTTGTTTATGGTCAGAGCATTCCCAGGCCACTGGGACAGAGCTGGAGCCTGGGTGGTTTCCCTTTATGGACTTGTTTGGGGGCAGATGGTGAACAATGTGTGCAGGGACTGGGACCGAGACTGTTCTTTGGAAGACAACGGTGTCACATGGAGCTTGACCCTCAGCTCTCCTCCATCCTTTCCTCGTTTCATTTCTAATGACTCTTGCCAATGCTGGGTGCAATTCCCACGTGGCAGGGCACATGGCTGGGGAGAAGAGCCATCTCTTGCTCCCCCCAAACAGGAGGAGTCCATGGGGAAGCCGGGGTCCTGCTGCTGGACACCAGCTCTGCTGTGGCTGAAAGATAAAATGCTAACAGCAGGCGTCTAAGTGGTGGGAGATGACAATGCTCACCACAAAAATAGTTGCTGCCTCTCAGTTTAACGGGGTCCCTGTTCACACCACAGGGAATAATTTCCAAGTTCACTGACAGGCATCCTGGAGCACCCACAGCTCACCCACTGTACCGTACCCAGGTTGTTCCCAATCGTCCAGGTCTCGTCATAGTCAAAGTGAACGTCTCCTTCCCGGTGTGTTTTGGGGAAGAAGGCGTGTGCCAGGATCCCTCCAGGCCCATCAAAAGGCAAGTTGTCTCCATGCCAGTACCTGCAAGGAAGACGTGTTGCACCTCAGCCAAAGGGCCATGGAGCTCCAGCATCATACAGCCAAATGTGGGAGCCACTGAGAGGGGACAGCAGCTCTCATTTCCTTCCTAAATTCATCCCACTGGTCTAGATCAACTGCTCCAAGCTACTCCAATTGCCACAAGCCAAATTCTGCATCAGAGCCCTGAGGAAGCAGCTTGAGCACACCAAGCACTGAGGAAGCAGATCTCAGTCACACCAAGCCCTGTAGGGTTTCTATGTTTTCTCAAGGGTGTTTCTCCCCCTCCCCTCCTCAGCTTCCAGCCCAGAGCTGACTATGGAGCCTAAAGAATTAAGGAGGTGACTGCCTAAGCCAAGACTGAGTTGATATTACTGAGTAGTGGGGAGCTTCAGAGGGGCAGCTGGCAGCAAACCCAGCCAAACTCTCAGGTCCTCACTCAAGCCAAGCCACTGATGAGTAACGAAGGAAATCCATGAGAGATGTGGCCACTTGAGAGAGCTGAAGCAGACAAATATACAGCATGCAAATCACATCACTGCTTGGACAGTCTCCACTGCCCTCATTAGCTCTGTGCAAACATGCAGCTCGGGGAAGTCTTTGCCCCAGTGAGTATTTTGCCAAAAGGGAATTTCAGGCCAGGAGCCAAGATTCACTTAACCAAGAAACTATATTTGTCTTTGGGCAGACAGTTACATCCTTCACTCAAGGGACAGGATGGAGGACCTGAAGATGGAAAGTCAAAACAAACGCTTAAGAAAACAGCCTGTGGGCAGAGAAACGTAAATGTACCAGGAAAATTAATGAATGATCAGTAACGGGGCTGTGCACAGCCAGTGTGGAACAGCTGCACTCACACCGAGCAGCCCACGACTGACAAAACTAAAACAGTCCCAGTGTCTGAAAGCAGAAACATGAGCCTCCATTGAAGTGCCTAAGCTGTGTGCTGGCAGGTCTCTGCTCTGGTTACAGCCCTGCTCCTCTGGTGCTGCCAGCTGGGCTCACCTTGTGAAATCGATGACGATGTCAGCCCGTCCCTCCTGCACCTCGGTGAAGGTCAGCGGGGTCACATCGCTCCAGACCTTCAAAGCTTCCTCAATGGTCCTTCTCACTTCAGCTTTTACAAGTTGCCATGGGAACCTGATAATTCTGAAAGGCAACAGACTCTGGATCATGGGCAGTCCATGGACAGGGCTGTCATGAGGTCACCAGTTCTACAATCAGTGTCACCAGGGCCACCATTCTCAGCACCAGAACATCTCCCATCCATACATGCACTGCTCCAGCACCCTCTAATGAGCAATGTGCAGCAGATAAATCCCACCAGTGTTGAAACCCTCTGGCTGGTGTGCCAGAGGTGAGTTCCCTGGAGAGTTTTGCAGATCCTGTGTCGTTCTGAAGTGCCACAGCACTCCCCAGGTCTATCCCCTGAAAGGCCACCACCAGAAAGTTTCCTGACAGTGGCATGATGTGATTTCTTCTCCTCAATCTCTGCATTTTTTGCTCCTGGAAACTTGGGTTCACTCAGCAGTCACTTCCTCCAATAACAAGAGAAGACTGAAAGGTCTACCACAGAGGGAGGTTTCTTTCCTTTCCACTAAGGTGTTGCTGAATGTAAATCCCTGCTGTGTTTCTTTCTTTAACACTATTGACCAGAAAGAAAAAAAAAAGGAAGAAGCCTTTCTGTTATCTACAGCCTCCTGATGGTGTGAGGATCTGCCTCCTGTATTGGATTAAGCAAAAGATGATTTACATGTTGTCAAGGTCCATATGACTGTGCTCACTTCTCCACTCATACCCCTGAGGGCAGCTGGGGAGGCAGCACAACCCTCCCTCCAGTCTGTTGAACAGATTCACAACCGAGAATGTGCGGGGTGATATGGGCAAAACTTTATACTGAAGTCGTGTTTATGGGACCATCAACAACAGCTGAACAAAAAGATCTTTTTAAAATAAACTGTGAGGTGATTGCCCCGCGGGGTGGCTGTGGGGGCAGAGGCACAGCAGGAGTGCTGCTGGAGCAGGCTCAGCTCAGCACGGGAGGGCAGTGACCGTGTGTGCCCAGCGCTGTTGGAGCAGAGCTAACCAAGGGCTGGGCAGGGCTGGGAGGGCAGCTGGCTTTGTGGAGTGTGCTCATGAGGGGATGTGGAGGAGCTGGGCACAAACCTGCCGCGGTTCAGCGTGTGCCTGCCCTGCCTGCCCTGCGGCTCCAGGGTCACACCACATCTCCAGGGTCACACCACACCGAGCAGCTGCGGAGGGAGAAGCAAACCAGCCCGGCTGCCCTTGCAGGCCTCCCTTACCTGTAGGTGAGGTTGGTCTTGTCCCAGCGCCCCCCGGAGAGCACAAAGCGCTTCTGGCGGTTGCGGCCGCTCTGTCCGTCCGGCAGCAGCGGCAGGTCGGGCACGCCGCAGCGCGGGGGGTTCCAGCCGGGCTGCCCCGCTGCACCCCCGGG
The DNA here is from genome assembly GCA_013399915.1 of Illadopsis cleaveri. Taxonomy (NCBI): domain Eukaryota; kingdom Metazoa; phylum Chordata; class Aves; order Passeriformes; family Timaliidae; genus Illadopsis; species Illadopsis cleaveri. The sequence continues at coordinate 71,965 of VXBB01017623.1, read as the reverse complement.
GGAGCCCTTGGCAGGCACCCCCGTACCCACAGCCTTCACCAGGGCAGACAGCCAGGGAGCCTGCTCCTTCCAGGGGTGATGCTTTCGAGGCACGTCCTGAAAGGCAAAAGTAAAACCGTGACTCCAGTGCCCGTGAAGACACTGCCTGCTGCAGAGTGGACAACTGTCCCCAGCAGTCCTGCAGCGCTGAGTTCCACTTGTGCCCAGGGCTGTTTCCCCTCTGCTCCCCACAAACATGCCGTGCTCCCTGGGCCCTGCTGCTCTGAGGCTGGCTCACACCTGGGAGGCACTGTGTCATGCCATGGCACCCACTAAGCACTCGGCTATTTTTGGTCCACATTTCCTTGGCAGCTGGCCGGCAGGAAATACTTTTGCAGGCTGTGGATGAGAACCAGACCCTTCAAGCATAAAACAAATCACTAGGGAATAAATTCTCCCCCTTTGCCCTACATCCTTTATTCCCTCCTGGCCCCGGGTAGAGGTGGCATTAATAGAGGAAGTCTTTAGTCCCCAGCACACAGTTGTGCTCCCTGTTGTCACATCCCTGGTGTCCTCTTGCTGTCCTGGCACCGTGGGCAGGTCTCAGCAGGGCCAGTGGGCACAGCAGAGCAGGACACAGGGATGTGGGGGTGACATCCCAGCCCACAGGGCAGAGAGCAGCAGTGACTGTCCCTGCAGCCCCATCACTGCCTGAGGGAAGGCCTACACCACATCCCCTTGCCTCAGTGTACCTGTGATTCTGCTTGGGATAAGATCTCCTGGGCTCTCCCACACTTAGAAAAACAAGGTTTCTTTTGACAACATTAATTACCTAATTAATTAATGCTAATTAGCTGACTTCCGCTGGTTTCCCCAGACAGCAGGACTGTATTGCCACCATGAAACACAACCCAGGTGTCAACTCCAACCTGCTGTGAGGCATGTGGGGTGAGAGGTGCTAGGTCCATAACACTGTGCTGCAGAGGGCCAAACACAGATTATGGTGGGTTTTTTTGCCTGATTTTATGCAGCAAATGTAAAGGTGTTTGAGCAGCAGGAGGAGCTGAGAGGCAGCAGTGCTGCATCTCTACTTAGACACAGGCAGGCTCTGTCCCACAGGGTTCCATAGGGAGGACCTGGGTTTTAGGCAGGCTCTTTCTTCCCCTGCAAAGAGCTGCCTTCTTCCAGGCCAGCTTTCCTGGCTGGGCTGCCAGGGACACAAAGGTCAGGATGGCACAGGGCCAAGCTGCCATGATGCCGTGCAATCTGCATGCTGCCACCACTCTGCTCCCCACAATGAGCCCATTCATGTGGGCTGGAATGAAGTGTGAAGGCCTTGGCATTAATTCCAGCACTCAGCTCCAGCCCTCTGAGCGAGGCACAGACGGACAGGGGAGCCAGGGAGGTCACACAAGGTGCAGTTTGGGTGTCCACACATCACTTTAGGCTTTCGTGTGTCTGTCACTGCTCAAGTCTGCTGGCTCGTCCTCCCCAGACAGACAGACAGACACCCCTGGCACCAGCCAGCCTTTGCCTGAGAACCATTGATACAATCCTGGTGTCCCAGTGCACTTTCACACACCACAGGGACTGCACCAGCAGCACATGCAAAGAGAGAAAGCCTTTTCACATCCTGAACAGCAAAACCTGTCCAAGGCACCAGCCATGCACTGAGCATCCATTCAGTGCTTTAGGGGGAGGAGGAGCACGGGCTGGCCTGTCCCAGAGGAGCCTGCACTGGGCTGCTCCTGCTGAGCACTGGAGCCCTGCCAGGCTGGAGGTACCTGTTACTCTAAGAGCTCTCTGAGAGCCACCTGGCACCCTGTCTGGGCTGGCAGATGCTGCCTGCAATGGACAGCTGGCAGGAGGAGCTGACAAAGTTCATGTTCTGGCCAACATCTTGCTCTCAGTCCCGATGACACCCAAGCACATAATGGCAGCTGTGTCACTAAAGCACAGCCTGGAGGGCTCTCAGCCCCTTGCTCCTGGGTGCACTCAGGAGCACCCACTGCCATGCTCTGACAGCTGAGGACTTGGGTGATGAATGCATCTGGTTTGCCAAGGCCAGGAAGTGCAGGGAGTAGGAGCACTGGGGAACCCTCAAGAGTTGCTCAGGTAGGTGAGTGGGCTGAGGCTGACCCAGATGCATTACCCCTGGTTTTTTGTCTTGGCAATACTCTGCACATTCCCCTCCTGGGAAGGCCAGTTGCCTCATAGGCTGGGGCCTTGGGCATAAACTGGAGATCCTCACTCTCCTCTGACCAGGAGCAGAGAGGAGAAGTTGCCTTTTTTTCTCTCCCCTCTTTGGTTAGCTCAAGGCCACTGTTATGAATCCCAGCTTTCTAAACCCCACTTTGCAATACCAGGACTCTCCCAGCTCCTCTTCCCTTTGTAGACTCGGTCCTGGAAGGGGCACAGGGTGGTTCTGTGAGTGACTCTGGGTGGGGCAGGAGGCAAGGCCTGCCCTGCTGTGCCCTTGGACAAACAGTGACTCTCCTCCTGCCGTCACTGCTCCAGCCTTAGGACCATGACAGGAAAGGGCTGGAAAATGCCACTGCAGGCACAGCCAGCAAGGGGAAATGTGACAGGCACAAACCACTTGCCAAACAATGCTCAGGGGACACCCAGGCTGCAGATCTTGGTCTCCTTGGCTGGACACACCTTGCTGCAGGCACTTCCCAGGATTTAGATATTGTGTCCACTTGCTTAAGTTTGCATCCTTCCCACCCAGTGCTGAGCCCAGCCTCTGGTGGGGAGATCCTGCTTTGTTCCCTGAGCTGTGCTACCACACCCCGACTGCATTTCTCAGGATTCACTTAGGGCTCTGCTGCTGCTGAAGCTGCTACAGACCTGTCAGGGGAGGAGAGGAGGGCACTGGCTGCTGGGTACCTATCAGGGCATCCCCACTGGTCCCATCCCACCAGCAGAAGGGAAGGGATTCCTGAACACAAAAGCAAAGGAAATTCCCTGCAACTCCGGACAAGGTTTGTCCCAGCAGACTGCAAACCAGATCTGAGCCTCTGGCTGAGTGTGTGCAGCCACTTGCACTGACCCTCCCTGCATAACCCCCAGCTGGGCTGCCTGCTGGGCAGGGGAACAACTGGCTTCTAGTCGAGGAAGAGGCCAGGGCTTTGCAAGAGAGGTTGATCAGTAAATGTGAATATAATGCAAGCACAGAGAGGATTCCAGGCCTCAAACCGAGGGTTGAGGGCAGGGAGGACAGCAGAGGAGCAAAGCTGTACACAAAGAGGGCTGTGCTGCAGGCTGGTCACTGCTCCTCACAAAGAAAGGGCCTCTTCCTGCTGCCTTGTGACTGAAAGGCTGAGGGGGAGCAGGAGGGAATGGGCAGATCCCATGGGACAGCAGAAACCACAGCGGAGGTACAGGCTGCCCACTCAGTTCCTCACAGCTTTATCAGCCTTCGAGTGCTGTGATACAACAGCCATCACCTCTGGGGCTGCTGGAGCCAGATGAACACCAGCCAAGCTTCCCAGGAAGTGTTCCAGCCATCCCAAGGAGCCAGGGACATCTTTAACCTCGTTGTGTTGGGCAGCACTGACCCTGCAGGGCTCCCGGGAGGGGCAGCAGCCAGAGCAGCAACAGAGTGTGTGAATGAGCATGGGGTGGGGCTGGTGCCTGGTGTGACAAACCCACGGCTCTCCTCTGCCTGGGTCCATCCTCCTCTGCCTGCCCTGAACTTAAACTTGTGTCCTCTGTTGTGTACCTAATTACCCGGGCTCCTGGCTGCTTCTGTGGCAGGGACATGAAAGGAGACCCCTCTCCCTGCCAGACAGGAGCAACTGGACAAGTCACAGCCTGAATCCCATCAGTCTTGGATGCTTCCCCTGTCACTGGGGCTGTTTCCTCTGAAGTTGGGGAACAAGCTCATGGACTTTGTCTCCATTTCCCTGTCCCTTCTGCTCCTGTTTTTCCACTGCTTCTGTTTCTGCCTTCTCCTTTTGTTACTCAGAGTGTTTGCTGCCTCTCTGGCTGGTGGCATTATCCTCCTCCTACCTATGAGCCTGCACCTCGGAGCACTCCTGCCTTTATTTCAGTGGGGAAGGACAGCAGAGGTGCTTTCTCCTGCAGTTCTCATGTAAGACAGTTCTCTCACCCCATTTCTGTCCAGTCTGGGGTGGCTGTGCCTCCATGGGCTCTGCACACCCTTACAGCAATGTTCCTGCCTGAGATCAGCACTGTTCTCTGATGCCTTTAGTCCAGCATGCCTCTCAGCCCAGCATGGATGTGCAGGGGTTGGATTTGAAAGTGCAGCTGTAGCTGATGGTTAATGGTAAAACTGGCACCAGCTTCATTTGAGTCAGGTTGTGTTCCAGGAGCAGACTGGACTCAGAAGGTGCTGATGCTGCAGGTGAAATTTGATGGCAGAAACATGATTGTGGTCTGGTCTAACTCTGAGCTAAATGTGCTCCTGGTCAAGGCACTGTTAGTGGAAATATTGCCTGGGCAAAGCCACCGGATTTATGGATCCCACCTCCCTCAGGACCAGGCAGAGTCTCCCAGCCCCTCTGTGAATTCTTTGCTCACACAAAATACTTCTGCTCAGGACTGGCTCCTCTGTGCTGGGCTGCAGCCTGGTCCTGCTGCAGACAGAGCCAGGCAGAGCACAAAGGCTGAGGCCAAACAGGAGCTGCTGCAGTGCCTGGTTGTGCACACACAGTTGGGTTTTCCTCTCCTCTCACCTCCCCCAGCCCCTGGCACCATCCAGCACCTCCCAGGGCCTGACAGTTCATTTCCGGATTACTTGGTGGTAGTTGTTGGCAATGAAAAAAGGAAAATGTTTATTTCTCCTAAGCAACATGGAACATGAAACATCAAGGACTGCAAATGTTTATGGCCACAGACAGACTGAGAAGAACCAGGCCTTGGTGTAACAAGAGAAAGCAAATGAATAAACACTGCAGGACTATTTTTATTATCAGACATTTTAATTATGTGACAGTTTGTGAGACTGTTCCATCAACAACACCACAACCAAGCTGCTGGTGTCACCCAAGCAACAGTTTGCCAGAAGCAGGAGTACTTGCAAAGCAAACAAGCCCCAGGATGCTGACATAGCAAAAGGTTTCAAGAGCCCTTAATCTGATGACCTAGAAATCCCCTTGAAATGAAGAAACTGCTCTAGGATGTGGCACACTCCTGGCAGGGGAGGAAGGGGGTTGAGGTGTTTTGTTCATTGTGCAGTTACATCCAAGCTAAGGGGAGCCATAAGCTACCAGTGCCTCTCTCCTGCCCAAATCCACCAAGAGGAGGAAGTCTGGTCACCTGCCTGTCCTTGTTGGGACTCCTCTATCTGCACCAGGATCTCAGTGAACATCTAAAAACATGTCTGTGGCCTTTAGTGAACCCCTGAAGTGCTCTGCTTTTCATTTTGCTATGTGCAGACTCAGCAGTGCTTCCATTCACTTTAGGCTGAGCCATCCCCAGTGCAAGAAAACCCACAAACCCTTCATTTACCTGTCCATATAGTTGGGATTCATAGGGAAGAGCTACTTAGCAGTCAAAAAACAGGATCGACATCCCTGCAGGACAACTTTCCACCAAAAATTCTTTTCAAACAGCTCCTACACATTGCATCCCTTCTTCTGCAGAGCCCCACAAGTTGTGGTGCCAGGGCAGGATAAGCGTGGGGGCAACATAACCTGGAGAGGGGGATCCTCCCCAAGCTGCTTCTCTGCTCTCCCTCCCGGATCTGCACCCCCAGCCCTGCCACGCTGCAGGGAGAGCGTGTGTGCTGCCTGGGGAGGCACAAACACAACAAACCTCTGCAGAATAACTACTTACATGTGTCTTGAGTCTCTCCCAGAGCAGAAGATAAACATGCCTAAAATTACCCCAGCACTGAGTGCAGGATTTAAATAGCCAAAGAGTGCAAATCAAACCCTTCCTGCGGGAGCTGCCCGAGCCCAGAGCGGGGCAGGCAGGGGCTGTGGGGAAGGCAGTGCCCCGATGCCAGAGGGGAACCTGCTGTGCTCAGGGGAGAGCTGCAGGACCCCTGATGGGTTATGTTGGTAGCTGGGAGGGTGCCCACAACTCCTCCACGGAGAGAGACCTTCCCAGCAAATGCACTGGGTTTGATTTCCCAGGGGAGCCAAAAGCAAGGCAGGAATTCGGTGTCTGCGCGTGCACAGCCCCGAGGACTGCAGATCTTTTGTTCTCAACTTTTACAGTGGACACGAGACACAGCCTTTACTCTGCTCTCAGTTTTCTCTTTCTTTCTTTTTAGCTTTAATATAAAAGTGCAGGAGCTCTACAGGGTTTGCCTCAAAGAACTCAAGTCCTTCTGCAACTTGCCCTATAGCCTGGCTTTAAAATGAGTCTTAGCCCTCAATTCCCTTCCCTCTCAGCTGCTGCTGCTGTGACTCGCTGTTGGAGCACAAACAGCCGGGGTAAGCACACTCCTGCACCTGGGCTGGCCTTGCCCACCCCCCGTCCCAGCACAGCTCGAGGAACTCCTGTGCTCTGTCTGGTAGGAGTGTGAACCTCTTTTCCCGGCTCAGCCCCTTGGCTCCTTTCTCATTCATCACCTGACAGCAAAAGGTGCCCAGACAGGAAATTGGCCGCTGTCAAACATTAGGGAAACATCCCTTTGTGCAGCAGGCTGGGAGCAGTCAGAGCAGGGAACACGTGATGGCACAGCTCTCTGTGAGAGAGGGCTCGGCAGTGCCACCTCAGCTGTCCTGCACTCAGGGGAGGGGGGGTGCACTGCTGCCAGCTTACATCGTGTAAATCTGCCTTCACCTCAGAGGCAGCAGAATAACCTTCAGAAGCCTTGACACCAGATGAGGAACCCAAAAGAGCAGCTCTTTGGGATGGCAGAACTGCTGTTTGAAAGGATGGGAATTCATCTGTCCATTCCCAACCCAACCAGTGCAGCCACCATCTCTGCAAAGACTGAGTCAAACACATCAGTCTGAAACCCCTGAGCCCCACGTGGCTGGTCCAACCCACGAGCACAAGGTATTCCTGAACAAAACATGCCTGCAGGAGCATCACCCTGAGTTACTCCAGCCAAGGGGAAAGCATTAGGGTGAAGAAGAAATCACCTCTCTGTTGGCAGACTGTCAACTTGGGGGACCTTCTTCTGGAGCATGGTAGTGGATTTGATGGACCAGGAGTTTGAGCAGCCCTGGACCCCTGCACTAACTCTGTGCTCCTCAGCAGTTTGGGGTACTTCCCACCTCAAGGGGTACTGGCCAAGCCAGCTGAGCCCCAGCAGCCTCTGCAGGCAGTCAGCAGCTGTGAGTGCTGGCAAAAGGAGGTGCACAGTGACACGGGAACTGGGCTGGGCCAAACTCAGATGGAGTGAAACCCAGGCTGGCTCTCCCTCTCCCCAGGACCGCACACAGGTCCTTGCTGGCAGCACGAGCAGGACCAGAGGCTGTGCAGGTTCCTCCAGGAGCTGCAGCTGCCCAGCTCACACAGGGCAGAGCATGAGGCACCTGCCAGCCCAGCCCGTGTCCCACAGGAACCGGCAGTCCTCAGCTTTACGCGGGTGGAGCTCTGCCCTCCCAGCCCACCCCTTGCTGCCCTCCAACGGGTCTGGAGCACTCAGGGCAGCGTCATTCCTGGAGTGCAGAGTGTCACCGCCCAGCGTTGGCCTCACCTTCCCCAGAGGCAGAGCGGAGCCAAGCACGGTGACATTTCCCTTGGAGGAACGCGAGCACTTTGGGGGCCAAGGCTGCTCTGTGCCAAGTCCCAGCCCACAGCAGATTTAGCAGCCAAGTTAGAAAGTACTCAGATGACAGAGCTGATAATAAAACCATCGAGAGAACCTGAACTAATCCCCTTGGGCTGCTACTGGGCATTTGCTGTGTTATTATTTCATGGCACACCAGCGAAGCGCACGTCTATAATAACCCAATTAGGCACGCACACATTCCCAGCACAAGGAGCTCTCTGTCTTCTCCCGATCCCCAAATCCCTCGCACGCCGCTGCTCTTCCCTGGCAGCCGCAGTCGCTGCTGCTCGCAGCTCCGTCCCAGGTGCTGGGATCGGGCAGGCTCGTGCAGGAAGAGCGAGCCCTGCTGCTCCTCTCCTGCCTGCGCCTTTGGTTCATCCCTGTAGTCTCCCCGAAACACTTCTGGAACTGCCAGCGCGGTGTGCAGGCGGTGTTTGAGCAGCAGCGAGTGCTCTGCTGCCTGCAAAGCACGGGGGATGCCGCGTCCTCTCCTAAACTCTCCTTGTTTCCCTCGGGAACACGGCTGTGAAAACTCCCCAACAAGCCCAGAGGGGCCCGCGGAGCGAGAGGCACGGCCGGGGCAGGGGCAGCCGTCCCGCTGACTCCGGCAGCGCTGCCCGTGCCGGCGTCCCGAGCGCGGCTCGGGGATGGACGGAGCGGTGTGGGGCTCACCCCGTTCAGCGGAGGATCTGCCGGGGAGACGCTGCCCTCGGGACAGCACCGGAGAGCGGCGGGGGCGCGGAGGCAGGCACCGGGCGGCCCCGACTCACCGGTTTGTGGCGGCGGGCGGGCGCGGCGGGCGNTCCTGCCTGGCTTGGGGTGCCTTTGAACGGGTGACTTTAGAGATGTCTTTCACCTCTCCTGCCTAAGGGTACCAAGGACTAAACCAAATCTTCTTAGTGCCCGTCCAGACCACTCCAGTCCCCATGGGGAGTAGCTCACAGCCGTGTTTCAATGTGTTTGCACCTCTGCTCTGCCTGTGCAGGGCTCTGCTTTGCCCACTTTTTCCCTCAAACACTTCACCCACCCTTTGCAAGAAGGCTTTCCCTAGCAGGGATGCTGAGGGAGGGGAAAGAAGGGAGCAACTCCCCATTTTGGAGATGCCAAAGCCTTCCCCATCTGCTCAGCCACCTGGAGATGGAGGCAGCAATGCACTGATCTGGTTTCTTGGTTCCTGTTTCTATGGGAGAAGCCCTGGATTGTGTCAGCATCCTCTCAGCAGACCAAGTTCAGCTGAAAATTGTTTCAAGAAATGTACTGCAAATAAGAAAACTTTGATCTCCAGCTGCCTGGGCTGGTGTGCAGGGAGTGGGTAAAGCTTCCTGACATCCCGGACTCTATTACTGCTTTATTTGTCTGTGATCAGTTGTTCATGTTTAGTTTTATGGGAACCATTCTGCTGATGTAAATACTGGGTACGGTGAGCAGATGTGAGAAGAAAGAGCCTGATCTTGGCTGGCTCTGGAAGGTGCTGCAGTGTTTAACTTGCAGGCTGTTAGCAAGATGTCCCTGCAGCAGAGCACCATGCTCAGCATATCCCCAAGGCTTTATTCGTAAGAGGGGATAGGGGAGTAGGGAAAACCACTTTGCACTGTGCAATTTACCCTTCTGCTGTTATTCTGGCCATGCCCCAGGAATGCAGAGCAGACCCTCGTTTCTTGCCTTTCTCTGAGCCAGACAGCTGGGTCCCAGTGAAAAAAGCTTTCCTGCCTTTGTCTCTCTTTTCTTTAGTGTCTTTTCTTTTAATGCTGGTGTCTCTGGGGGCTCAGTGCTTTCCAGCCCATGGCAGGGGAGCCCTGGGGAAGTGGGAGCAGCCTCTAAGGCAGCAACAGGCAGTTTTGGCTCTTCTTAATGAAGGAAAACTTTTAAAGGGGGTGTTCTGGGAAACTTGGTTCTTGCAGAGATGGAACTGCCTGTGAGAACTGCTGGCTCCTGCCAAGGCTGTGAACACAAAAGAAAGTGCCTGATGTGTTTGGGATCACAGCTATTTCCCAGCCAAGCAAGTAGATGTTTAGCAGCAGGAAAATGGCCTGTTGGGTGTTCTGGGGGCTGGTGTGCTCACCTTCTGCAGAGGGCCCTGTGTGCAGCCTGCAGAATTCCCTTTTGTTGTGTTCCTGAGCTGGGAGCTCTCCCAGGCACTGTCTGTCCTGCCTGTGCAGCCCTCAGCCCTGCCTGCAGCCCGATGGATGCACAGAGGCTGCTGCAGAGGAGCACAGGGCTCCCACCCCAGCCCCAGAGCCCAACATGGCCTTGCCCACCAGTCTGACACCTCTCAGTCTGACATCTCTCAGTCTTGCTGCTTTCCTGCAGCTCCTGCCAGGCCAGAGCCAGACTTGGGCTTCTCAGGATGGCTGCAGGAGGTCCGTGGAAGTTTTCAGGCTGAGAGGTGCTGATGGTCACCAGTGTCACTGATTCAGGATCTGCACACTGAACTCCTCTTGCTCAGCCTCTGTTCAGGGCCTTCCAGCCCTCGCAAGGGGCAGAGCTGTCATGAGTTTAATGAGTCCTTCTGACCACAAGCTTTAGCTCTTCTCCCACTCCCCTCAGGCTCCCCAACAAGGAGGGCCTTGTGAACACCTGGGCAGGCAAAGCAGCATCGTAATGTGAGTCCCAACAGGAACCACCAGCTGGGGATAACCCTCTCTACAGCTCAGCAGGTGTTAGGTGGAAAGAGGCTGTGCAAAGGGAAAGGAACAGCGGGTTTGATTCTTTGTGAGCAGCAAAGAGGTGGAATAACTCTCTCAGCCTATGGGCCACTTGGGTGTGAAACTGCTGTGAGGCACTTGGGACTGAGAGGAGGTGGGGGAAGAGCTGTCTGATGAGAGCCAAGGGGAAAGGGGAGGGAAGTGAGAGAGAAACTGAATTTAAATGGATTAAGCCTGTCTGTCCAAAGTCCTTTGTTTCCTGCCACCTCCCTGGTGTGACTTTCACAGCTGTATTCTGTGTGCCTGGGGTCCTGGCTCGAGGTCCCCTGCAAAGACAGCACCAGCTTTACACCTCCTGGGTATTTCCCTAAGCAGCTGGAACAGGGTCCAGGAGCCAAATCCCCAGGACAGAGAAACTCCTTTGGTTTCTCTGATGTCTTTCCTCCTCTCTCTGTAGGAGATAACCTCAGGAATTGATGTCCTCAGCATCACTGCTCAGTGGGTGACAAATGAGGACACATCCCCATCAGGCAAATCTCTGTTCTCACCTCCTGCTTTTGGGATTCCTCTTTTCTTTGGCCCTGGCATCTTGTTTTTCTCCTGGGCAGCCAAAGTGGGTGTTTGTACAGGTGGTGGTGGGTACAAACAAGGCTGGGGGTCATGTGCAGTGAACTGCCCATGTAAACACAATTGATCAGGAGTATTTTTTGAATTACCCAGTTCTCCTCCTCTGCTGACAGTCCAAGACATGGGCATGGGAAGTGGGCAAGAAGAGGTTGTGGAGTGGAAACTTGGCCTTTGGGCCTGGACTCACAAGTGGAAAAGTAAAGTAATATGTAAAATAAAGCAATATATAAAAATGTATGTTGGTCATCAAAGTGTTTTGCTTCAAATATCTTTTGGGGTTTTTAAAATCTTTAAAATGGAAATGCTGGAATTGTACAGGCTGTCCTGGGTCCAGACAGTGCACCATGAAAACACCAAAGTTTTCCAGAGTTCAGCTTTACTAGGCCAGTCTCACTCTGAATTTCCAGAAAGCCTTGCTTGGTTCCCTACTACTTATTTTACATCTATTTTCTTTTGCCCTTAGAACTCCACTTTCTTTGACCTCAATTCTGTGTTGAACACAGTAGTGCAGAGTCAGATGAGTTTGGGATCTGCTGGATGAGTGCCCTTATGAAACCGAGGGGTGGGTGTGGGGTGGAGACCCTGGGCAGGGCTGTGGCTGCCTGCAGGGCTGCTGGGCAGGCACTGCTGTCCCTCTGACCCAGGAACAAGGGACACGGTGGCAGGACCGTCCTACCCCTCACCTTGCAGAGCTGCCCTGCACTCCTCAGGGGCCCAGAATGGGAAGGGGTCCCTGGGGGAGCACTGAGACAGCCTGTCCCCCTGCATCTCTCACTGCATCTCTCACAGCAGCTCCCCCTGCAGCTCCCATTGCAGCTCCCCCTGCAGCTCCCATTGCAGCTCCCACTGCAGCTCCCCTGCAGCTCCCCTTGCAGCTCCCCCTNTCCCCCTGCATCTCTCACTGCATCTCTCACAGCAGCTCCCCCTGCAGCTCCCATTGCAGCTCCCACTGCAGCTCCAACGGTGCCCGAGCAGCTGCAGGGTCCTGCGTCTCTTCCTCCCCCTTCTCTCACTGCAGCCCCAGTGCAGCTGCAGCAGCCCTGGAAACCAGCCCCAGACTCGGCCCTGGGACATCTCTCAGATTCATCCCTGGGTTCATGCCTGGAACTCAGCCCTGGATTCAGCCCCAGGTTCAGGCCCGGATTCATCCCTGGATTCAGCCCTGAGACTCAGCCCTGAGACTCAGTCCCTGGACTCAACCCTGGGATTCAGCCCTGGACCCAGCCCTGGGGTTTGGCCCCGAGGAGCGGCTCCGTGCCGTGGTGTGTGCAGGGCCGGGCCGCAGCTCGGGAGCTCCGCCGCAGTGTTTGTTGTCTCACCATCTCCTGCCCCCGTGCCAGGAGCCGAGCGCACACAAACAGAGCCGGGCTCCGGTGAGCAGCGCTGCCTGCGAGATAAGCCAGGCGAGGAAAACACATCCATCTTCGTGTCTCTTGGCCTGAGATGCAGTTTCATCTGCTGGCATTTTCCTGGCGCAGGCTCAGGGCACGCCACAATTCACCTGGGGAGCCAGACGCCGGGGAGCCGGCTCCCATTCCTGGCGAGAAGCGCTGGTCCGGGCTGGAGCAGGGGCCGATCCGTGGTGTGGAGGAGCTGGCGGTGCTCGGGGGAGCTCGGGGTGCTGACCCCGGGCCGAGCCCTTGTGCCTGCGGGTCACCCACAGTGTGCTCACCTGAGCCACGGCTCCACACTCCCTGCCCAAACCCCCTGTGCCCGGCCGTGCACCCAGCACTGCCCGGGGAAAGAAGGGCTCCCAGGCAGCAGCCCGGACAAAACAGAGGTGGCTGGGACACGGAGTGCCGAGCAGGGGCTCGGCTGCAGCCTGCGGCTACCCGGAGTCTGGTAAGGAGGCTGCTGGTGCCGTCTTGCAGCGCTCCCAACCTGCCAGCTCCCCGCGAGTGAAACGTCCTGGTGAAACGCCCCCCACCCTTGGCTCCCTCTGATCCCCTCCGAAGCTGATCTGAGACTGGAATGTCTCCTGGGATGTGATTCCCTCTAGCCTGAGGGGAACTGCGTTAATAAAACCCAGCGTGAGCTGTGGAGGCGCCAGGGGAGGAGGCAGGCAGGGCTGGTGAGATGAGGCTTTTATGAACAAGTCGCAAGGCTGCTGGAAATGTCCCGTCCTGTCCTCTCTCCCTCTCCCTGTCGATGGAGTCGAGCTGTGGAATTCAGGGTGTGGGTCGAGGCTTTTCTTCACGCACGTTTCTGCTCAGAGCAGCCAAGTCCCTCAGCTCCCTCTCCCCCCTCCTCAGCAAACGCTGCTGAACTCCCTTCCCTGGAGCAGGTCCCACTCCCGCAGCTCCTCCTGGTACAGCCCCGCTGCTGCTGGGACCCTCCTGCCCCTCCACATTGCTCCACATCGTCCCTTGGGTGTGTTCACCTGCGGCAGGTGAGAGCTGTGGGTCCCCTTGGCAAGGCAGGGCCAGCAGCAGGAAGGAGAGAGGGCTCCCCACATCTGGGCAGGATGGGGGTCTGCATTCATGGGCTGGGTGGTGTTGGGTGAGCAGAACCAGCCAGACACAGGGCTCTGACTGAATAAAGCCATGTGAAGGCAGTGAGGATGTGGGCCAGTGGGAAAACAGACAGGAAAGCAAGAAAATTTGGGCCAGAGGAGATACCCATGAACAGAGACCACAGAAATGTGAATTTTATTGGTGTGAGCACACTCCTGGCTCCCTCTGGGATGCAAAGTGCCTCTCCCAGCAGTGACTGCACAGCAGTGATGCCATGTCCAGCCATTACTGGATGCTTTGTGACACACACTGCATTGCCACTAGCAAATGTCACTGGAATAAGTTTGTTGGACAGTGTCAGAGATCAGTTCCCAAAGTGTTTTCCCACTTTCTCTCAGGCTGCAAATGCTGAACTCTGAGACTGCATTGTCCCAAACTCCCTGTGGAAGCCTCAGATCCAGAGAAGCACCCAGAGACCACACTGAAGACTCTGAAGAGCCATCTAAAAAGAGCACCACGAGAGCTTGCACAAGGCTGGGAATGAATCCAGCACAGCATCCACAGTGTCCAGCCTTTCCAGGGGTTTGCTTAGACCACTGACATTTCAAAAGGTCAGGCTGCTCTTACACAGGAGGATGTTTGCAGTCTTCCTGTGGAGGAGCCCATGGATGGACTCTGCACTGGGCTCAGCACTCTGGTGGAGAAGCCAACTGAAAGAAAAGCACTTCAGCAGAAATCATGAGAAATCAGAGTGCACAACCAGGCTGCCCTGTGCATTTGCAAGGGTTATTGAATTTCCACGTGAAAAGGAGATACCACTGGCTTCTTTTACAAGAAGGAAAAGACAGGATGTGATATTTAGTTTCTGTCTGACAAATTTCTATTGAAAGGTGATGGTTGGGGAGCCTCAGTAGGACAGGGAGAGCAATGTGATGACTAAAATTCACTAAACATTTTGGAGAGCTGGGACAGAAGACTCCAAATCACAGGTATCTGTGCACTGTTGTGTAGAGGCTGCAGCACCTCACAAGATCTCTCTGGGTGCCATATGAGCTGTGTCTTCATTTGGGAAGGGGGGAGAGGTGGGCAGGTGGGCAGTCACTGTAAGGTTCTAGTTCAGAGCAGTAGCTGTTCATGGGTTGGTGCTAAAAGCCTCCTAAAGGTCATGGGCCTCCCACACAGACCCATCTTCAATTCTGCTCTTGTCTTGTTTCACTGCAGTGAAACTCCATCAGTGCCCCCTGGAGCTGTGTGGGGAACCATGGGGCAGCTCTCTGGAGGTGTTTGCTGCCTGTCTGCCTGTCTGTCTGTCTGCAGAGAGGGGAGGGAAACAGAGTGGCCAGGGAGGAGCTGGGCAGGAGGGAATGGCCTCTGGGCAGACATTTGAGTGAGGAGGAAACGCTCAGCCCTGAGCCTGGACACTGAAGGTAAAGCATGGACAGGTGAAGCAGGGAGCCTGTAGAGGTGTGAGATCCCTGCAGGGCTCACTCAGCACTGTTATCTCCTGCAAGGGCTGTGACCTCGCTGCTTTGGACTCCCGGAAACCACCTGACAGATCCCAGCCAGAGGAGAGGCAGCAAAGGTCACAGCCCCATTGCTCAGATCCCCCAGACATGCACCAAAAAACCTGTGCTGGCTTTTTAGCTGGCTTTTTATCTCCAGACTCAGGTTTGCTGTGTCCTGTGTACAGCAGGTGAATTCACAGTAATTGTCCTTGTGATCTGAGGATACACCAGATGTGTTTTGGAAGAGGTAATTTCTTGACTTCTGTGACTGAAGAACTCAGGAACACAAAATCCCCTCTTTCAGTTACAATTAATGGCATCATCCTTCAGCTGGGATGAGACCATGACTCCAAGAGCACAAGCCCCACTTCTGGAAGTGTGAGTACAAAGGAAATGGAACTTCCAAGATGCAGTTGCCACAAGGAGACTTGGAAAATTATCTTTCTACCTCCTCTCCCAACAGGAGCTGAGGGCATCCATATTTGGTACCTTCCTCCACCAGTGTGGGTTCAAGTGGCACAGGTAAAGGCAGGGGTGCTCCTGCACCTCCCAGGAGCCACAGGCATGGCTGAGAGAAGCCTCTTCTGAGGGGAAAAACCTCTTAGTGTAGCTCAGCTGTGCCTGGGGCTCAAACAGGACACATGATGTGAATGGACTGGGGTCCAGAAGAGCCTTCAACCCAAAAGTGGGCTAGCATGAACGAGTTAAAACCCCTTCCTTTGCTTGGTGAAATTTATTGAAAACTACATTGTTCATCCGTTGAAACTTCACAGCTGTTGAGATTGTCCTCGGGGCAAACCACATCCAAGAAATGGCATGTAGATCCTGGGAGCACGGGACTTGAAAGCTGAAACGGGCTGTGAGCGCTGTGAGCGCTGCGAGCGCTGCCTCCCTCCCCTGGCAGTCACGTCTGGCCAGCCGCAGCTCCTCCAGCCAGGCACTGCGGGCTTTTCTTCCTCCCGTCGCTCACCTCCGACTCCCGCAGCACGGTCACCTTGTTTCAGGCATTGCATTTTGGCTAAAGAGTAACGGAGCAGGGATGTAGACAGGAAGGTGCCTGTGTGGGGAGTGTGCCCGGAGACTGTGACATCCAGGGCTGTGTGCCACCATGGAACATCACCTGCCTGTGACACTGCTAGTTTGTTATCCCCTGGGGAGCAGTGGTGAGGCAGGCCTGTGGGAAATGTGCCGTTTGCTCATGAAAAATCTGTGAATTCTGTTCAGTGGTAGCAATTTGCCTGTTTATTTATTTATTATTATTATTATTAGTTGGCTGTCTCTGTGCTTGCTAAAAAACGTATAGGATAAAAAGGTAGTTCTTGCATATTTCCTTCTGACCTGAATGCTCTGTGTGAACTCGGGGACTGAAATCAGTCACTTGGCACAATCAAATTAGGACTAGCTAGAGCTGAAAGAACAAAATAAAAGGAGGGCACGAGTAACCCACTGACTGCATACACTCAGTCACAAGTGATTCACGGAGCAATTTTGGGTAGCAAACACATTGGTAAGAACTGGAGGGTTTGCTTCTGTCTTTTTGGGGGATTGTCCACAAACAAAAACATTGGCGAATTCATCAGACACTTTCTTCTGCTTTGAATAGTTTGCCCAGATCCCCGAGCAATCATCCAGCGCAATTTGCTGCTAACCTAAATAACTTCAATTCAGGTACACCCGGAGCACTGCCCAGATCTGCCCCTGCTTGCACTAATTAGGGCTCTCCAAGCGCAAACCTGCAGCTCGGGAGGCTCCGGCAGCGGCCCCGGACGGCTCCGCGCCGGTGGGGCAGGGCCCGGGCAGGACGGGCCCGCGGCACCCCCGGTGTCCCCTGGGGCTGTCACTGTCCCCTGGGCACAGCCCCGCCAGGGCAGCCCGGCAGAGCCAGCCCGCGCTGTGCCCAGCAGGGACAGACAGGCGGGAGACGCCGGCCTCGCATTCCTTACCTGTGAAACAACCCCCGGAGAGACAAACGCTGGGGGAATTCCTGGATCTCTTTGTAGCCACGTTTCAGCTGTGACACAGCGAGGATTTAAGTGAGGCAGACTCTGGAGGGGGAGGTTGTGAGTTCCTTTTAGAGCAGTGGAGAGAAAGTAGTTGAAAAAACACAGACCTGCCTTACCTGCTCCGGCTGCTAACAGGAGGCTGAACTCAGAAATTACTGATTTTGACTAAATCCTTACACAAGTATTCAAGAATTAGTTACTGTCTTTCAGATTTATATGTCCCTAAATCCAGAGTCAGCCTTCAGGTATAGGCAAGCCCTAACACTTGAACCGTGTGAGGAGAGATCTGGAGCAGGGGAAAAGAGAGAGGCAAAACGAAGCTACTTCATTGAATCAAAGATCAAATTTAGGGTGAAAAATAGCGGAATTAGGAAGTTTGGCCAGTCATACGGTGAAAATTGTTGCAAGGATATTTCGATGTAAATGAGGCCCTTCTGCAGAAGCCCCCAGGGGAGGACGGCTCCTCGCAGGGAGACCTGACACCGTAATTCCACCTCCGGGGCCGAGGCCTCTCCAGCTGGGAGCGGAGGGCTCGGGGCGGGCGGTGTGTGCGCGGGTGGAGTTGTGTACACTCAGCTTCCCAGACAGCCACAATAAATTATCTCATTAGTAAACCCAGGGTAGCTGCGCTGCTCAGCACATACCCGGCCTCCCACTGCACAGAAAAACTTTGTGTCTGATTAACCAAATCAAAGGTCCCCAGAGGCAGCTGAGAGGGACGGGCTCAGCTTGAAGCCCAGGCTCCTTCAGCAAGTTGTTCTGCACGTAGTGGAACTAATGAATCTTGATTTCTTACGGCTGGAGCTCTGGCATTCCCTGTGCCCCCTGCAAGTCTGCCTCTCCTCCTTCCAGCACATGCCAAGCCTCTTCCTATGGCAGGAACAACCTGGGACAGGAGCCTGTGGTGTGACAGCCCCAGCTGCCACCCTGATGGCTCATGCTGACAGCAGAGAGCCCAGCTGAGCCGGCAGAGCTGAGTTTCCTCACAGCGAGGGGCTCCCTGAGCTCACCCCCCTCTCCCCTCCTGCCCTTTCTCTCTCCTGTCTCCAAGACTCTGTTTGCTCTCATGGCTCGTCGGGCCCGGGCCACACTTCTTCCCTTCAAGGAAGGGAGCCACACTTCTCCAGCATGCACACCTGGGAAAAGGAAAAAGTGCAGGTGCTGCTGAGGCAGGGGCTTTCCAGTCACATTCCTCTGCTTTTACAGCTGCTTGGCCCCTCTCTGTCAGTGGGGAAAGACAGGCAGGGGGACGCTGGATGTAAAATGCTGCTGTTCCCGCTGAAAGCAGCACTGCACAGCTCCCGGGGCAGGAGAGCTCCCCGGCACTGCGGGAGGAAGGATTTGGGGGTGTTGCCCCTCGCAGCGGTGTTTGTTTGAGGAACAATCCTTTTCTTTCCTCAGCAGTGCAGGAGCTGCAGCTCCCCCTGCCCGCCCAGCTCCTGCACGGAGGGGCGGCTTTGCTTTACAAACGCCTTTCTCTTCCCCTCGTGCTGGAAATTTGACTCTACAAAAACACTTCCACAGCAGCTAATTGCCAGCCCTGCAGTGACAGAGCTTTCCAATTCCTGCCAGTCAATGAACCAGCCCAAAAAGCTGCTTTTCGTAACTTGCTGAATGTACCAACACAGCCCTAAAGACATGACATAGCTGAGATTTTTTTTTTTCCTGGACATCTTCTGGATCCTTCTCAGTTTTGGATTTTTTTTTCTCTCCATTGCGCATAAGGAATATCCAAAGATGGAGGGCCCATTCCAAGGAGACACTGAGGAGACATGGACACACAGAGGCCCTGGAGACTAGCAGGGCTGCCAGGGAAGAGATGATTGTCAGGAAATTGGTTTGGAGGTAAAACTGGCGTCGTCCAGCCTGTCTCTTCATGATTTGAGGGCTCATCATCATCTTTTCATGGATTCCTACTGCCCAACAACGTCCACGCCTTGCAAACTGTTCCTTGATCTCCAGGTTTGTATCCAGAGGGCTGCTGCAAAAATTGTAATGCTGGGCAATGGCTTAGACCACATCATTCCTCCCTCCCTCCTCCCTGGCAGCCTCCTTTCTCTGCCCCAATTGCGGAGCGCTCATCTTCCCTCTGCCAGCCCCTCATTATCCACCTCACCTCCCCGCCGTGCAGCAGAGGCCGTGTTCATGGCCCATTACAACAAGCCCCTTCATGCTCTCCTGGCGTGTCCCACACCTGGCAGGAGAACCAGGAGAACCTTCCGAGCATCCGCAGAGCCGCTGCCCCGTCCTGGCTGGAGCTGTGCTCTGTCACCCGCCCGTCCCGGGGGCGGAGGATGGAGCCCAGGGCTCGCTGTGTTCCCGCAGGGGGCGAGGGGCAGCACGAGAGGGAGCGGCCTCAGCTGTGCCAGGGAGTGTTTGGATCGGACATTCGGGAAAACTTCAGGGAAAGGGCTGGCCAGCCCCGCACCGCTACCCAGGGCAGCGCGGAGTCACCGTCTGGGGGTGCTCAGAAACCGTGTGGGTCCGGCAGCGGGGGACGCAGGGCAGTGGTGGCCGTGGCGGGGCTGGGTGCAGCCCGCACTCGGTGATTGTCTCGGTGATTGTCTCGGTGATCGATCCCGTGATCAGTTCCCGGCTCCCTCACGGGCCTGGCGCGCCCTCTGCTGGGGGCGGGCGGGCGGTGTGCGGACCCCTCTGCCCTTTCTGCACATGCGCCCTGCGGAAGCCGCCCCTCCCCGCAGCGGGGCGGGGCCTGGCTCGGGCCGCCCGTCTGCGCGTGCGTGCTGAGTCACGTGGCGGCGNCTCCTCCGAGCCGGCCAAGGCGGCGGCGCCCGCTCAGGTGCGAGCGGGGCCGGGCCGTGCCCTTGGGCCGCCCTTGGGCGGGGGTGCGGGGCGGCGGGAGATGGGAGCGCGGCCGTGCGGGGAGGGAAGGACGGGCGGACGGGCAGCCGTCCCCAGCTGAAGGGGATGCGAGCGCGCTGGAGGAGGCTCCGCTGCCGCTGGGCCGCCCTGACCGGGCCTGTGGCCGCAGGAGCCGCGGCCCGTGATGCAGCAGTCGCCGTACGGACCGTGCCACTATGAAATGAAGCAGTTCCTGGAGTGCGCTACCAACCAGAGAGACCTGACCCTGTGCGAGGGCTTCAACGAGGCCCTGAAGCAGTGCAAGTACAGCAATGGTGAGTGTGCCCTGTCCCTGCAGGAGGGAACTGCTGCCAGCAGAGCACCGCCAAGGGTTTGAAGGTTGCAGAAGCGATCTTTTGGGGATATAGTGCCCTTTAGGGCTTTAAGCAGGAAGCAGTTGTGTTTTTCCTGTGCCCTGAAGAGCAGCAAGTAGCTGGAAAGGGAGGGAGAAATGATTCTGACCATGGTTCTGTGAAGTTTGGGAGGCTGTAGGTACCTTCTTAGAGGGTCCGTTCTTGCTGCCATGGGCAGTCTGCTGCTCCCCCTAGCTGATTCTTTAATTCCTGCTGCAATTGTTACATTCTGTTGTCAGTAGTTAGATCATGATCTGGTTACCTTGGGTGAGGGAGCTTTTAACTCTAGCTGCTGGAACATGCACCTAATGCTGAACTTCTCTTCTTCCCTGTAGGTGTTTCTTCTCTCCTGTGAAGAATTTGCCCCCTGGTAGGGAAGAGGATCATGGTGTAGAGCCCTGCTATCCACAGGGAATGGAAGAACAGGCAGGGAGTGAGCGAATGAGCTGGTGGGAGCAGCCTGACCAGGCAGGAGTATTGTAGTGGTAATTCACTTCTGAACTAGTTGGGAAGGAATGGTTGGACCCAAGGGTCTTCAGTATTCACATAGTGCTGTATTTATTACAGAGAAATAAAATAATTTGTTTGGACCTATCACTTGTGCATGTTCTTTATTTAATTCTCAAGCTAAAATTAAGCTACCAAAACATTATCAGCCAAAGGACAAGGCACAAGTGTGTATTTCCTGCAAACAGGGGGTGCAACCTAGCAAGGACTTGTGCCTGCATAACTTGCCAGAAGGAGATCCAGACACTGGCTGCCCTCCAGAGAGGTAAGCCAACATGTGTCCACAGTATTTTCAGTGACAAAATTACTTTTCTATAGATATCCTCTTCCTGAATGCCTGTCCTGACCTCAGAGCTTAGAGAGTGTGACCTGTCTGGCTGTGGGACTTGGACACAGTTGGCTGATCTGACTTTAAAGCTTTAGCAGGTTATGCAATGCTGGTTAGGTCACTGGCATCACACTGGTGGGGTTTGGAGCTGCTTTCCTCTTAGTCACCTTGGCAGCACAGCCTCGTGACTGCTGCCCATGGACTGGCCTTCAGCAGGACACCCTGTTCCTCATGTTGGCATAAGGGGGAATTCTGAGGAATCAGCTGGAGTTTTAGTGGCATATCAGTGAAACCAGGACACTTTCAGATGCTTAGCTGATGCATTTTTCATGGCAGAATGAATCTTTTAACCTTTTGATCTCTGACTGTTGAATAAAGGACAAGTTCTCAGCCCCTTGCTGGGATCTGTGAGGAAATCCAAGTCTAGATGGTAAATGCTGGCAGCAGATGCTGTTAGCAGATACTAGAGGCTGGTGTTCTAAGTCCTGCCCCTTCTAAATGTCACTCATAAGTTCTTGGTGGAGATGTCCTGAGCTGTGCCTTATCAGAGGTGTCTTGTGTTCTCCTGAGAGACAGCCAAGGGCAAAAGCAGATGTGAGAGATTGAAAGCCCAAGTGCTCCATGTGCTGAGCTGTCCTGTGCAAGCAGGGAGGAACCACTTAAAATTGTTCAACTCCCTTAAAGAAATAAATATATTAGACTGTTGGTATGTTGCTCTGGGTGGAGAAGCTGTTAAGGAGAACCAGCAGCAGCACCTGCAGCAGGTGTGTTCTGCCCTTGACCTCTCTTTGTAAAGTGCTGTTTCTGCAGCTGTGGGGACTGTCTGTCTCTGCAGCAGCTCCTCTGGTGATTTGTTGTATCC
Source organism: Illadopsis cleaveri (assembly GCA_013399915.1). Taxonomy (NCBI): domain Eukaryota; kingdom Metazoa; phylum Chordata; class Aves; order Passeriformes; family Timaliidae; genus Illadopsis; species Illadopsis cleaveri. The sequence goes on along the minus strand of VXBB01017623.1, from coordinate 50,142 downwards.
CTCTAGGGGGAATGAGTTTGCCCAGAACCCCTGTAACAGATAGCCACATGGTCCTTTCCCCCCATAGTCCTTCCCCCTAAACCTTGCATTGGCCCAGAGCCAAACTTATCTATCTCACAAAGGGGATAAAACCCCTAGGCACTTCCTGCCTCGGCCTCTTACCATCTCTTACTACCTCTTACTGCCTGTCCTGCCTCCTGCACCTGTCACCCCCAAGGAGGCCTGAATAAACCATCTCTGCAAAGCACCATCTGTGGTAAGAGCCTGTTCTAATATCCTTTGTCCTGTTACCTATGATTTAGTTTTCCCCCCTAGATCTCCCTAATACCTGAGCTAGTCAAAGATCCCTGGGGGGTCTGTGGGGGGAGATATATCAGTGATTGCAGTGCACAGTCCCTGCAGGGCCACTCCAGAAGGGTGCAGTGGGAAGCAGACTCATGCAGAGACAGGAGTGCAGGTGTGTGGAAAGAAGGTGCAGGTCCTTGTCCCTGAGGGGTGCAGGCCATGCACAAGACCCCTTGAAGCAGGAGGATGGTGCTGGTGCCTGGCTGTGATGCTGGGCTTGCCTGGCTTGTCAGGGTGCAGCTTGGGATGTGCAGTGTGAAGCTCTGGGAGGGGCAGAGGATCCCAGGAAGAGAGGCTCAGTAGCAGGGGGCTCTTGCTGTGCTGGGAATAAGTGCCTGGGCAGGTGTTTGGGCCCTGGTGGAGGCTGTGCTGCCTGTGTGACCAGTAGTGGGTTTGTTCCTCATTTTGGGGTTTTCTTGAGTTCCAAGATCCTCTTGCTCTGTAAGGTGGTCCTGTTCCTGGCCCGGGTGCTGGTGTGAGGCTGAGCCCTCTGTGAGGAGCCTTTCTTCCTCTGGTCTGTCCTCTGGGTCTTTCCTGAGAGCTGCTGCAGCTGATCTGTGGAGTGACCAAGCCCTTCCAGAGTTGTGTTTTCCTGCTGTGTTGGTCAGTTGCCCATCCCATGTTGTGCAAGGCACTGCCAACCTGTGAGGCTACAGCCTGGGAGAGACACTTGAGGGTCTCCTGATCTCTCCTGATATCCTTCCCTCCCTGTTTGCTCCAAGGAGATGACCCTCTTTGCCAAGGGGACAAGCTGGGTAGGCCTCTGCCTGGTGTGGGGTGTCACTCTTAACTAGGAGGGGTCCTGCACACCAGCCCTGCTTGTCCCCTCCCTTGGTGCCTGAATGCACTCACTGCCCACAGCCATGAGAGCCCTGAAGGAGCACAGGGGGATCAGAGGACCCACAGGTGCTGTAGGAGGGCTGAGGTGGGAACAGGAGTCATGCCTGCACCCCTGACTGGATGTGGGGTGGGTACTTGGCTCTTACCTGGCAGGCCAGGGTAATGTTTCCCCAGGTCCTCTAGCAAGGATTCATAGCAGGTGACTTCAGAGTTTTCTTCTCCTGCCAGCAGAATGAGAGAAATGAATTAGTCTCTGTCCTGGCTGTAAGCTGAAGGCTTGTAACTGGGGCAGGTGGTTCTGCCCAGGAAAAGTTCCTTCTCCCCTGGAACAGCCCTTGGAGAAACAGGCTCAGCCTTAGCTCTTTATCTGAGCTGGCTTCTGCCTCCTCAGAGCTGCTGGGCTGTGTCCAAGTGGCTGCTGAGCAGAGCCCTCTCCAAAGCTCCCCCAGAGCAGAGCAGAGCAGGCCCTTCCTGGCCCAGAGGCTGAGCTGTGCTGTGGGGACAAGGAACTTACGGACAACTCTGATGAGGATGTAGCGCTGCCTCCCCTGCAGGTATTTACTGGCATATTCAGATGCAGGATCTGCCACTTTGCTCAGGTTCATCAGGGTGCCCTTTTCGTCCACAAGATCAATGCAGTCTGGAGGGAGAGATGTGGTGAAGGAAGCCCAGGGTGCCCCTGTGTGGCCAAGGTGAGCATGTGGGGTTTAGAGGTATTTTCCCTGGCAAGTTACACTTTGAACAGAATCTGTTGCGATCTGGGGACTGGGAGGTTTGCTGTCCCTTTCCCAGAGTTTTGGGGTGTTCTGTGACTCCCATGTGACCCATTTGTTACCCCCTGCTGTTCCTCTGTGGGTGAGTGGCAGTCCCTCGGTGACCACAGCCCAGAGCACTCGTACCTTCAGGCCTGCACTGACACTTCTGCTTCAGGTGACCTGTGAGGGTCTGGACGCAGCAGAGCAGGTTCACCATCTGCTGGCAGTTGGCTGCAGACAGGGAATGAGACCTGAGACAGGAGCGTGGTCACCCCAAACCCAGGGACCACATGGGCAGGGCAGGAGGCACAGCAGGTGGCTGAGAGGTGCCCACTGTGGCCAGCAAAGACAGGATCCCCCCGTGGCACCAGCAGGGCTTTGAGCAGCTGCATTACAGCTGAGGGTGCTGAGAGTGCCCCAGGCCAAGGGGAGAAGATGAGCGCTTTGATTTGGGGAAGATGGTTCTGATTGATGAAGTCTCTCTGTCCTTCAGCTTTGTTTCATCAAGCATGAGTAGGAAAAAGCAGTGAGCCCTGGTTCTTGCCAGTCCCCTGCTACATGCTGATCCCAGTCACAAGGGGAAAGAGCTGGAGATTGTGGCTGAGTCACCCGAGGATGTTTTGGCCATGAACTCTGACCGAGTTTGTCACAATTGAGAAATCCCCGAGGGCTGACACACGTCAGCAGTCAGAGCTGAGGATCCAATTCAAATAGCAGAGGGAGCAAAGGCTTAGAACTGTGTGTGTCTGATGGCTTCAGCCACGAGTGTCTGGGGTCAGGCCAAGGCTTTCAGCCAGCTGGGTGAGGTCAGGATAGGGGCTGCTCGTTCCTTCCCACAAATACCTGTTCTCTGAAACTGAGAGCCAGGATTTGAGTCAGGGAACTCCTCCCACACAGCCCAGAACGGAGGAGCTCTGCTGGCAGCTGGCACTTGTGCCCCATGGCTCTTGTGGTTTTGTCTAGATAAGTAGGGCCCCCTCTGGTGATTTCCCAGAGCTGCCAGGCTGGGAATTCATCCTCACCTCCAGCCTTCCTCCCTGTGACTAACTCAGCTCTGCTGGAGTGGTTTTCCTCCATGATTTGGAGTGTAGGGGTAACAGATCTCCTTTTTGTTAAAGCAGGTGAGGTGCAGGATGCTGGCAGAGCTCTCCTGCCTGTTCCCCAAGCACTGGGCACTGCTGTGCACCAGGGGCTGTGTCCCTCCCTGCCCCCTGTGGGGGTGACAAGGGTGGCCCGGGCTGGCCGCAGGGCTGAGGCAGGGCCGGGGCTTTCCCCACCTACCTCCGAATCTCACTGTGGCGAACATGGATGGTGCTGCTGTCCCCCTGGCAGGGCTGTGGGGCCGCGTCCCTTCCTGCAGGCAGCGCTGGGAGCTGCGGGAGCGCCCAGGACACGCAGGCTCGTTTCCCACTGACGCTGTTGTGGTTTCAGTAGCTGAATCGCCCAGCAACGGTGAAATGAATGGCCCCTGCAGATTCCCGAGCGTCCTGCGGGGGGAGAGGGCAGGTAGAGCCTGCTGGGAAGGCTGCCTGCTCCTTGTGGTCCCAGATGATCTGAATTTCAGACTTTTTGTAGTCTCGTGGTGTTTCCTGCCCACCCCCCCCATTTGTCCTGCAGCTCATCTGGGCTGTGGTGGTGCCACATCTGCTCACCCTGCTCCTAACTGAGCCCAGCACTGCTGCAAGGGCAGCCCGGCCTCCTCTGTGATGTGACTGGATGCCACTGGAAATATCTCCCTGAGGACCCTGCCTGTGCTGGTCCTACTCTGGAGCAGCAGGCAGTGGGGTTTTGCAGCCCCATGGTGTACATGGACATGTGCCAGCTGCATCTTCTACTTGGTGCCCAAATGTTGCTGTGCAAATGTTCCTGCACTTAGGGCCCTGTAGCATCATCCCCTTTTCCTGTGGAAAATATGGATGAAATCATGTCCCTGGGCTGCTCAGCAGATGAGGAGAGCCAGAATGGTGGGAACCAATAACAACACTGATGTGCTTCATTATCCAGTGCTCACTGCTCTGAGGACAAATTCCCTTTCTCTGGAATGCCCCTCTTTGCATGAGGAGGTGATTTCCCTCTGTCTTGCCAGACTTCATTTCACAGTCAGTCTAATCCATGACCTGCTCAGAGCTTGGGACAAAGTGTGTGTGTGTGACACTCCTCCCCTAGGACATGTGCAGGGAGACTCTTGTTCCACTTGCCACCACTCTGCAGAATTTGGGGAGTGCTGGTGTGTTGCTATTGTACACTGCAATGACACAACAACTCTGACTTCAGAAGGCCGAAAGTGTGACTCCTTTATTCTCGGAAAATGTTTCTCCTTTTATACTATTTTACACAGACCAATTTGATTGGTGACAAGCAGACAAACCTCTTCAATCACATTGGTCAGACCAGAGGGACATCAAAAAGAAGTCCCTCCTAGGGAAAGAATGTAAACAATTTACCATTACCAAAACATGTCTCTTGAACAGAAGATTCCCTGGGAAAGGAATTTCAGAAAACCAAACATGTCAGGCACGAAGCAGGTCTACGCTGGTGGGCACCAGCTGGAGCTGTACCTGCAGTGTGCTCAGGGGCCTGGCTGCATGAAACACAAACTGCTGATATCTGCAGGGGCAAGCTTGTCTTTGTCTTGGGGCCTCTGTGGGTGCTGCAGAGGGGAGGGAGCGGCTGTGGCTGGATGGTGATGAGGTGGCAGGCGCTGGGCCTGCCTGTGGAGGGCAGGAGGCACCACGGGCTCTGGCACATGAGAAGTGCCCTCCGTGCTGAGGACAGCCCGGGCCGGTGGCCGTGTGACAGTGTCCCGTGACAGGTGTCACAGACGGGAGGGGCTTCACGCCCGCTGAGCTGGTGGCCGTTTGCTGTAACGTCTGCTGTCCTTCCGCCCCGGCACCAGCTGTGCTGCAGCCACCTCCGCTCCCTGGGGACACGCCTCCTGCCCGCTGGCCTCAGCAGCCACCCACCACGGCTGCTGCCCCTAAGGTGGCCTTGGTGAAGAGGCAGCACCCTCAGCACCTTCGGCAACTCCCAGCCCCTGCTGCAAGTCATGCTGAGACCCTGCCGAGTCATTCCTGTCACAGTGATGGAGCTGCATGAAGGGAGCAGCAACTTTCCTTATGCTGCTTCTGCGATGGAACAGCTGCCTCCCCCATCTTCCGCTGACCCTAGTGGCCCACAGCCTCCCCAGGGCATCCTTGGCATGGTGTGGCTCAGGCTCCTGGCCTCCTGCATGCCTGGCAGCAGAGGGCTTGAGTGTGAGACCCCAGGGAAATCTCTCTGCTCCTCCCATCAGCAAAGAGGATGGTCAGCGATGCCACCCCACTGCCCAGGGCATGGGGTGGGCTGTGGCTGTGTTGGTGCAGCTGAAGGAAGTGGGCTGGGGTGAAGGTGAGTGGCTCTCATCCCCTCTCTGAAGCCCAGCTGCAGCAGAGCGAGCAGCCCTGGGGAGCTGAGTCCCTGAGCCCCCTGTGTCATTTACATACATCCCGCCAGGGCCCACGGCACCACCCTGGGTTTGTGCAGAACCCCAGACCCTCTCTGAAACAGCCTCCCTTCCTCTGCCTGCTGCCATGGCCCTGGGCTTCACTGTCCTGCTCCTGGTGGGGACGCTGGGCACAGGTAAGGTGGCATGGCCGAGTCAGCTCTGCCTGGGGGGTGACACTGCAGGGTCGTGGGCAGGGCTGGGCTGCCCGAGGGGAGGTTGGTTTGAGCAGGGTTGGTTTTGCTCCGGGGCTGTGCGATGCGATGAGCAGGACAGCGGTTGGATAATGGCACTGCCTCAGAGGAGCTGAGGGACATTTTGGGGCTGAGGGTGATGGGGGGCACTGCTCAGCCCATCACTCACTGCATCCTTGGTGCGTGCAGCTTCCAGCGCTCAGCCCGTGCTGACCCAGCCGCACTCCGTGTTCGTGCTGCCTGGGCAGACGGCTCGGCTGTCCTGCACCCTGAGCCCCCAGTACAACATCAGCCACTTCGGCATCTCCTGGTACCAGCAGCGCCCGGGGCACTCCCTCAGCTATCTGCTCTACTACAACTCCGAGCGAGACAAGCACAAGCCTGCCAAGACTCCCGACCGCTTCTCGGCCACCAAAGACCTGGCCAGCAATGCCTGCATCCTCACCATCGCATCTGCCTGCCAGGACGACAATGGCACCTATTACTGCTCCCTGTCACCTGCCCTCAAATGGCTCTAGAAACGGGGAACTAAAGCTTTCCATGCTTTCCTTGGCGACCCTGACGTGCAGCAGCCCTGGCAGGGATGGGAAAAATCCATCTTTGCATGCTTGAGCGGGCCCAGCAGCGCTGCCTCGTGCTGGGTGGGAGCTGCAGCAACCTCCTCTTTGTCCCCAAGTGTCCCCCACGGGGCATCAGACACCCGGACACGTCCTGCTGCAGCCTGAGGATGGAGAGCTCGGCTGTGGCCTGGCTTTCCTGGGCTCTTCCAGCACCTGGCACGAGACAGCCTCGACCTGACTGGGGCTTCCGCAGAGTTTGGCTCACCTGGCAATAATAAAGGTTATTCCTCATCCCCGCGGCTCGTGTCGTGTGTCCCCGGGCCGGAGGGCGGGCAGGAGGGGCTGCGGCCCTGGCGGGGTCTCTGGGGCCTGGCGGAGCCCTCACCCATCCCTGGAGCAGCCCTGTGCCCCTGCGGGGACAGGGACACGCGTGCCCCGCGGGCAGAGGCGGGTATTTTGTGGGGGCATTTTCACACAGAGGGATGAAGGATTTTGCCACACAATTCCCACAGAAGCGGGAAAAATGCCGGCATGGCCTCATTGCGCATGCTCAGTTCGGGGTGCGAGGGGCGGCGAGCGTTAGAACCAAACGGCGGGGGCTGGTGTCACGTGAGGAGCAGCCGGCACTACCATTGGCCCAGGGGGAGACAAAATCCAGGCGCTCCACTTCCGGGTTACCTCAGTGAGCGTCAGGGCTCCGCGGCGATCGGGCCGGGCACCTGCCCTTCTCGTGTGTTCAGCGTGTGCGAAAAGCTACGCTATGAAAAGCCAGTGTCCACAAAGGAGACAGAGGAGTCCTGCAACTTTATTCGAATAAAGGGAGAGAGTCCACTATGCCATACCCCCGTGGGGTCTCTCTCGAGATTTCGGAGGACACAGCCTCCTTTTATCCTGAACTCCCGGCCGCACGTTGCCCTCTTCCTTTCCCCATTGGTTGAGGTACAGTGGCAGGAGCTGGGCACTGGATTGTGTAAAGCAAGCATGGGATAATGAACTCTTGTCTTCATGTAACTGAGTCCTGTTCATTATGTTTGTCAAAGGTGAAAATCAGCTTGAATTTGGCGTGAGGGGGCTCCAAGGGCAAAAAGGAAGCTGCTGTTTGCTTGCCGAGATGCAGATGTAAAACATTTCAGGATCTGCTGGAAATGCCAGGGAGCTGGAACAGGCTGGCAGACCCATCCTGCCCCCTTCCCTGCAGCAGTGTGGAAAGGCACAGGCAGGCCTGGGAAAGGTGCTGTGGAGAGCTCAGCTCCACCCTCCTGCCTCCTGCACAACCAGGAGTCGAGTACATCTGAAATACCAAGGCCTGAACAAGTTCAAGCAAAGGAATCTTCCCTGCTCCCTGTCAGCAAGTGGACAGCAGAAGAGCTGCTCACCAAACAGGAATCCTCTTTGAGGAAACTGCTGCAGAGTAACAAGGGAAGTGTTTAGACACAATAAACATCCCATCCTAGGGAGATCCCTGCTCTTCTCTTGTGCTATGGGACTTTGGCAGAAGAACAACTCCATTGGAGTTCTGAATGGTTTAAACTCGCTAAGAGGAACATTAGTACTATAGTGACAAATCCCAATACAATTCGTTTAGACTAAGGAGGAATAAAAACCCTACTAACTTTAGTCAGGATCTAAAATGTCCCTTCTAGCTGACACAGCAAAGCAGGGACTGAAAGGCATCCACAACTAGCTATGCAAAGCATCCATTCTTCAGCCAGTGACCCATATAAAATGAATAAATAATTCATAATTACATATGTAGTGTACACCATGCATGTCAAGAAGGGTTCCAGACAGAGAAGTACAGCGGGCACACTTTGCTGTCTGAAAGGAAAAGTCCTCCAGTTACCATGTCCCTCTGGAAAAACTCTGGACTGCAGAGACACAACTGAACCTCCACTTACAGCTGCAAAGCCACATTAGGTATTTTTCCCACAATGTCCTAGAGCCTAGACTGACTCCACAATTCCTGAAATTTAGAGGAAGTATTCAAAGAATGCACTGGCACAGTAGCACACTGCCAGCACTCCAAAGCAGGTGCATAATAAGGCAAGCTTAGCGAGATTCAGTCGTGAGATTCAGTCCCAAAGAACTTAATTTCCTTACTTCATCTGTTCACCTCTGGCTTTGCCCCCACATACAAGACCAGCTTTTTGCACTGAGGCTTTGGTAAAGCAACAGCTGCTGTCTTGTTCTCTTGGATTCAAGTCTCCAGTTCCATCCTCCTGCTCAGATCTGCAGCTCTCAGACAGGCAGGAGCTCTGGGGGGTACTCGCCGTAGCAGTATTTGGCAATTGGGTCTCTGTAGGTGTTCTCATGCTGCACACTCTGCCAGGAAAGGAGGAGAAGCTTTAACAATATACACACAGTGAAACAAGGCATCCCTTCACTGAGGGACAAAACCCACAGCATTTATGCACAGGCAAAAAAAAAATTCCCCAAATTCTTCTACACATCAGAGTGTCTTTGGAGTCAAAGAACTCTGCACTGCCAACATACAAGAGCCAGTTGATGTATTACAGCAATGCAGTATTGAACCAGAACCTCCTTTTCAAGAGAGTACCCAACTAGGTAGGAACAGATTTCATTTAAAAAAAAAAAGATATGTTTAGGCAGTATCATGAAAGGTTCTAAGCAAGCAGAGCACAATAAAGTTGGTACTAGAGATGTGTGCATTTTTCTTGGTAAGAGGTAGAGTTCATATTTTATGGGTAAAAAAATCCCAGTAACTTTGGAGACATTTGGAACTCTATCCTTTGTTTGCAGTCCATCCTATTGCTACATGAAATACTGAAGCTGCAGGACATGGCCAACAGCACTGTCTAAAAGGGCCACTGCTTTCTTAGACCAAAACTTCTAATAAAATCACAGGGGTAACAGAAGTTCACCTCTGTCCTTAATAAGCAAAGAAATTACAACGTAGTTTTTGAGTTACTATGCAGATGATTAGATGCAGATGACTAACACATGCTTAGTCTCCAACTGTACTATAAAATAAAGAGCACTCTGAGGCTACTGGGAACAGCTCTCACTGTTAACATCCTAACGAGATCTTCCCCAGAACTCATCTGAGATCTTCACTGGTCACTGAACTCAGCCCCTTTTTAGTTAAGCTCCTCTTTTCTAAAGAGAATGTGCAACTTTTCCTGCTCTAAACATGTGCTTTGCCTTCAGACTGGCTCTGAGCCACAGCCTCAACTTCCATGAAAATACAAACAAACACACCAGCCATTCACAGGATTGAGCCCCATTTTCCAAGAGCACTTTTCTGGGCCCTGGGCATGTGCTTGTGCCTCACCTGTGATGAAGTCCTACACTTGGCCAGACACAGCTCAAAGTGATCCTCCACTGCCATGAAGAGGTTTTGGAAAGCAATTGCTGCCCGGTTCAGGAACCGCTCCAGGAGATGTTGCTGAAGTGGTCAGCAAAGAGAAGGCAAAAAACAGAAACACTCTGCTTCAGTAGGAATAATCAAAGCCCACCCTAACCTACAAAGCTCAGGTATCAGAGGAATAGTAAGCAACTCCACTTAGGATTTCTAGCAAGCACTGAAAGGCCAATGCCTCAGAACCCCAGCAGCAGGACAAGAATCTAAGAGAAGGCCACAGAATACAGGGAAATACCAATTACAAAACTAACAGTGGAGTAACTCTTCTGCAATCATTTCCCCTCAGCAAATGCAATTCCCCTGAAGCTGAAGCACTTTGCAAGGCTCCCAGTATTTCCTCCCAAAGGTGGGAAGGATGAATTTTGTTAAAGCTTTATCTATAGCTTGCCATATATGTGGGCCTGGTATTTCTGGGTCTGAGAGATTTTAGCCTGCTAGCAGCTGCTAACTTTTTCCCAAGGAAAAATTTCTCAAGAAAGCTTCTCAAAACAATCTTGGCAAACAACTATCCTTTCTCAAAACAGTCTTTCTCCAGGTGGTGTTTTGCTGTTTCTGTAGTTTAACCAATGGGATCAGAGAGGTGTCATTCCCATTCACCAATCCTGTTAAGCCTGTGTCAGAACACCTTATAAAAGGTAGTAAGACTTAGACAATAAAGCCTTTTTCCTATGCTCTTTGCCTTCTGCGATATTTGGAGTCTCTCATCTTTCTTTCATGTCCTGCAACGACACATATGCTCCTTGGAGGCTTTCCTCATCCTTCCAAGAACAGGAACTGTCCCTCTAACAGGAAAAGCTCCTCACAAAGAGGCTCTTTTAGCCAGAGGGGAACCTGAGAACACGTGGGAAGCAGGGGCAGGTCCATCACCTTGCTGGGCTGCAGGCAGCAGGACACACAGTACTCGTAGATGCTGCAGCAGCCGTTGGGCAGGCAGCTCTCACAGCTGTACAGCCTCGTGCTGGGCACGTTCACATTGCAGCAGCCGTTCACCAGCAGGTCCTTCCTCTCACAGACGTAGCCTGGAAAACAGCAACAGGAGTAACAACTGGCAAGGCACACCCCTCTGTATGTCCTAAGAAAATCAGCAGTGAGAATCACATTCCTTAAGGACAGGTTTGTTGATCATTTAGTAGATTATGATTCCCCTCAGTCCTATGTAGCCATTCTTTGAAATGGAGAGCAGTGTTTCAAACAGCCTGGTGTTATCTGCACAACTATTATATCCTACTCTAATATGTGCTGTATATACACTGTGACTATTTAAATGCAGATTATTTAAGTTCTGACTTTATTTGGGCATAGTTCCTTGTCATGAAAGAGGAAAGGGGATCGGCATTGATTATATTGGAAAAAAAAAAACATGACGTGTTTTTTCAATGGGTCTGTGTCTGGATAATTCTCTTACAGTTCAGTATGAAGAGACTTAGATTTAGCCATGCAGGATGGTGTAATATTCATTGCTGAGTGGAATCCTTAACTGTATAGAAATATGGTGAATATCCTTATGGAAACGGTACTACCACAGTGTTATACTGTGACAGATCTGTAATTTTTAAAGATCTTATGAACTGATGCTAAGCCTAAGTCAGGCAGTGCCAAATTTAGCATTGATGCAAATCACAAAAGATGTGGGTTTTCTACAGCCTTGATTTGTGGCCAAGAAAGATCCAGGGTCTAGGCAACAAGCACAGTGCAGGGCAGGAAAGGGTCTTCAACTTTTACCACTTTAAACAAGTGGTTGATAACCTCGGGTTTGCAAGGGTCAGACAAGCTTATTAATTGTGACTGAGCACTAATTATACCAGTCTGGAGCTGCCTCCATACAAGGCCAAGGTTTCCCCAATTGCTCTCCCTAAAGCCCCTGACAGTAGCAGCACACTGCAGGGAGACACAAAGAGCTCTGCAAGCAACCACAGCAAACTGAGCAGGATTAAACATCTGTGCAAAGGTAACTGAAATTCTTTGACTTTAAGGTGGTCACAGTCACACCCATGCAGTCCTGGGCCTGAGTCTGGTGTGCCCAGAAGCAAAGCAGCAGCATCTGCAGCCACAGGGGAGAACAGGCCAAAGGCTGAGTAAAAAAGCCTTAATAAAGAGCAGTTGTTACATGAGAGTGCCATCCGCAGTCAGACCGGCAAAGCAGCGTCCAGCACTGCCACATGCAGAATAAATTCAACTAAATATCAACTATACCCAGTTCATCTGTAATGAGGAGCTTCCCCTGCACAGAGTTCCTGCACTGGTTGCTCAGCTGACTGCTGTTCCCCGAGCTGAACTTCACCTTCCACATGATGGGCTGCTCATGCTCCTGCACTTGGAGGAGATTCCGATCTCTCACCATCCTCTCTTCCTGCAAGGAAAAACAGGAATGCAACCAAACATACAAGTTCCTTCTGCCACTTCAGTCCACGTGCCTTTCCCAGGATTAAAGCTGCCTAGTGCTTGTAAACTCCACAGCACAAGAAATTCCAGCATCAGTGGTGCAAACAATTTACTACTTGTAGTATCTTACTTCATACTATATACAACAGGAAGGTACACAATAAAGTGAGGGTATTCAAGTTCACCATGGATCAGCTAACACAGCTGAACTCAGTCACTACAACCACAAAAGTAGTATACGTTATATTAAATAACCACAGCTGAACGTATTTCTTTCATGAGCCCTCTGCCAGTGGAAACACGACTCCCAAGAGACACAACAAAAACAACTACCAAACCCATCGGAAAGACTTTCTTTTCCCAGTTTTGGTTCAAACTACTACAGCTGTCCAACACAGAATCAGGCATTCCTATTTTAAACTCTTCCGTCGAATAAATCTTTACAAGGTCATTCTTACGGCAGCATTACCCGGGAGCTCGGTGACAGCGCCTGAAGAACAAAGTCACCGTGGGATAAGGGATGTTTTAGCCCACCTCGCGGCGTGTCGGGCACTGACCTGCTTGAAGGTGCTGGTGATGAAGTAAACGAGCGAGAGCCCGAAGACGACGCCGAGGACCCATCGCTTCCTGAGCAGGCGCCGCCAGAGCACGGCCCCGCAGGGCAGCATGGCCGGGCGAGGGGCAGCGCGGGCCCGGGGCCGGCATCACCGGCGGGCCGGCAGCGAGCAGCGCCCAGCCCCGGGCGGCCCCA
>VXBB01017623.1:0-37358 GCA_013399915.1 Illadopsis cleaveri | reverse complement strand
CATATATATGTACATATATAGACATATATGTATATATGTGTGTATGTATAGAATTGTATTTTATATATGTATGTATATATCTCTATATATGTATGTCTGTCCATATATGTGTATGATGTATATATGTGTGTGCATATATATAGATGTATATATGGATTTATATCTATAGAACCATATTGATAGCTATATCTGTATATATATGCATATACCTCTCTGTATATCTATACATATATATGTATATATGTGTGTATGTATAGAACTGTATTTTATATATGTATGTATATGTCTCTATATATGTATGTCTGTCCATATGTGTATGATGTATATATGTGTATATATATATGTATTTATATCTATAGAACCATATTTATAGCTATATCTGTATATATATGCATATACCTGTATGTATATCTATACATATATATGTATGTATGTGTATATGTATAGGACTGTGCTAATAGATGGGTATGTAGGTACACATGAACAGATCTATACTTATACATCTATGTATATGTGAGTATGTGTATATATATGTGTACATGTACATCTGTGTATGTATAGATGTATATATAAAATATAAATGATATGTGTGTGATATATTCTGTGATACAGTGCATGCACATAAATGCATTTGTATCTGTATGTGTTTATTACAGACACACTCACACACACGTGTGTAACAAAAGCTGTGTGTATGGACATGATGAAGGCAGAGTCCAGCTCTGGGAGCACTCCCAGGGAGTGCCTGTGTGGGAAGCAGGGCTGCAGGTGCCAATCCCACAGGAAAAGCCTTGTTGGGTCATGCACATGGGCAGGCCTTGAAGCACTGAGGGTTTCTGCACCTCTCTGCCTTTCCCAGGGAGATGGAGAGGTAAAACTCTTTGTGCTGTGCTGAAAATTGCTCTCTGTGTGTGCTGTCTCCAGGTGAGCCTGTGTGAGCACTGGGGCCAGGTGCTGACAGTCACTGGCTTGGAAGGACCTGGGATGAGTTTGAAATCTGGACTGTCTTGGACTGTGTGAAGTGCTCTATCTGTGAATGTGTGCATGCTCCTGGGCTTCCATCTCTCCCAGTGTGGCACCTTTCACCTCTGGATCAGGTACTGTGCTTTGAGGCAGCTGGCAAATCTTCCCAGAGCCACTGTGCCTTTACACATGGGCTACCATTTATGTATATATTATCATGTGTTACGAGTAATGTTATAACTTTTTATATTCAAGAGTATTTAGATGTTAGTCTTTACATTTTATTAAGTAGCTATTGTGCAGACTTTGCAAATGCCATTTCTGTAGATGAAAATGAATGAGTTGCTTTTTTAAAAGAATATTGAATCTTTAATCTTGAATATTTAAATATTCAATATTCAATATTTAAATATTGAATGTTTAAAAGAATCACGAGCTAATTGTATTTTTTTCATTAAAAATGTTTACACATTTTCTTTCTCCCTCTCAGTTTTGCTTTGCAAAGCAAGTTCCTGCAGAAAAGGAAGACAGGATCTCATTTCCCAAGAGGCCGTTGAGTCACACACACATCGAGAGCCACTGCTAGATGTCCCCATGTTCCTTGCCAGGACATGCCATCCCTCCTGGTGACTGCCACTTCCTGCAGAAGGGGACCTGACTGAATCCTGCCCAGCCTGGACACCTGTGTGCCTCCATTTGCCATTCCAAGTTGTCTCTTCAAGTGTACTGAGGAACAAATGGGAGCTGGAGGTGCTCTGTCACAGCAGCAAATGGTTCCTGCCAGCCATGTCCCCAGCTGAGCGGGTCCCACAGCCCTCTGCCCCCAGGGCCTGTGCCAGTATCCACTCTGGGGTTTGCTGAGCCACAGGGTTCATGTTGAGCGTGCTGTGTTTTAGGGTGCTGAGGAAAATGCAGAGGCGGCACAGCAGCAACACTGACACCGTGCCTCCTGAAAGGTAAGTCCTTCCCCTTCTTCTTTCCAGTGTGTTCCTCTCCCAAGAGGAGTGTTCTGATTTAAGAGTAGGGGGTGTTTTAGAAGATGAAAGCCCAGAATTGAGAAAGACATCAAATTCCTGTGCGTGTGGCGTGGCCGGGCCTTCTGCTCGAGTCTGGGGATTCTAGAGACAAGTTTACTTTTCCCCTTCCTGTCAGTTACTGATTGCTGCCAAGCACAGTGTTTCAGGATGATCCAGGATGGCAGAGCTGGCAGACAGCTGTCTGGGCATGGGCAGGATGTGTGGAGCTCTGGAGGAGGGATTGGATTCATGGCCCAGTCCTGTGGGGACCCTGGGCACTGTCAGTGTGCAAGGATTGACCTGTGTGAACAGGAACCAGTTACACTTTTATCTTATTGAGGTGTTTAAAAAGTCTGCTGGTCTGAAGCGCCCAACTACTCTGACTTAGTGTTTTATAAAGAGTTTGGGTGACCTTTTACATCTTCCCAGAGTCTGTATCTCTCTTCATGTATGTGAGCATTTAGAAGTAGAATACTTCTAATTTGTTTCTGTAATTATAACCTCAGCAAGGGAGCCTTGCCACTGTTGTTGTTCTGGTACCACATATTCCCTGGTGCTTTCCCAGAGTTAGAGTATGGCTTTTTTTACTTTTATTCCTAAAGAAGAAACTAATCTAATTACTCCAAGACAAAGATGGAACTAACAAATTTCATTGCTCTGTTTGAGCTGAGATTATAAGCGAAAGATTATTAGTAAATATTTTATTTTCTAGTGGTTTTGCAATTAGAGTTGAAGCCTTATGGCCATTGCTAGCATGGTAACATTCTTAGTTTCAGTGGGAAAGAAAGCCATTTTCAGTTTTTTCTGCGTGATGATTCATATTTTTAACAGGGTAAATACATAGTCAGGTACAGAGGCTGAAGTTTGTCTAACTGTAGAAGGAAATGCTGTTGCCACTGGTCTTCACTTCTGTTAACTTCAGCAGCCTCACAATTTCAACAAACAAACCTTGTTTGTTTATAAACATGTCACAGATTAATTCCTTCCTGCTGAAAGCACACTCCTGTATCCTGGTAATATTATTCCAAACAATAGTTGTGTCTTTATTTGTAACACTGCGTTCCTCCCAGGCTTTTTGTTACATTCCCAGCCCTAAGCTGTGTATACATCCCTGAATTGTAATGTTAGGTGTGAATTTAAAGACCTGGCTGATTAATATTTTGGACCAGAAAGAGATGTGCAATGTCTTGTTGACTTGATTCCTTGCAGGAGCCTGTGGAGATACAGTGGGAATGGGGTGCAGCTATAAAAAGCATTATTAGGAGTTTGCTTAGTTGGGAGAGTTTAGCCAGAGAGGTTTGAAGGTGTCCCCAGAGGGAGGTGAAAGGCAGAGCTCTGTGCCTGGGGAGGCTTTGGAACCCGTGGGGGAGAGAGGGTTGAGGGCCCAGGGTGTGCTGTCTCAACTTGTAACCACTATTCCTAAAGTTAGAGATCTCCCAGGATTCAAATCAGGAGGGACCAAAGCTCTGCAGCATGCCTTATTTGTGGGCTTTGCCTCTTGCTGAGGTTTATTTATTGTTTACTCTCCTTTTGCAGGTTAGAGAAGTTTTTGCTGCCTGTCAGGCATTTACTGCCTGGTGATCATTCTACTTGTTACCTGCATTGTTCCCTCTCACCTAAACTCTCCTTGTATTGACTTCTAGTGAAGAAAAAAACCCCAAACCCTGTTGTCCTTTGTTGTTAGGATAAAGGTATTTAGACTTTCTTTTTGGAATCTGTCTGTATTCCAACATGCTTAGGAAAGAATCAGTGCCAGAATCAGTTCTGTCCAGTGCCCAGTAATTTGAGTACATCCATGCCCAGTTCGCCAAAAATATCAAAATAAAAGAATTTATCTGGACCCACGAGGACATCCTGCACTCTGGTGTCAGGTCAGGGACACACAAGCAGCTGTCAACACTTCTCTTCCCCTGGTGATTCTGTGTCATCAGTTCGTCAGTGGGTGGGTAGTGATTGTCCCAAAATAAAGACAGAGGATATTTGGGTAGGTCATTGCTTTGAGTTAGCTTGGTTAATTTGTTTGTTTATAATATGACTCGATTTGGTGGTGTTGTGTCAGGTTCCATGAGGTTTTGTATGTTTTTCTTTAAATACTGAAATCATTATAGAAGATACTGGGTTTGGTATTGGACGCATTATTTATTTGGTTTTTTCCAAAAGCAAACAGGGTGTTCGGGAGCTTGATTCCTTGGTGAAGAAACTGATGCGTTCCAGTCAGGTCTGGAGAGGCTGTCTGATCTTGTCTGAGCCCTCTAGTTCTGCAGCTGTGACTTCCTGACAGAAAACAGAGGAAAAAACATGTGGAGACCCCCGAGTTCTGATAGTGCGTGAGGAACTGTGGAACCGCTGCAGTCAGGGCTGGGCTAGAACACCACCAAGCTCTGTGTGTTTGTATTTAATCGCTTCATCTCTGCCCACCGCAGGAACCGGAGCCAGACGGTGAGCTCGGAGGCCAGCGTGGATGAGAGCGGGGTGTTCGAGAGCCTCAAGGCCGAGGCCTCCTCCCCTCAGCAGCTCTTCTCGGGGCTGGCCGGGATCCCCTCGGGCTCCATCTCGGCCGCGCCCTTCCCCTCGGGGCTGGTGCTGGGCTCGGCGGCCGGAGGGGGAGAAGTGTTCATCCAGATGCCGGCCCCGAGGGAGGAGGGTGCCGGCCGGGCTGAGGGGGCCCCGTTCCACCACCGGGCCCCGGCCCATCACTTCCACCACGGCCACCACCGCGGCTCCTCCCTGCTGCACATGGCCGGGGACCGGCACGGGCACGCCGAGGAGGGCGCCGAGGAACAGGCCGGCACTCCAGCCCCGGCTCTGTCCGAGCTGAAAGCTGTGGTTGGTTGGCTGCAGAAAGGGCTTCCCTTCATCCTGATCCTCCTGGCCAAAGTTTGTTTCCAGCACAAGCTTGGTGAGCATTCATCAGAGCTTTTTGAATTGTGATTAGAGTGTGGTTGGGAGGCTTTATCAGGCTCTGATGTCTGATACATTTGTCCATGTGGCAGTGTCCAGGTGGAGTCTAGCATGAAGGGAGCATACTCAAATGCATGGGATAATTCATGTAATAAATTCACCCTACTTTCAGTCCAAGCTGTTTTCATCCGGGTCAGATCCATCTGTTTCCTGTCCTGACCAGTACTGTTCTTTTTCCTGATTTCTCCTTGACATTCGTGGAGGCTGAGGATGTTACCAAGGCTTCTGCCTCGGAGCTCTGTCTAGGAGACGTGGGGAGAGCTTATATTGGTGATAGAAAAGATTTCTGTGTAGCACAGAAGGGTTCAGAGGGATGAAACTCTTGTCTTGCTGGTGGGGTGGTGGTTGTGAAATCAAGTCAAACAGCATCAGCAGTAGCTCTCTGACAGAGCCTTTCCCTGCAGGAATTGCTGTGTGCATTGGCATGGCCAGCACCTTTGCCTACGCCAACTCCACGCTCCGAGAACAGGTGGCTCTGAAGGTGAGTCCAGCATTTTACCTTCTTCTGTTCCCAGCAAACATCATTTTCCATGCACAAAAGAGTCTCTGTGTTGAACCTTCGATTGCAGTGTAGGGCTGAATGCATTTATATGTGTGCAGATCTGTCTTCTTCTTCCTGCTTCTCTGCACTGATGCTCTCCCAAAGTCTCTCTCCTGCTTTTTTGTGAGAGTGTGGCATAGTAAAACAAATAGAGGACAGGTCAGGGATGTTGTAATCTGCATCTCCCTCTGCCTGGCAGTGCCTATTCCAGCCCTTCTCTGCACCTTGGTTTCCTGTCATGTACAGCAGAGATGCTGAAGCCTATTTGACTTGTTAATGATGAGATTTAGCTTATTAGCATTTAGATAATGTTTTGAGATGTTCAGCTGAAAGCTTTTGTAGATGTATTGCTTGCTAGTAGCTTTATAGTGCTCTGTGCATAGTATGCTAAGAATATAAAGAAAGCAGCAGATCTTTTCAGGTCTTCTGTGTCAGGAGAACAGTTCAACAGCACTAAAAGCACAAGGCTAAGAATTGCTCTTTGTTAAAATTACATGGGTGGCACAAGTACGTGCTTGTATCTACCAGCAGAAGTGGAATCAGTGTGATCCAGCACTGAATGAACAGATAAATGGCACAACCCAGTAACAGATTGCTGTTGCCTTGCACTCTGCACCTCTGGCCTTCCAGCACTGTGCCCCTTAATCTGCCTGCTTTAAATCTCAGCCCAACAGTCCTGGCTGTTGAACAGCTACAGGGACCTCCTTTCTTAATAAATCAGCTCACAAGAAAAATGGTGGGTGTTTTCCTCTCAGGAATAAGATTTACTCCCCAAAGTTACTGAGGGCCAAGACCCAGGACAGATCTTCTGCCATCCAGCTTGTCTGTAACATTCCAAATACGTTAAAATGCAAAATTTCCACTTCTTTTGACCTTTAATTATTTCTTCAATCAAAAATGAATGTTCCAGAACCTCCATGCTTTAGGATAACACCCAGATGTGCTGCATGTAGTGGTGGAGTAGATTTGATTTAGCTGAGCCTTCCACTGAGTGACTTTGGGTCTTTTATAAAACACCCCTTTGATGATTTGTCACTCCAGCCAGGTGACAGCACAGGATTTAGGACAATACATGGAATGGACTTTTTTTAATCTGCTTGTCATACTGCATTTTAAATGTCAGGAGATTTTAGGTGTCCCAAGAAGGATCCCAACTTTGAAGATACATTCTGCAAGTAAGGCAGAATGTCGTTTTCACCAACTTATTTCAATTAATTTCCTCTGAAAAGGTTGCCTGAGTGAGGGGCATTTCTGCTTGTGCTTATTTATGTCTTTACCTTGCAGACTACTTCTTAGTTCTGTGTAAATAAACTAATTACTGAACACTTTGTTACATATTTGCATCCCCTGGGTTGGATTTTTCAGCAGTTGAAGGTTCAGCTCAGGTCTTGAGATTTCGAGCTGAAATAACTCTGCTTCTTTTCCTTGCTCAGGAGAAGAGATCAGTGCTAGTTGTCTTCTGGATCTTGGCCTTTCTCACTGGAAACACCCTCTACTTGCTTTACACATTCAGCTCTCAGCAGCTTTACAACAGGTGAGCAAAATCTACGTTGTACAGGGTGGGAGCAGGTGATAATTGCCAGGGAGGAAAAGAGGGAAGCCCACTTTTCCCCCACACTGTGGGAGGGAGTATGTGTGCCTAAAGGATTTCTGTCTTTGTTACATCTTTGTGATATCCTCCAGTGCAGGAAAAGAATGTGTGTGTCACCTTACCAGTGGATTGTGCTCCTGTCAATAAAGGACACAAGCAGTGTGTAGATGGGCCAGGGTGTGATGGTGTCAAAGCAGGGTGGATCCTTTTCAGAAATGACCTCTGAATTCCCACTGTGACCACTGCAGCTGAACATAAAGTGCAGGTGTCAGAGGCACTGAGGGATTGACCCACTGATTTTCCTCTTCCTACGGTGTTTTCAGTCTGTGAAGATTGGAGTGTAGGACAGGAGAGGAAATAGTTTTACTCCACTGTTCTCAGGGCTTGGAGGCACGTGGGTCTGAGGTAATTAAGATAGCCTTGCCTTTCAAATCCTGACTGAATTAGTCCTCAAATACAGAAAGGTTTGTGCTCATGGATTTAGTTCAGCACTTACTGTAAAGCAGACAGGAATAATGACAGGTAGGAACAGAGAAAGGGGGAGAGCTGAGGAGGTTTGAATGCGTGGGTCAGAGTGGGAGAGGCCAAGCCATGGGATTGTCTGGATGGAGCTTGTGGGAGGGAAGTGGAAAGGAAGGAACAGGAATGGCAGGAAGGTGTGAAAGGAAAATCTGCACCACAGGGTAACAGTGTGTCTCTGAGAAGGTGGTAAAGGTTAAAAGCATGAATGGGACTAGTTTAAAATAAAGGCCAGATCATCTAAAATAAAGGGATTTTAGCAATTTAAGGCCATCCTACAGGCAGTTCAGAGTGTGGTTTATTACCAGTGGACAGGCTGGGCCACAGCTCCAAGAAAAACCCTGTTCCTGTGAGTGTAGCAGTGGTGTCATGCTCAGGTTGGTGTATCTCTTGTTTGCTGTGTGGGGACCTTTGACTGTTCACAAGCCAGGCTTGTCAAATTAGAAATGTCTGCTTCAGTTTTGTTTCCTTCTGGCTTATTTTTCATTTCCTGGTTTATTTTTGGTTTTTTTTGTTTCTAGTGCATGAATAGTAGTAAAGTCTCTGATTCTGTTTCTGTTTTTAGGGTGTAATTTTACCTGTTGTGCTGTGCCAGTGTTGTGAGTATTTTAAATTCATGTTCAGGCTTTTCATTTTGGGTTGGTTACGTTACTTTCCTCCTTTTTTATTTTTTTTTTAATTTTTTTTTTTTTTACTTCTAAGTTTTCGCTTTCTGCCATGAGCCTGTAGCAGATAAATATTCTGAAGGTGAATCCTGTTTTTTCAGCCTGAATAGGGTCTAGTTCTCATTATTGCTCAGGCCAGCAGCTCATGACCATTGCTGGGTGAAATTCTGCTGTCCCAGACTCCACTTTTTTAAACAGCAAATCTTCAGGCCAGTAAATGACATTATGTAAGGGGCATTAATTGTTGGATCTTTGGTTCAGGTAAGAGTATTAACAGAGCCCAGCTCTGGTTGTGCTTCAGGCAGTGGCCACTGTCACAGCATGAGTGTGAAGTTCTCACCTTTCTGCCATGCAGAATTTCCTTTGTCACCACTTTGCTTGATGTGCACAAGGAGCTTTAGGGACTGTGCCCCTGTGGCAAAGCAGCCTCAGGGGGCTTTGGGGGTGTTCCCTTCCCCAGGGAGCCAAAACTGCTCTGAGCAGGACCTCCCAGGACAAGCTGTGACACCCGGACCCAAGGGAGCACCCCTGAGGGCACTGTCAGCACACCAGAGGCTCTGCTGCCCTGGGGAAGGCAGGTTATGGAGACTGCTGTATTCCAAAACAGACTTCAGAGGTGTTTGGGTCCTGTTTTGTGACAGTGGGCAAACCTGCTGACCTCAGTAGAAGTGGGCAAGAGCAAAGTCAGGAGGCCCAGAGGAACCACAGATCTGATTTGTGTGTCTTCCTCCTCTTGGCCTTGAGAACTTCCCTGAAGTTCAGAGGAGCTTCTGGGCTCTGTCTAGCCAGCAGTGGATACAAGGAGCTTGAGCAAGCTTCTCCTCAGTGGTATTTGAGCTTTGGTGTCTCTTTCAGCCTCATATTCCTGAAACCCAACCTGGACAGGCTGGACTTCTTCGACCTGATGTGGATCGTGGGCATTGCAGACTTTGTGCTGAAGTACCTCACCATTGCCCTGAAATGCCTCGTCGTGGCCCTGCCCAAGATCATCCTGGCTGTCAAGTCAAAGGTAGGAGACTCTTCTTGAGGCACAAACCTTTGTCTTTGGTAACCTGATACCTTTACCACATGTTTGCAGCATGGAATCAGAGAATATGGAATGATTTGGATTTTAAAGCCCACCCAGTGCCACCCCCTACCACGGGCAGGGACAGCTTGCACTGTCCCAGGCTGCTCCAAGCCCTGCCCAGCCTGGCCTGGGACACTGCCAGGGATCCAGGGGCAGCCACAGCTGCTCGGGGCACCCTGTGCCAGGGCCAAATATGGATGGAAGAATAAAAACATTAAAATCTGTTGATAAACCTTTGGCAGAAAGTCACCTGGGGATCAAGGGCTGGTTTTTGAGCCATCACAGACCTGAGCAAGGGGTTGGTACTGCCAGCAATGATTAAAGTCCAGAGAGGTGAGGTGAGCATTGCTTGAGAAGGAATCAGTGCTAGCAGCCAGGTAACTGCTCTTCTCATTCAGTCTTGTTTTCTGAGTAATCTCTGAAAATTCATATTTCTGAAGCAGGAACCTCTTCATTTCCTGGGAAGAAATTGCAAGTATTTGTCTCTTTGGCTTTCCACTTGGGTCAGAGAAGTGACTGGGTTAAACTGAAGCTACTGATGCCACAAAAGACAGCACCAGTTCTAACCATGGGAGAAGAAATATTTTAATTAAATGCTTTATATATTTAAATGTTCATGAAACCATATGTAGACTAAGCCCAACTTTTAAAAGTTTCTCACTAAATTCTCTCTCTTAAAACACCTTTCAATATGTTTTTACTTTTACAGCTCTCTCATGCTGCCTCTTCCTCCCCTCAGTATTGTCCACATCTTGGGCAGATGTAGCAATGTGTATTATTTGCATTCAGTAAAGAAACTTCCTGGCAGCTGTTGGGATGAAAGGCACTCTGTAGATGCAAGGTACCAGCATTAATTGCTGAAAGTCTCAGGCAGGGCACTTCAGGGGGTATCTAAACTGGGAATAGTTTTGCTTAGAAATAACATGGGTGGCAGGGGACTTGAGCAGTTTGTTCCTGCACAGCAGGGCTATCTGAGATGGTTATTAATTATTTCTGGCAATTGTCCAGCTTTTTTTTTTTTTTTCCTTCTTCTATTATTATTATTATTATGTTTTGGGAGATTAATGTGCTGGGTCAGAGCATAATCCAGGCTGGGGAAGGAGGGAGGAGTGATGTGAATAGTCTTCCCAAGATAAATGGCAGTGTTGGAAAAGGTTCACAGCCTTTGCTTGCTTGTCTGAGAGCCATCCCAAGTACTCATTAATCCTTGTCGAGGGAGAAGAAAGAGAAGGGGTCTTTATTTGCAGCTCCAGTGAGAGGCTGGTAGGATCACATCTGTCAAGGGCCTGTAATGACTCAGAGCACAGATGCTTCATTTTTAATACCTTTTTTCTGGAGAGCAATGTGTCTCGCTTGTTTGAAGCCCATTTTTGTCTCAGGATGTTGTGGATGGTCTCGCTGTCCCCTGGCACCTGGGACTGTTGTCACCCTCCACCAGGTCTGGGTTTGGTTCTCTCTCCCACTCTGCAGCTATTATTGCAGCCAAGGATGAGAGCTGGGGTAACAAATTAGGCAAGATCAGGCTGGGATGGGAGGGCTCCAGGAGAGCCACAGGACACCCTGGAAATGGGAATTGGTGATCACATAGCTGAGCTCCTTCCCTGAGCCTGCTGACTCCTGGCCTGCACAGGTGAGGGGTTTAAATGGAAGCTTTTGCTCAGTTAGAACCTTTCTAGTGCAATTTAGGCACATTAACTTTGACCAACATTTTTATGAATTTTTTTGTCTGAATACTTGCCAGATACAAAGTTATTCTCTTCCTCCCAATGTCCTCCAAGTAATATTTCTGCCTGAAGCCCAGCTTGGAGTTTATTAACTTCTGGGTAGTTCTCACTTAATGGTAACAGGCTGCTGCAGAAATATCAATTTAACTCAGTAGAGCTTGTTTTTTTCAAGATGGGTATTTATATATAGTGAGAAGTTTTTGTGCCAGTTTAACTACTCTGAACAGCAGCCTCTTGCTCCCCTAATAGAGGGCCTGAAGTGGAGGTTGCCGCACTCTCAGGGCTGGAGTTCAGCACAGAGGGATTGAATCCTGAGCTCCCTTGCAGTCCCCTCGTGCTGGCAGTCAGCAGTAGATCCTAAAACTTGCCCATGGATGGGATGTGGGGAACTTTAATCATCCTGCACTCAGACTCTCAGCTGGCTCTTCAGATTTTCCTCCTTTTGGAAGTTCAAAGGCACTTGCAAAGCTAGTCTGGCTTTTCCTGCTGCTCTTTGGGATCCTGGTCTTCTCTGAATACTGAGTGACCTTTATTTATCAGTCTTTATATCTCCCCTCACTCTTGTCTGTAGACTGAACACAATTTCTTGAGTCTTCCCTCAGAGGTTGTTAATTCCAGATCTTATTAATCTCTTCTGGACTCTCTTCATTCCCTCCCTGTTTTCTAGACCATTTCTCAGTCTGTCAAGATGAATTTGGAATATAATCCTTCTTTCCAGTTGTGTTTACAGTTTAGTGTCAGCTGTACATTACTCTGTTCCATCAAGATCATCAATGAAAATAGTGAATAGCACTAAACTCTGTTGGATGCATCTTTTCATTCTGAGAGTAAACACATGAAAAATCTGGGTTAGAACACTCGGTTCCCCCCATCCAAAGTACCTGGGTCATGTTTTCCTGGTATGGCCCATCACAGGAAGGGCAATTTTTGCTGTGAATTTCTGTGATTTGTAGCATCAGTTTATGCTTTAATTGAGAAAAGCAAACTAAAACTGAGGGGCAGAAAAAGTTTGTCTTTGCACAGTGGGCAAAAACCACGATCATGGGTGCTTCAAGTGTGAAGCATGAGAGCTGCTTTATTATGAGGATACAACCAGCCAGAGTTCTCCAAGCCTGAGTAACAGAGAAAATTAAGATCTCTGCAAGCAGCTCCTACAAAGAATGAGGGAAGACTGAAAATTTGACAAAATAATCCCAGACTTTCCCAGGTTCCAAACCAACCTGGAAAACAGAGGCACCAAGAGAGGCTGTGAGACTAATCAGGGTGAAATGCAGGGAGAGAAGAGCTTGTGAATTGGAGAGAAAAGCAGGGAAAAGAAGGTAAGCCCAGCATCAGCCTGATCTCACAGCTCTCTGGAGTTTCCAGAAGGATCAGAGCTGTGGCTGGAGGTGTCCCTCCCTCCCCCTGGGCTGTGACAGGGACACAAGCTGGGAGCAAGTTTCAGTAACAGCTGAGCTCATCATTCCTTTGGAAGGAAGGCTCTCCATTAGAAAAGGCAAATAAGATCATTTGGTTCAATATAAAATGAATTAAAGTAAATTAAACTGCAGGAGCCATGTGGCCTGCAGAGGCTTCCATTGTTGTGCACACATCAAGGGCAGCTTTTCATTTTCTCTGCTAAGGAATGACAGCTTGAGGGGGGTGGAATTCAAAATCAGGAAATAAATAATAAAAAGGCACAGTTGCCAAAGATTGCACTTAGGAAATCCCAGGTGCCTGCAGGCCTCCCATCCCCTCCTCATGTTGTTGTCAGCAATCTAAGCTGGAGAAGTGACTGAAACATGGGGGGAGGGAGAAAGAAAACCAAACAGGACTGTAAGGAACTGTTATCCCAAGTTCTTTCACCTGTGTATCCCTATAGGGGACAAAGATACCATGGTCATTTTGATACATAAGAAAGGCCCTAAGCAAGAGTTTCCTCTGCATGCTCAATGCAGAGCCAAGTTACAGGGGACTGCATTTCCAGGAGAGTGAAAATGCAGAACACTGACATTGGCCCCTCACTGCAATGTTGAAAATACTTGCTTGGTGGTTTTTCCTCTTGATTGTTTTATTAGTGCTTTTTATTTTTAAAGTACTGTCCCATCAAGTCAGGTCAGAGAAAACTTGGCCTGGATGTGGCAGCAATTGCAAATTCTGCACTTGAACCTTGGACCAGAAACCTTCTTCAGGTGCACATCATGTTTCCTGCCATAGATGGGTACAGCTCTGCCATGGATTAATTTCCATGTTCCTTCTGAAACTGCACCTTTTTTTTTGTCCTAAGAGGGGGAAAAAAAAGGGCTCTTGGAGCATTTGAGTTCTCTAAAAATACAGAGCTGGCTCATAGATGGTGTTTAATAAAAGATACCCAGGCAAAGATGTTGCTGGCCCTTGGCTGTGCAGTATGGAATTTATTCCTGCTCTTCCCTCTCAGTGTGGCTGAAGGGGTGTTCCCAGGCAGGTGACAGCCCATCCTCTCATTCCCCTCTCCTCTCTGGCCTTGGATCCTCTTTGGGGGAGCTCACTCACAACCAGATCCACTCTTCATGGACAGCAGTCTGAGCTTGGATCCTCCTGAGCCACAGGAACTCCAGGATGTTCTGCAAAGACTTTTCCCTGCTGCAGCTGGGTCTGATGTGCTGCCCCAGAGTCAGAAGTGTGGGATTTATTATTTACAAAATTTAAAAGCTAACTGAAGCATAAGAGCAGGTACTGAGGAGTANCAGAAGTGTGGGATTTATTATTTAAAAAATTTAAAAGCTAACTCAGGTACTGAGGAGTGAGGACTCCTCTGTCGCCCTCCCTAAGCTTGCTGTGCAAATCACTGCTACTGAACTTGTTAAAAATCATTGCTCTTCAGTGCTATCCCAGTTTAACTTTCCAGTTTAAGATACAAAAGATGTGATTTTCAGAGGTGTTGTGCACTAACTAAAATTCTCATTTTTCCCTCTAGTCCCACCTTGACATTACTCCTGCATGGGTTTTCACCAGCCTCCTCCATGCCACAATGCAGTTTACTGTGTAAATCTGGGAATTTTCTCTGTTTTACTGCTCCTACCCAACACTTGATCTATTGGCACCATTGACCTGGAATCTCAGCAGAGCCTGCTCTCCTCTGATCCAAATTACCAGCAGGTCTCCAAAGCTTTTTCCAGCATCTCCCTGGTTCAGAACATGCCCTAATGCTGCTGGCAGCAGAACAAATGAGACTTGGAGCTTCCCTCGAGTGCTAATCACACCTTGCAGTTGCCTCATTGCAACTTCTCTCACTTCTCCTGCATCCCCCACCCTGACTGTGCTGTGTCAATTCTTGCTGTGCCTCTCTGCTCCTTGTGGGGAGGCACACGTGCCCTGAGGCACAGCCTTATGGCAAAAGAAGCTGCACAGGGAGGCTCTGGGGGAATCAGCGTTGCCTCTGCTGCTGCAACCTGCCCCCTTTGCTGTGCCTGGCTTGGGATTCAATTTTTAATTATACTGTTCCGTGTTATTTTTCTGTGAGATTTCTCCCCTCCATCACCACGCCCCAAGGATGAAGGAGAGGGATTGAAAAAAAGCTGTTGCAGCAACTGGAAAGTTCACAGGAAACAAAAGAGGCTGCTGGAAGAACATTTCTACAAGTTCAAGTTGAGTGCTACACTGGAGAATTAAATCCAGTCCTGTACTTTGCCAAATAATTCCTATGTGAGCCCAGAGAAGCCAGGTAGAGCTGCAAACTGAAGTCAGTGGTTCAGCTTTTAATGGTAACGTGATCTGTAAAATGAAGTGCTTTATAAAAAGTCTAATCCCAACACCTCAACTTGGACACCAAAACAACCTTACCTTGACCTTTGTCTTTCTGTGTCTCAGGTTCTCATTTAGAAAATGCAGAGAAAAGCTGTCCCTGAGGTCAGCCAGCAGCATGGAAATAAAAGGGTTTTAAAAGTGTTTGCCGTAGTTCTGGTGTCATAAAGGGACTGAAGAAATTTTAGGAATGTGGTCCTCTGAGCAGAGCTCAAATGGCAGGAAAGGATCAGATGCAGCTCTGCCATCAAGGAGTGAGGATGTAACAAAATACCAAGAAGTTACATGCTCAGTGTGCAGAAACAGTGCAGTACAGGCTGAAATACTGCACCTACAGAAGGGAAAGTGCAATTGTATGAAAATGCTGAATTCCCCTCTTTCAAAATAAGTGCTTGGTTTGGGGTATAAAAATGGTCCTTCTGTGTGGTGAAGGAGATTCAGGAAAATGGAGGGTTTGTACACAAGTCACTGACTTGTTTTTTTTTAACTGAGCACTGAAAAAAAAGGAATCAAAATTTCACCATGTGGTATCTGAGGCTCATCAGCAGAGCTGCTAAAATTAGATCCCAGCACAGCCCTTCCCCACGTGTGCTAATGAAGTGTTTGATAGCAGCAGCAGCAGCTCCCACAGAGCTCCCTCAGAGGGAGCAGGGCCAGCACTGCCCTTCTCACTTCTTGGCCAGGCTTAACCCTTGATGAGAGCAGAGCCTTGCTCCTGTTCTCTACCCACACCCTTGTTAGGAGACATAATTCCAGGTAATAATTCCTGTTTAATCTCTGCAGTTCAGTTGGCTCCTGCACAGTTCACTCCTGCACTGGGACCAGAAAGATTCTGCTGATCTTAGAGAGCTCTTCAATCCCTTTACAGTGCATTCCAAAGAAAATTCCCAGATTTACACGGATTTTTGGGACATAGGAAAAGTCACCTGACAGAGACAGGCCTTGCCTTATTTCAAGCTGTGGTGCCAAGTCAGATGCACGGGAGAAATAAATTGTGTTTGTGCTTTGTATAACACACAGGTCTAATCTTGAAGGAAAAATAAAAAAAGCTAATATATTTTAGCTGAATTTTTCAGACAAAATACAGCTCGAGACAAAGATTTGACTTTGAAAAATGTAACCCAGGTAGCCAAGAGATAACAGAGCTGAGAAGTGGCAGACAGGTATGTTGAATATGCTTCCCACTGATGGGTGCTATCAGAAATCTACGTTTTGCTGCTGAAATTATAGGGGATAATCCTCATTTTCAAGCTTCTGGCTCAGAAGGAGGGCCTCACTTCTGCATCAGCCCTTTGTAGAATTATTTCTGATTTTCTGGCACTTCTCCTGGTTTAAAAAAGGGGCTGGTGTGGTGCACTGAGATGCCTGACAAGACTTAGAACTTTCTAGTTCTCTTCAAGTGATGCTCAGCCGCCCTTGTATTGCTCCCTCCCTCCTGGAATGACTCTAAACTTAACATTTCATGGTCAGGTGGGTGCTGCTGTTGAGGGGCTGCATGGAGGGATGCAAACCTTAGAACTTAACTTCCCTCTTGGGAGGCTCTGAGCAAGTTTCTAGCTGCTAAAAAACCCTGGTGCCCTGCAGTCACCCCTGAAATGTGAAGATTTGCTTTAGATAAGGGGATTCTGAAAGCTCTGGGGAGGGTGTGGCTGGATGCTGAAGTTTGTCACTTGCTGCCACTGCCACCTCCACAGCCTGGCTGTGCCCTGGGGCTGCCCCGGACCCACCTTTGCTCACACCTCGGGGTGTTTCAGTCCCTCAGAAGTTGTATTGTAGGAGAATTCCAGCCGGGAATGCCCGGGATGCCGCCTGCCGCAGCCCTGTCTGATGCAATGGGACAGCAAGCAGTGACCTGTCCCAGCCCAGCTGCTGGGGCAGCGGGGATCCGGGAAGGATGGTGGGTGGGAGGGACGGGCTGGAGAAAGCAAAGTTTGCTGCCTTTATCTTGCCGGGAGCTTTCATCAGAGCCGTGTGGAGGGACACGGTGACAGCTTTGTCATTTCTGCCACGGCAGCGCCCAAAATAAACGATGATGGCATCTCAGCACCGGGCTGGAGAGAGACCTCTCTGCTAATTGAATAAATTGCTGGCGTTTTTTTGCTGCTGCTCCGTGTTTGCTCTGCGGTGCCACCCGGGAGCGGTGCAGAGGAGGGGACGGGGCCGGGGATGGAGGTGCGGAGGGCAGGGAAGCAGCCGCCGGTGTGACCTCACTGGCGTCCCGGGGGACATGAGCTCATGAGCGTGCCAGAGCTCTGGGAAGGATTGGATTTGTCGGGAGCAGCAGGATGGCCTGCGAGTGATCTCATCGCAGCCCCCGGGGAAGGGCGCTGGCTGCTGCCAGCCCGGCTGCCAGGACTCAATCCCCATCCCCACCTCAGCAATTAGTGATTGGCCTGCGATGACATCACTGATGACAGAGCTAACTGGGACAACGCAGCAGAATTCCAGGGGAATTTCCCCTTCTCCAGGAGCTTAGCGAATAAAAGGATTTTGACAGGACAAACCCAAATCTTTCAGCCCGCATAATGTCATTGCAGATTAAGAATCATTCTGGGCTCAGTTTGCCCCCAGCTGTCCCTGTAAACAGCGTGGGACAGAACAAACTGGGGGTGGCCCTAAATTAGGCACTTATTCAGGCTTTGGTGAAGGTTAACAAAGGATATTGCCCATTCTTCGAGTCTCTTTTGAGAGAGAAGCATTTCAACACTTCCCCCTCCCCACCTTGAGGTCTTCAGGAAGGTTTGTTTGATCCCTTTGAGTTTTAAATGCCCCGAGGGTTTAATTTTCAGCACCAGTCTTTTTGTCTCTTCACTGCCCAAGAGCCAACACACACCTGAGGGGAAGGGGAAGGATGCTGTCAAACATAATTAATTTGATTCTTTGGGATTACCTAAAAAGTCAGGAGGCCTGGGGTCACTTAAATTTAATCCCTGTACTTTCAGAAGGGGTGTGAAGTCAGAGAGATCTAACATGTTTTTCTTTTCTCACTAATAATAATAATATCTACAATTTACATCATATTAATCCCACATTAACCTTTCCTTTTCTGCAGCATTGTCCAGATACACAATTTATTGCCTATCCATAACCTGCTGTAAAGTTTAAAATTCCAAACTGCAGCACAGCTGGGTCAGTGACAGAGCCCTGTGGAGGAATGAAGGGATATTTATCCTTTGTAGGCACAGAGCTCAGGAGCTGCAGAGAAAGCTGCATCTCATGAGTGTGGTCTCTGCACCATTTAACAGTGCAGCGATCAGTGAACACCAGCCCTGCATAAATTAAATGTTCTTCTTTTGACTTCCTGATAATGATCGCGTCTCACTTGCCTGGTTGTCTTGCAGGGAAAGTTTTATCTGATTATTGAGGAGCTGAGCCAGCTGTTCCGCTCCCTGGTGCCCATCCAGCTGTGGTACAAATACATCATGGGAGACGATCCCTCCAGCAGCTACTTCCTGGGTGGGATCCTGATCATCATGTACAGCCTCTGCAAGGTGAGCACCGGCTCCTGAACGAGCCCTGGGAGCTGTGGCAGGAGCAGGGGGAGCAGCACAAGGGGACAAATGCACCTTTTGTTTGTGGCTGTCCCTGCCCAGGAAACTGCAGCTTTGCTTCAGCTGCCGGAGGCGTTTTGCTCCCCAGCAGGTGGGCATTGCTGGGCTGGGGGAGGATCTGAGGCTGCTCCCGGTGTTGCATCAGACTCATGAAGTCATTGCTGCTCTGCCAATCCCTCTCTGCAGAGGCTGCAGGAGAAGGGGAGCTGGTCCTGGGGGAGCAGAGGTGCTGGCTGGCCCCACACCTCCAGCTGTCACACAAAGGCAGGCTGCACACACTCACATGGTTGTCTCTAAGCTCTCCTCTGCCACTCACAGCTCTGGGTGCAGCAGGGAGGGAAAGCAGCATCCAAGTCCTGCCTGGAAAAAACAAGTCCTGTTCTAGGTCCTGGTCTGGCTGATACAAGCAGTGGACAGGAGTAATTCATGTTTCCTCAGAAATAAGAGCACAGAGTTGGTACAAGTGTAGATGAGTAGGTGTGGTTTAGTCAGAAGAGCCCCAGGGCTGGAAATAATTGTAATTCTAATGCTGTGTGTTAAACCCTGCCCAGGGGTAGAGCAGTAGCTGAAGCAAACTGTGATAAACCAGATGTTCACCCCTCTGAGAAAGGCCAGGCTTGCTCCATCCCAGATCCCTGTCTGTGCCTGTGGCTCTGCAGGAGCAGACTGAAAAATGGAGAACAGAGAATATATCCAAGCTGGAAACAGCTCAGAGGAGCAGAGCAATGCTGAGTTATGGTGTAGCTCTGTATTGTGTAAAAATAGGGTCATGCAGCCCCTCCTGTCCAGGGCTTTGCAGTTCCTGTGGGCAAATTCAGCAGAGGAAGGAGTTCATGGCCAGGGAAGTGATGTGGTCACAGCAGGTCTGAGACCACGCCAGGAGCAGGGCAAACAGTGCCAGGACAGCAGCACACGAGGCCAGGGCACTCCCTGCACACCCTCCAGCCCCAGCTCCTTCCTGCTCCTCTCTCTGTGCTCTGGGGGAGGATTGTTGGCCCTTTCAGAGGTGTCACTGCCTGCACCCCCTGCAGCATCCACCCTTCCCTGCCCCTCTGGCTTGGCAGCTCAGGTGTGCACACCACAGGTGTACAAGAACAGATTCCAAGTGATCTTTCTGGTTCCCTGCTTGCAAAAGTAACTCAGCACCTGGAAAAGAGATGCAGTTCCACGTGCCATTTCTTACAGCTGGAGAAGCCCTCAGAGTGGGAAGATGCTGGTGGGGAATTCTGCTCCTTGGAGCAAGAGGAGCCAAGCTCAGAACCA
This sequence comes from Illadopsis cleaveri, assembly GCA_013399915.1. Lineage (NCBI taxonomy): Eukaryota > Metazoa > Chordata > Aves > Passeriformes > Timaliidae > Illadopsis > Illadopsis cleaveri. The sequence continues at coordinate 17,733 of VXBB01017623.1, read as the reverse complement.
CAGCTGGCAGGGTCAGACAGAGGCCAAGAACTGCAGGGCAGAGCCACAGCAATGAGGCAGGCTCAGGGTGAGGATGAGGAGTCACCCCATGTGCTGGGATGTCCAGCTGGACACCAGCACCTTCAGAGCACAGCTCAGCCATGAGCTGAGGCCTCCAGGGCTGAGCTGAACTCAGGGACAGGGGCTGTCGGAAGAGAGCTCAGGTGAGGCTCCTCAGGGCCTGGCAGAGGTGGGAGCAGTTCCTTAGGGGTTAACTTGATGTTCCTGTCCTGTGAAGCCTTTATAGGGAGTGTTGGGGTGATCTAGACTGGAAGAGCAGCTTCGTTTTGGGAAGTTTGTGTCCAGGTCAGGGTTAGCCCTGTGCACAGCAGGACTTTGCTTGAAAGTGAAGGGGAAGGGGGAGCTCCTCTCCCAGAGCAGGGCACAGAGCCCTGGCTGTGCCCATCCCATTTCCAGTCCCCAGAGCTGCAGGTCCAGCTCCTTGCCTGAGACACTGAAAAGATCCCCAAAGGAGCCCACATTAGCAAAGCCACAAACCACATTAGAAAAACCACAGAAGCCAATTTGGCACTGAGAGCTCCTGTGCTCTTGGCAAAATTCCAGGGCTGGGCTGGGGCTGTGTCCCTGTCCCCTGCACAGGGGCCAGGAGCACCTCCAGGAGGTTACTGGGAGCTGCTGGGAGCTGTGATGGTGCCTCTGTCTGCACTCATGAGCCTCTGGTTTTGGTGGGGAAATCCCAGGTGGTCACAAGCAGAGCATCCAGGTTGTATTTTTGCCCTGTCCCTGTGTGTGACCCAGCTGTGAAATGATGGCTGGTACAGCATGAAAGGTGTGAGAAATGGATGTTGGCTCTCTGAAACATGCAGCTCTTGGGGCTGCAGGGAGCTCCAGAGGGAAAGAAATGGGGGGGAAATACAGGCTGGGAGAGAGGAGATGTGGGGGCAAAGGCATTGGAGTCATGCTGTGAGCAAAGCAAGCAGGAGAAGCTGGGATTGCACTGGGGAAAAGGGCTGATCCCCACCCTGGGCAGGAGCTGGAAGGTCTGAGGCAGTGGGCAGCCCCGAGTGGTGGCTGCTGAGTGGAAGCATTCCTGGAAGGAGCCCGGGAGCCCTGTGTGTGCTGCCTGGAAACATCATTGGTGCCTTGGTTTGCTTCCACACCCCTTGCAGGATGAGCTCATTGGCATTCCCTGCAGCGAGCCCACTCAATCACGCTCTCCAAAACCACATAAACAACAGCAAGCCAGCTCCTCTCTGTGCCTTTGCAGTGCTGCTCCAGCTCTGCAGCTGCAGCATCACAGCCTCCCCTGGCCTCAGGTGACAGCCAAAAGCTCCTGCTGTGACACCAGCCCCGGCTGATGCAGGGCTGGGCCTTACACTGTTACTTTTTCACATCTTGTTTAGTTCAGTGTCTTTCCCTGTGCTCTGCCAGCAGATAGGGAAGATAAAGATGATGGACTGCATTAGGTTTTCAAGCTATTTTCTTTTTCTTTCCCTTTTCTGTTTCTCCTTTCCCCTTTCCACTTCCCTTCCTTTCCCTTCCTTATGGGAACAGGTTCATTTTAGCCCTTCCCTGCTTACTGGGGTGGACAGTTGTCCCCAGCACAGCCTGGTGCCAGCCCCTCTCTGTGTCCTGTGAAGTCCCCAGTTTGCAGTCAGCTGCTCCCAGAGCTTTTCTGGCCACCCTTCCCCGCTGTCAATTCCCATTTATTACATATTTCATGATCACCATGAAATCTTTTTTGGCACTATTGTTACTTTTTCCCTCTAAGTATCCATTTGAAGGATGTTTGCCAAGGTTATGGACTCACACACAGAGATTTTGTGAAAATTATCTAAAATGGGATGTGTTTTTTGCAGTCTTTTGACATCTGTGGCCGTGTGGGAAGTGTCAGGAAGGCACTGAAGGTCCTTTGCACCCCCCAGGTAAGGAGTTAAACAGAGAGGAGCAGTCTCAGTGGTGGAACCTTGTTCCTGCTGAATGATAAAATTGAAAAGTGCTCCGTGCATCAGCACCACAGAATAAAATAATGTTATCCCAAGGCTGGACAAGCTGGGGGCTCCTGTCAGGGATGTCAGAGACCTTTTCTGACACCTGCCCTGCTCCAGCTGTGGAGAGAGATTGTTCCTGTTCTGTCTGATTGGAAGCTCTGTGTCATGTGGATTAATCCACCTGCAAGGAGCTGACAAAACTTTGTAGTGCAGAGTGTGGGAAGGACTTTGTGGTGCCTGATGTGCAGTGGCATTGAAAGAGACCCTGCAGTGCACAGGAATTATCCCAAGCCCTCCATTCCACAGGGCTGGTATTTAGATCTGCTGCAGTGACTTATATTTGAAAAGAGTGAAATCAAAGACTGCAGAGGAAAAGAACCTCATCAAAGTTTGTTAGAGCTTATCTTGCTTATTCCCTGAACTTGGGCTGGTCATTTTCCCTCAGCAGGTTTCTGTTTCCCCCAAATCTGTTACAGTGGGAGAAGTTACCCTCCATGTATCTAAAGAGAAAGTGGGCAGCCTGGGGGTGCTGCTGCTGTTCTCTTTCTTCTCTTGTCTATTTGCTAATAATAATAATAATAATACCTCCCTCCATCTAAACACCCCTGCAAATGATGCTGAATTAATCCTCTCAGCTCCCTGTTGAGCTCATTAAATTCCATTATCCTTGCTGCACAAGTGGAGGCCCTAAAAGATGGAGTCAGCTCGAGGGGAAAGACAAACAGGGAGCTCAGAGCTCCAGACTCCCTGTGTGCCCTGATCCCCTTTCCCCAAACTGTGACATGACACCGGTGTCCCTGGGAGGAACCTGAAAAGCAATCTTTGTGCACATTTACCCTTCCAGTCCTTTGACATGGGTTTGTTTTTTTCCCCCATCCCTGGCAGACCTATGGAGTGCGTGCCACGAGCCAGCAGTGCAGTGAGGCAGGAGACATCTGTGCCATTTGCCAGGCAGAGTTCAGGGAACCTCTGATCCTTCTGTGCCAGGTAAGACCCCAAAACCTCCCTGCTGGCATTCCTTCAGTGACTTCCTGCACTGGGGAGAGGCACAGCCAGCCTGGGAACTTCTGAAGTCCTTTGCTGGGTCTTGATTCAGCTCCTGGTGGGTATTTATTGCCCTGGATAAGCACTGGGTTGTGGCTTTGGGATGGACACAGCCCTGTGGGGCAGGGGCAGATCCTGGCTCCTGAGTGAGCAGAGCTTTCCCTGCCCCTTGAGAGGGCTGGGTAGCTTTAATACTCCCTTTTGATAACAGGGTTATCAAATTAAAGCCATCCTGTGCATCAAAGGTGCCTCTTAGCCTTGCTGTGAACATCTGTGCAGATGTTTCCAAGCTGGAAGCCTTTGAGAAGCTGCTTTAGGATCTGCTTGGCAGAGCTGGGGTTTTGAGGAGTGACATTTCTGCTGACTCCACACGTGTGGAGGAGTTCTCAGCTCCTCACAGCTCGTTGTGCTCCCTCCTGGCCCTTTTCCTGCCCTCCCAGACTGGGACTGGGTGGTGTGTGCTGGAGAGAGCCCAGGGTGGGGTCAGTGCAAACGAGAGGAGGAGATAAGGGGTGAAAACTGACATTTGTGGAAAAATGGAAACTGGGACTGCAAAATAAAGCAACTACAAGGAGCAGGGGGAAGAGAGGGGTTGATTGAGCTCAGTAGGACAGAGATAACTCAGGGAACTGAGGATGGAAATGTGGCAGAGGAAAACCCTCTCAGCCCAGGTGTTGTAGACCTTTGGAACGTTTCTAGCGCTGCTATTAAAAAACAGATTTGGCAACCTGGGGGTCATTTCCCCCACCCTGGGAGTGCCAGCTGTGCCAGCCGCCTCCCTGCCGGCGGTGACAGTCCCTGTGTGTCCCCAGCACGTGTTCTGTGAGGAGTGCCTGTGCCTGTGGTTCGACCGGGAGAAGACGTGTCCCCTGTGCCGCTCGGTCACCGTGGAGACGCTGCGCTGCTGGAAGGACGGCACCACCTCCGCCCACTTCCAGGTGTACTGACAGGGCAGCGGCGGGAAAACCCCGGGAGCCCGGCGGGAAAACCCCGGGAGCCCGGCGGGAAAACCCCGGGAGCCCGGCTCGCTTTTGTTCAGTCCTTCTTCCAGCTCTGAGCCAACAGAGCTGTTGTGACTGGGCAGAAACTTCACCCTGGAAGGGCAGGGGAGGTGTGGGTTATGTTCTGGCAAACTCCAGGGTGTTTCTGGAGCTGACAGGGTTGTGAAGTGTCTGGGATATTTCCTATTTTCCTGTTCTTTTAGTGTGGACAAACATATCCAGACATGGGACTGCATGTGCTGAACAAAGCTGTGCTCTGGCTGAGGAGCTTCACGTTACCTGGCCCTACATTCCCTGAATCCATGATTTTATGGAATTACACAACACCTCTCTGAGAACTCTTCCCAAGCAGTGCTTCAGAACCTCGTGTCCAAAATTGCAGTTGGAGAAATGTCATTTCCCAGCTGCTGTTTTCCCAGTTGATTCCACAAATGGCATGTGCTGTCACCTTAAAAAAATCACAGGGAACTTGGAAACACTTCCTTTCCCTGGGAATGCTTTTCCTCTTTCATTTTCATGGTGAGACTTTCTGATTTCCCAGTCTCTGGGGAGAGCAGAGGGAGGTTAAAGTCAAGTTGGGTTTGTCTGGATGGAAATCCAGCACTAGACCAAAAGCATCTCACAAACTCAGTGTCTCTGCCCTGTGCTCCTCAGCCAGGACCTGCCTGGGTCCTCCAGCAGGGAAAACCTTGGGCTGCAGCAGGAGATCCCTGACAGGAATTAACCCCAGCCCTGTGGCCGAGGTCTCTGCTGAGGTTCTCCAGCAGCACAAGCCCTCAGAGGGAGCTGCTGTTTGTTCTGGAGCTTTCCCTGTCCCCAAAGCACCTCTGCTCCCACCCTGTCAGGAGCAGCAGCATCTCCCCAGCCCATTGCCATGGAGATGGCTCGAGGTGACAGCCCCACCCGAGCCATCAGCGGGAAGAGGCTCCTGAGGGAACCAGGCTGTGCCTGTGCTGATGGAAACTCCACAGGGGAGGAATTAAAGCAAAGGGAGCTGATGGGAACAGGATTAAGGCTCATTTCTCTGGAAGTAACAGTTCACTGTGGCTGAGGAGGAATGGGGAGAGCAGAGCCTGAGCTGGGGAGAGTCCAGACCTGGTTTGGGAGGTCCAGGGAAGCAGAGGAGGAAAGGCTTTACTTTCCAAAACACAGTGATGGTGAATTCTTGTCTAATGGATCCTGGGAAAGTGGAGAACTAAGCCAAGGAGTCTCATTGCTCTCTGCAATGGGAATAACTTCCCTGTCTTTGGGATGGGAGAGAGTTCACAACAGCAGGGAGCAAGGTTTTCATTGGGCATAAAAATGTTACGTGTGACAGCCTGGAATATTCACCAGGAAAAGGGAAATCAGTGATTCCATGGGCAGGGAGTTTCTGAAAGGTCTCAGTGTCACTGCAGTGCCAGGGAACACAAGGCTTGGTGTTTCTGCTTTCAAACTCTTTGAAAAGCTACTGCTCATTCTGATTTTTTTTCCCTTAATAGTCCTGGAAAATGTGTTTGGAGAAGTGTAGGAAAAGCTCAGTAAGAGCCCAGCTCTACAGAAACTGCTTCAAAGTTTGGTTTTTATTTGATGGTAAGGCAGGAAATCAAAGGGAAAGTGTGGGTTTGCATTCTTAAAATTTTGGGGTTTTTTGGGAGGATGGTCCTACCTTCTCCTAGAACATGACACTTGGACCAGAAAACATCCAGGGGAAACTTCAGTTCCAATGACAGCTGCTGGGAACCTGTTGATTTCCATGGGAAAACAGGGAGGGCTGTGGAAGGAAATCCCTCTGAGAGAGGAAATAAAACCCAGAGCCTTTTTTTGCCATCAAACAGTTATTTTTCTTTTCTTTTTTTTTTTTAATAAATTCCTTATAAATATGTACAAAGAGTCTCAGCATATGAAATTCCTTTTACAAAAGAGAGAAGCCCCATCCAGCCAGGAGCAGGAGCCTCCTGGAGCTCCAGGAACTCCGAGCACAGGCCCTGCCCTTGCTTTGGTGAGGGGAAACCTGCACAGTGACCCTGCTGTTACATCCCAGTGGTACTGGACCAGCACAATGCCAGGAATTGGGCATTCCCTGCCTGCCAGTCCCTTGGCAATGCCCCTGGCAGAGACTGGGGAATTCCCAGTGGCCTCAGGACTAAGGAGGATGGGAGGGTTTTGTGATAAACTGTGGTGAATGACTGGAAAAGGGATGCTGTAAAAACCCAGGGAATTGAATCCCACTGCAGCTGGGTTTGCTCTGCTTGGTGCCACCTGTAACTACTGATGGAGTAACTAATAAAGGTGTAATTAACAATGGTGGAACTAATAATGGCCATTTAATCCTCAGATGTTTTCAGTGAATATTTATCAAGCTCCAAAGTCACTTCCTGTAAATATTAAAAACCTTGGGAAATTCAAGGACTTCAGTAATTCCCTCAAAGTGGACACTGAAGTCACATCAAAATTCACTCCTGTACTCAAATAAATATTGTCAGGGAAAAATATTCACCTGTTTGGATTTTGTGGGGTAGAAACCCAAGGCAGGAGCAGCAGGTGAGGATCCCTCTCCTCTTCTCAGACTGGCTGGTCCTAGGGAAGCCCAATTCCCATGGTATTTACAATTCCCTCAGCCCTTGGATCTGGCATTGGCATGGCCAGAGTCTCCTCACCATGAGATGGAAAGTTCAGCTCACACAGCAAAGTTACACAAGAACGAGGCTGAGTTTGAAGCCTGGACTGAAAATCAAGTTTGCTGGGAGCAAATTTGGCTCCAAGGAAAGTTGTGCAGCTGCTGGGGAGCTGGGATACAGCCAGGAGGGCTGGACATGGATAACCTGTGTCCAGGATTCAGTGTGGAGCCTCAGGTGTCTGTTCTGTACATCCCAGGCTCCTGTCGAGATCAGGGATGGATGTTGTGTAGGAAAATTGAATATTCTGCTATTCTGTCCTCATTGGGGCCATTTTTCCCAGGGCAGTGCAGTTTTCCAGCTGGGAATGCCTCATTCCAGGCTGCCTGTGGACAGACACTGCACCAGTTTAACCAGTTCAGTTTCTCATGGATTTCAACAGCAGGAACTGCTCATGCTGAGGGTTTAACAGACCTTTATAACTTTCACTGTGATACAGAAACAAAACAAACTCACAAATCAGATGAAATTGACTCAAGAAGTATTTGGGATTTAAGGGAATTGCTTTATCTTTGAGCTTGGCTCAGAGGAATTCCTGCCTCCCTGCTCTGGAGCAGGATGGGATTGTCCCCCCTGCCCACTGACAGCTCCCTGCTGTGGGTGATTTGCTGAGGTTTGCCCCTCCTGGGCACACCAAGCTGTGTGACAGGCCTGGGCCCATTCCGTGCTTTTTATACCCGCTGAAAAGAATTCTGCATGAGAAGAGGAAGGAATGTGGAAGTGATGGGCCAAGCCCTGCCCTGGTGTAACCCAGCAGTGGCTGGTGCAGCCCAGAGTCCACTGGCCAAGGGAGTGTTGGAGCAGGTGGCAGAGGAGCTGAGCCCACACCAGGCTGCTCTTTTACCTTGGAATTCCAGGTTGTGCTGGGAGCTGCCTTGGCAGAGAACTGCTTTAAAAATTCATGAAGAGTTCCCTCCCAGCCGTGCTCGGCACAGACGATGAGCTCATAACTGTGCTCTGCTGGCTGCTGAAACCCGAGAGGGCTCTGTTACCCCTCCCCAGCTGACCCAGCCCAGGGATTGCTCGGCTGCTGTGAGAAAACAAAAGGGCCAGAGGGGAACTGTGCCGGTTTCCTGCCCACAGGAGGGGACAGGGAATTTCCAGGGAGTTCACAGCACCCTTCCCTTTCCGTGCAAACACCAAGCGGGGGCAAAGCAGATCTTGTAGAAAGGATAAAAACACTCCTTGTCAAAAAATGGAGGCGTTCAAGGATAGCAATTACACCACAAAATGTAAGGCTTTGACAAATCCCTACCCTCAAATAAGGAATTCCAGTTCTGTGCAGGGAATTCTGGCTACAAAACTCCAAAACTTCACCCTCGGCTCATGCCAAACATCCAGTTTGGAATTACAAAAGTGAAGCAAACCAGGAACAAGACAGGATTTGGGGTACCAGACCTGCTCTGGTTTCCACCTGGGAAGCACCACAGATGTGCCTGTTCCATGCTGGGCAGGACAAGTCTTTTAACATTTTTTGCCGACTGTTTGGAGCCCCTGAGGAGAGCAGTCCCCTGGGAGCTCTGAGGTTTGGGAATTTTTACAGACAAGCCTGTCCCTGGAGGGTTGGGACTGAGGGAGATCAGCCAGTCCCTGCACTGGGGCTGATCACAGATTTGGGGGCTCTCCCGAGGTGAGGAGGACAGAACTCCCTTTCCTTGTCCTTGGCTGTGCTGTTCCAAGGGAATTGAAACCCTGGGAGCAGCCTGAAGGCTGCAGCCCCCAACAGCCAGGGCAGCAGGAGAGCCAAGGGCAGTGCCAGCTGTGTGCACAAGGCAAATGGAATAATGCCTATTCCAGGTGAGCACTTCATTACATTCAGAGCTGATAAAGGTGAGGAATGTGTGGGAGAGCCTCTGAGGGATGTGACCCAGGGCAGAGCTGCAGGGGATGTCCCCTACAGCCAAGTGTCACATCCCTGGTTCCTGTTCAAGTGGGACTTGTGTGATTCCACGTGCACAATTTCACTCCCACATTCCAGGGATTTCCAGAAACTGGTATTTTCAAGGCTCTGCCCAGCACTGGCAGCACTGCTGGAATCAGCTGAGGCTCCTCCTTTTGTTAGAAAGGAGACTTTTGTCTCTGTAGGAGACTGAGCTGGGAAGGAGTTCAGGATGCTGAGGATTACTGAGCATCAGGCCAAAAATGGCAGGAAAATGTTTCATTGGTCCCTGTGGCTCTGAGACCACCCAAAGGGTATGGACAGACAAACTACACGGAGCTACACCCCCCTCCCAACACTGCACATCACCTCAGGCAGGGCAAGGCTCTTCACTAGGAACCATCTGCTCTTCAGCAGAGCCCTCACTGCTGTTTGGGAATGGACTCGGATCAATAACAGCCAGGAAAATGTGTGCAGGGGCTCCAAACACTGTGGTGAATATTTGATAAAGGGAGAATTTAGCTTTCAGATTGCTTAGAAACCTTTCTCCTGCAGCAGTGGAAAATGCAAGGTCTGACTGTCCACAGTGGCCACTCTTCCTGGGCTGGGCAAGGGGTAGGAAGTATTTTTAAAAGACAAGGAGCCAAATTTCCTTTAGAAATCGGGTTCTAACATTCCTTTATGCCTTTGAAAATGCCCTCCCTGCCATGGTAGGGTCAATTTTCTGGTGCAAATATTTGAAGGTAGGAAAAATGTTTCTAAAAAACTGTGCACAGGTTGCTGTATGTGGAAGGTACCCGAAATCTGACAGGTAGTTTTGGCTGCAAGGAAAAAAGTGCTCAGTACTAGACTGAAAAAAGCCCTTTGACTTCTAAGGCCAAGTTCTCCTGTTATCCCCTGCTCTAGTGATCAGTCTGGATAAGAGTTCTCTTCCCTGGTTCACGGGATTTGGGACTGAATAAATCACCATGCAGGAGAATTCCCAGCTCTGGAGCTGCAGAAGTGCTGCTCTAGCAGACTTGGATGTGCACACTGCAGTGGAAAGGGCCCTGTGTCCTTTCCACCTCAGTGCCTGCTGCTTCCCAAGCTCCACACTGTCAAAAGAAAAAGAACTGCTCCAAAGAAAAGGAGTTTTATAAACTTCTGGGGTAGGTTATTTGTTTTGTCTTTGTTTCTGCAGAGATTGAAAGAAAGAAAAAAAAAATAGCACCTTCTCAACAAGTCTTATTTTTTGCTATCTTGTGTATAAATATCAATAACCAAAATAGATCTTTCCTTGTCCCACGTTTCATTTCAGAACATCCTCTTGGGGAAACTGTAGCACCACAAGAGAGGCAGTTTAGCCCCGGACAAATATTAAATGTAGCACCAGAGAAACTAAAGTCACAGGAAAGCTGCTCTCCCCTGGTGCCAGAGCATGAATATTTACACACACAAACTGCTGCCCGAGCCTACACGGAGCTACACCCGCCACGCCTGCGCCCGCGCCGCAGCACGCTCGGAATTCTCAGCATTACTGATCTGGGTGTAGAGATTCCTCCTCATCCTGCTGCAGAAACGGGCCAGCAGGGCAGTGGGTGGTGTCCAGCAGGGCCAGCAGCAGTGCCAAGGCTCGGCCTGCAGGAGCAGGGCTGCTGACAGCAGCGATCTACAGGGAATGTCGCTTACGCTCTCGACAAGGCATGCACGCGTCCACGTCTGCATACACAGGGGTTACATTCTTCTATATATAAGCAGGTTTTGTGTCTCTGGTTTGCTGCTGGGCCCTTGAACAGCTCCTTCCGGGCAAATCCTCCTTCTCACGTCGCCCAAAGCACTTCCAGCATCTCCCACTTCTTTCTTTCTCTCCACTCTTCACAGCTGCTGCTCAGGCTCTGGATTCCCTGGAGGAAAAGGGGAAACAATTTTCTCCAAGGGCACAGGGTTTGCTCCAGCCTAAGAAAGCAAAAGAGTGGGGTTGGGTGTTAATTACATTGATGCACTGGGTACAATAAAAGCTTCTTTTAAATTTATGCTTGAATCTTCCTACTAAATTTACGGACAACAAGAGGTGTTCAGTTTATGGGGAGGATGGTTTGTGGCTCAGACAGGAGATGGTGCCTTTGGCCCTGGGTACTGCAGATTTCGGGGAGCTCTCCCCCTTGCAAGGCTCTTTTTGGGTGCTCTGGCTTCATTTACATGGCATTAACAAAAATGTGAACTTTTAGGGAAGCCATTAAATCTGTTCCAGGTAGGCAGTGGAGTGCATGGAGTATCACAGGAGACTGCAAGAACTCGCTCATTCCTGGCTCTGCCACTGATTAGATTTGTGGCCTCGGGCAAACCACTGCTTTCACTTCTGCTGGAAAATGAGGGCACTAATAACTTCTTTGCCTCACAGGTGGGCTGCGAGCCTTAATTAATAAAGTGCTCAGAGAAAGGCACCCATCTAAGTGCAAATTAGCAGGAGAGGTGCCCGAGGGGCATCTGCCATGAAATTCCCATGTCCCAGCGTTTGTCCCCCCGTTTGTTGACAGCAGCCCTGGCTGGGGCAGATGCCGTGGATTTCTCGTTGGCAGGCTGTGACAGTGAGAGATCCTAGGAAAACCTGCACGGAGGAATCTCTGCCGGCCGGCCGCAGGGATGAGGTGATTTCACCGCTGGGAGAAGGGGGGGAGTCGCTGCCGGTGCAACTGCAGCAGCCATGAAGTCACAGAGTAATTAGGGCTGGCCAACAGCTCCGGGGCAGATCCTGAGCCGCCTCACTCCGGAATCCCTTCCCTTCCTGCTGTCCTGCCCTGCTCATGCCAGCGGGAAGGTAGCAGGAGACAGCCTTGGGATGGGCTGAAGCTCCAGGGAAAGAGATGAATTCTGGTGCTGCCATGGACTCTGAGCAGAACCACAGAGTATCCCGAGTGGGAAGGGACCCACAGGGACCATCAGTCCAACTCCTGACTCCAGCACACCCCAGCGATGCCTCCCTGTGCCCGAGAGCTGAGCCCAAACACAGCCCCGGGGCTGTGACCTTTCCCTGTCCCAGCCACCTGGAACGTCTCTGGTTCCTCGGCAGAAGACTGAACCACGTCTGCTTTATCCCAGTTCCTGCCAGCTGCGCACAGGATGTGGCAATTCCAGCCTCTCCCTCCCTCATTCCCAGCATTGCTTTCTAGTTTCTAGGAACCTGAAGCGACAGTGGGAACAGCTGGAAGGAGGAAGGCCGGGATGAAGCCTCCAGAGGTGAAGCACATTTCCAACCTGGCTGTGATCAAGGCTGTCAGGCAGCCCCATCCCAGGGCTGCTGCACCTCCAAGCTCCATCTCCCACATCCCACCTGCCCTCTGCAAGTACTGGAGTGTCCCAAAGTGGTTTAGCAGAGCTGCTCGGCTTTTTTGGCAGAAGGTAAATAGGAGAGGTGTTTGCTGTGTGGGAAGGGACAAACGCAGCTACACAAAAGCAGCAGCTGGGCACGGGGAGTCAATGCAGGGATAGCCCAGGGCTTGGAATGTGCCTCTGCTCAGCCTCCGGAGCTGCGTGCCTGGGACACAGCCCTTCCTGCATCCCCGTGTGCTCAGGGACAGGCACACAGCACCACGGCACTCTCCACATCTGGGAAACATCACCAGGAGGGGATTTGGGCACCTGCACTGCCCACACAAGATGCCAGAATTCCCCAGACCAGGGCACAGCCGGGGCTGTGAGTGAGGCACTGCACACAGCAGGAGGATGTGGCTGCCTCCGCTCCAAGAGGTGAGATATTTACTCAAGTTACACTGGAATAAAGAGTTCAGGAGTTGATTAAAGGATTTCCTCCACAGCAAAACCACTTAATCCTTATTTATTATTTCTCCTGTAGCAGCACTTCCAGCTGCCAAGCTCTGAACCCTTGTCCTGCTGTGCCACCCGTGGCTGGCAACAGATCATCCGTGGTGTCACTGTGTTTTACAAACTGTCTCTCTGTGTCACTTAACGTATAGAAAATCTATAAAAACCTGTAAAAGTTGATAAATCCTAGAACATCTTGAACTCCAAGCGATAAATCTGCTCCAGGGCAGGCAAAGAGCTCAGCACAACGTTTATGCATCTCACAAGCCCCATTCTAAGGGCTTAAATGGCTCTTAAGTTCTGCATCAGCCTCGTGCTGGCCTTCTGCAGGAAGGTGAATTTCATGGAAAGAATAAAAGAGAACCCCAGAATCCTGGCCCTGAGCCCATCTCTCAATAAACCAATTTTGAATATCCTAGGCTGTGTTAAAGCCATTTCTGGGTGCATATTGGCTGCATTGCCAGTATCTGACTCATTAATGGAATATACTTTGAGCCAATTCTGATCTCATTTACAGCACCGTAAATCCAGGGCAACCCAATTGACTCCAGTGGAGTTACTCCAAATTTCCCACAATAGGCACTCAGCAGACAGAGCAAAATTTGGTACTTTGGGTCTGAAAAAGGCTGAGGAAAGCCAAACTACATCCCATTTGTACTGGGGTGGATAGTAAGTTGGAAAGAGAGCCAGCATATCCCTTCTGTAGAGCTGCTGAAAAATTGATCATTTTATGTGCCATTCTTAAAAGGCTGAAACTTTGGGGGAAACTGTCCACAACTATCAACATTTTCATTTCCTTATGAAATAAAAGGAATTATGGCTGAGTGCCTGTATGAAAACTGCAGTGTCTATTGGAAACAGGGATGGGAGCGATGAGAATTCACTTCCTTTGACATTTTTTCATGGGAACTGCCATTCCCTTTGGTGATGTATCCCTCTGTGCCTGGGCATTCAGGGAGAGACAGATTTTGCTCAGAAAGTCGTTCTCAACCATTGCACAAATGAAGCAATAAGGTTATGAGACAACAAATGGCTTTGGTTGCAAAACCACCTCAGCCAACCTCGGCACATCCCGGTGCTTTACCACACACAGGCTGCTCCACTTCCCAATTATCTTAATTCTCCAGCCTCATCCCGCAGCTTCACCAAAAAAACCAAGCTGCTTTTCTCATGGATGCTGTGTGGGATGGGCATGAAACGACCCAGGCAGGGAGTCCTGTGTCTCTCAGCACTTCTCTGAGTGATCTTTATTCAGGGAGGGGAGGAGAAGCCACCTTTGGGCAGCACCTGCACGAAGCCAGAGCAGAGTTTGAGCTCACGGCTCCGGCAGCAGCTGGAAAAAGGAGTTGTGCTCGCAGCTACTGTGTCAGCATGGAACTGCTCCATTTAAATGGATTACAGGGGCCACTCGCTTGGCACACGTCCCACCGCTAATAAACAAAATAACAGTTATTGATATATTGAAAGGGAAAAATAGATCCAAGGGCTTGGATCGCTGAGGGCACGCTGGAGGCAGCGACTAAACGAGGCACAATCGCTTCCGTCCTCGCAGCAGCAGCTTAATGAGGGAACAAGGGCTGGGCAAGAGCCCTGTCAAATTCCCAAGCAGCCCCATCCGCGTACACTCACACTTCATTAGCATCTCCGCAGGAGATGGAAGGGGAACTTGGAAGACCAAGAAACAGTTGAGAGGGGGTTCAGGAGTACTAGGGACGAACTGGGAAGAATTGTGTGTCCGGGAGATCTTTGCATAGGAAGACCAAGGAACCCAGACAGTAAAAAAATACATTTGGGCTGCAATCCTCCCACAAAGACTGCCCTGCTTGGCCTCAGGCCACCTGTAGAATGAGCCATTTCTGGACTGCTGTTTGTTTGTGCAAACTCTGATGCTTGTTTATTGGGAGAGTTAATGCTGAAGGTTTTCTTTATTCAATTTAACTGTGAGGCTGGGGCCAGGGTGGCAGGGACCTTTGGCTTTTTTGAGCAGGATGCTTGCCATTGGGAAGGGCTGGCCTTTTCCTGATCCAGGAGGACAAACAACAGAGCCTGCCTCTTTGTGTGAGGGACACACACGGGGTGCACGAGGCTGGATGTTTGTCCTGGTGCAGAACCAGCTCTCTGCATCTCCACTGCCTCTGGTCCTTCGTTTGCTCTGCTCTCCTGCACAGCTCAGTGGGACACCTCCAGAAATCTTATCAACCCAGTTTTAATGCAGATAATTAACTGCACTGAGACTTTGGACAGAGTGGCTCTGCATGAACCTCGCAGCAAACAGTGGGGGGAATTCCTGGCAACACAGTGGGCACGGAACCAGGCTGGTGGAGCTGGCAGGGACAAGCAGGGCTTGATTTTAATACACTGCAACTCCTGAACTAACAGAGCAAAATACAAGTGACATTGTATGCCAAACTGGCACCTGACAACTATACTTCATGCCCTGGTTGGATGTTTCAAGGTGATGTCAGATTACATATTACAAAACTGCCAGTTGCAAAGCATCTGTCCCTAAATCCCAAGCACGGTCCACAGATGCAGGTTGGTCACAGGCAGCGGCCCCAGTCCTGCCCTCACTGGCATCACCCAGGGCTGTGGGAGCAGGAGGGGTTCCCTGGAGCACAGCATTGTTCCCTGGAGCACAGGATTATTCCCTGAGCTGTGCTGTTGTGTAAAGCCACAGAGCTGGGGGAACAAGCTGAGGGAACCTTCTGCCTCAGAAGCCGTCCGCACGCTCACAGCAGCCAACGCTGCTGCCTCTTGAAAAAGCAGGAGGGGAACTGGAGGAATAACCTAAGCTGAAACTGGCCTTTTCCTCTTTCCTCCATTCCTTCTGCAACCACCAGATCACGAGACAAAGGCTGACTCTGCAGGGCACCCATTAACTGTACAAGTTACTCTCCTCTTACCAGCCTTTCCATGAAATTCCAAGATCACAAGTGGTTGGAGGCTGGACTTCCCAGCTTGTTGCAGGACAATGTTATTGTCACTGCAGAGTTCTCTGAGGATGGCAGGAAAATGCCTGTTTTGTTCAGAAATACTCTGCTGAAGTAATCAAACAGTCTTACCTTATCTCAAAGGCTAACCCAGCTCACTGCACTCACTGGGGCTGAGACACTGCAGACTGTCAGAAACCTCCACTGGTGGAAGTAAATTACTGCTCAGGATGAAAAGATTATTAATGGCCAGAATAACCCAGGAACTGAGGTGCAGATGACATAGTTAATTTTTCTGGGCTTGCATTGTATTTTCATCTGCAGCTTGGTCACTCGTGCCTCAGAAGCGTGGCAGGAGTGGGACAGGTTGCACACAGGGACAGCCAGCAGTGTCACAGCCAGGAGAGTGTCACCATCTCGAACCTTTATCCCTGAAATCACTTCCCATCCCACACCAGGAGCTCCTTTTCAGCCTTACATGTGTATTTGTGTCCAGGAGCATTTGGAGGCAGCTCAACACTGTCTCTGGCAGCCTTTGAAGCAGTGGGGAGGACGGTGCTGCCCATGGAATTCGCCTCGGAGGCGCCCAGGATAAGGCTTGGCTTTTCCACAGCCTCTCATCAAAGCCCTTCATAAGCAACTGGTGGGCAGAAAGGGAAGTGAGGACTCCAGGAGCAACAGCAGAAGAGATTGGGGAAAGGAATAGTGTCTGCCCAATAAACCTTCACAAAAATTAATACTCCAACCAGCTATGGCCTCGTGGGACTGCCAGGAAGTCTGGGCTCAGTGTGTGCATGGACCACCAGGGCCAGCTAACAGGCTCCCTCTGCCAGCCCTGCTCACCTGCCACCTCCTCTGCTTGGGATGGAGTCCCAGGCTGGGCAGGCAGGATTTTCCCTGGCTTGTTAGAAAGAAAAGAACATTTGAGACATTAGATAAGGGAGATCAGTGCAGCTCTCCCTTGGATTTCAACTCTGTTGTTACTCAGAGAGGCCAGCAAGGCAGACGGGTGGGTTTGCTTCCAATTACTGGAACCAAACTTGCCACAAACTGGCGGGGAGGGAGAGATGTGTTTGCTCTGCTCCTGACCACAGTCCCACACCACTGACACCACCTCTGAGGGCTCTGCTGGGCACAGCCCTGCAGGCACCATCCCAAAGTGCCTGCTTTTATAGAAATTGTGGCTTTGATTCATCAAAACCCCACAGTTCACTGTTTTTGTTTCAAAGAAAGCTTTGCAAAGGTGACCAGCAGAACCTCCCGCCAGACACAGCAGTTGTGGCTCAGCTGGATGACAACAATGCCCCCCCCAGTGTGCACACACACAGTGCAAACACACAGACCTGCTGGAAAACCTCATTTTTAAACTCCCTGATAACCTGACTTCCCCTCCACACTACCCTATCCAAGCTGGTGGGATACCAGTGCACGCTGAAAGTTAGACAGGCACTGAAATTGTTCTGTGAACACAGACAGACGCTGGGGGGTGTTTATGATGCAATTTAAAGCACCCAAAAGAGGAGCCCGTGCTCCTTAGGTCTGTGGCAACAAATCCACGACCCAAAGAACATGACAGAGCGCCCAAAATCCCTGAGGTGACCCCACATATGCTCAGTATCCCTGAGTGCTCCCAGGGCTGAGGGTGCAGAGCTGTCCCCACAAGCCCCAGAGCTGTCACCAGGATGACAACAACCAAGGTTACAGGACCAGGCATGTCCTGGTCACCTGCTGCTCATTTGCTCAGTGCCTCTGGAGCACAGAACCAGCAGTAAATGGACTTGAGTGCTTTTCCTGGCCAGTCCCCTCGGGGAGAACCCCCAGCACTGGGCAAGGTATTATCCAAAACACAGAGCCGATGTTCCAGGTTGCCCCACTGGAAAGTCCAGTGGGGACATTCCACCACCCAGTGACCTTACTGATGAGTGCCCGTGGGTCTAAAGCTCACCAGGGAATGGCAGGACATAGGCGGAGTTCCTCCACGCAAAAGAGGGCTGAAGGCTTAACAGGCACGGGTGTGCGGGGCATCCTGCTGCCGGGACCGGGGCAAGACGGGACCTGTTCGGCTCCCCCGGAACTGCCCCGCGCCGCTGCCGGGCACGGAGCTCAAACTGCCCCACGAGAGCACGGGTGGCGCGGACGGAGGGGAGCCACGGGGGTGGAAACCGTGAAAAGTTTGGGGAAGGGGAAACGTTTGAGGAGTCCTGGGAAACGGGGAGAGGAGAGAGGGAAAGCGGGGATGGAGGGGACAGGGGGGAGAGGTGAGTGCGATAGGTCGGTACGACCCGGCACCAGCAGTCCAGAGAGAGGAAGAGAGAGGGGAAAGGAGAGGGATAGGAAAAGGAGAGGGATCGGTGCGATCCGGCAGCACGATCAGCCCGTGGCTCGGTGCGCTGCCGCGATCAGCCCCCGCAGCCCGGCGAGGCGCGGGTA
>VXBB01017620.1:35799-62487 GCA_013399915.1 Illadopsis cleaveri | reverse complement strand
ACAGAACTCTGAATTTCATATAAAATGTTAGCAAGTTCTTTTCACTTGGTATTAAGACAAAACAATCATTTTCCAGCCTGAGAACCAAGGATGCCATTGCAGCTTCAGGCCCAAAAAGTACAAACAATGTCAAGTGGAGAAGAGCAATCCGGGAGGATGGGACTTCATAACCTGAAGCTGTAATTGAACAATCAACCCCAATAATGGACCAAAACTTATAAAAGTGTGAAAACCCACGACCTGTTGGCCATCTTGGGTGTAGCCATGGCTGGGCTCTTGTACTGCCCATGATGTATCTTTTGAAGGCCTATTTTATAAATATCTGCTTTATTCCTTTAACTCTGCCTAGCCTCTGATCTAGGTAACCACTCAAGGCATCACCAGGGAAGGAAAACAAAATAGCTACAACTTTAGGATGTATAGGAAAAAGCCCATTGATTCTATTGATTCAAGCCTTTGTTTTACAATTGCAGCTCTGCCATGAAGGTGAAACTTTTAAGTGGTCACAGGAAATGCCGAACTCTTTATCAATGAGAACAGAAGATTTAGAGGGTCAAAGGGATGTCTTATCTACAAACTGCTGAGACAGTAAACAAAAAAATGCTCCAGCTCAGCAACTTCCTAAACTGCATCCAATTTCAGAGCCTAAAGCTGGGAACACTGCACTACTGTATATATACACACATGCATGTTTAATTAATAAGAAAGTGTGTCTTTGCAGGTGTGAATAAACTCCCCCGCCTTCCACAGGAACACAACAGCGTCTCAGAAGACAAGGAATCAAGCTCAAAACAGCATAAAAACCAAGGAATGAAAAACTTGCTCTTCTGTAAATGCTTCAATCTTTAATACATTAGTTTTAAAGGGCTTTCAATTCTGCCAGCTACATGAAACACAGTGATAAATCTTTGGTTGCAAAGAACAAGATAAAAAGGAAAATCAAGCCACACAAGAATAAGCAGTGCAGCTGTTACACAGACCCATGTTTGCAGTATCACCTTGCAAATAGTTTAAATATTTCATTGCTCTAAAACACAAAGAGGGTGAACAGGAACTATATAAAAGCAACAGTATACAAAATACACTTATATCTGCTGTTCCTTACTTCAATAGAGATTTATCTTTAAATAATCTTGGTATGGTTACTTTCAAACTGAATTAAAAATAGCCCAGTATTCCTCAGCTAAGCTTCACTATTTAGAGGATGAAAAAAAAATCCTTCTGCAACTGTACACTTTATCAAAAGCTCACCTGTCATTTTATGTTATAAGGTTAGAAAAGCAATACAGCTACCACGGATTCTTTAACAACAGGTTTCCTTTACAAAAATAAGTGTGCCTGCTACCCAGGGCCAGCAGCATTGCCTCCACCAAGGCTACTCCTGCCAGTACAATCCAAAATGTATCTTAACCAGGAGCACAGTATCACTATACTCCCACCAGTGTCACTTGCAAGCCGAGCCAAGGGTCTGAGCTCTACTCTACTCTTCAGCACACTATACAATGACTCAGAATGATTTTTTTCTTGCAAGATCTTACACAGGCAACACTTAGTATGATCAAAATTTTTAATTCTAAAGAAATTTCAGTGTACATATAACCAGCACCATCTACAGCTGCAATTCACTCATCTTTCAACCCTGCTGGCAGTCTTCAGCAATAACTGTGGCATGGGGACACTATGTCTGATCAGGTAAAAGTCCAGCCACCTTCGCACCAAGGCAACAGCCAGGCATTCTACTGATGCTGCGGGAGAAGCCTCAGTTTCTGCTGCCCATCATCCTTGTTTTGGGGTCAAGACATGACCATCTTCCATGTCTCTCACCTAGGCACTTTTCAAGTTCACTAGGTTCATCTACAGTCAGGTGACTGATCTAGCCTGTTTCCTCTCCCACTCAGATCATGGATGGGATTGCTACACTGGCGCCTCTCTTCTGAAAACACAGGACTGGGTGAAACAGGTAAGGAACTATTTGAATGAGCAAGAGGAAGAAGCTGCCTTAGGGGCTATGAGAAACCCTAGCAGTAGCTGTCAGGAAGGTTCAGACTCAACACTGAATAGGCAGAGCCAAAGGTTCAACCCAAAGTCAGCAGCTTGGCTAAGCGTGTGGCACGGCCTTGAACAGGCTCTGGCAAGGCTTTGGCAGAAGGGCAATTTGGCTGCAGAGAGGAAAGAGGAACATGGACAGTCCTGCATTCAAACTCTGCAGGGCAGTTTGGTACCAAGGTTAAATCCTGTTTCCCGCTTGTAACCTGGGAAGGAGTTACTCATGTGCTTTAGAGAGATGTCAGGAGGATAAATGAGTTCACATTTAAACTATGAAAGCGAAAAGTACTGTAAAATTATACTAATATTAAAACCCGTAATTAAACTGTGTCAGTTTATAGACATTAAACTAACATACTAGTCTCATTCTCTCCAGTCTTTAGCTTGTTAAACTTCTGTCATGACTGGTCTTTGAAATACACTTCACATCATGTACATACAGTTAAATACAATAAATGAAGTATTTATAACTAGTATACAGACAAAGCCATATATATTTACTCATGCTCCTCTACTATAATTACTAAATTGCAATCTCAGCAGTTAAAGCAGGAATACTGTGCACAACTGTTTGTGACACTGAACACCTAACACTCTTTGAAAATAGGGTAGCAATCTTTTATATTTAGGGTCATAGCAGGTTGCATGTTAAATATAATCAAGCCCCAAGTTCTAAGAACGAGAAGCATTTAAAAAATAAACACTTTGTTCATTTACATAGGAATTTATGAGCAACTGCATTCAAAATGGGCAACCACATTCAAGAACTGGTGCTGTACATGGAGAACTTAATCTCATAAAATAGAAGCAACCAGGGACCAGAGACTACAAACAGACTAGGAAGTTCTTATATTGCCAACTCAGGTGCAGATCAACAGTGAGAGTTGGATAAAACAGGGCAAACTGCTTCCCTAATCCTTATTTCTGAAATACTGCAAGAGTTGACTTCAAACAAAACCATGCCAAATTATTCACTCATAGTAATCCACACTGGTATTTTCTTGAACTTTTTAAAATAAAAATGTCATTAATTTAAGTATACAAATGAACTATAGATCAGTTACATTTTATTAAATGTTATCCCATGGCAGCATTAAGGAGAAGATATGGAAAAAATTATTACAAATAAAAAGCATTACTTAATGAGCACTATGTGAAGACAGAATGAAAGAAACCCAGCTAGAAACCAGTGCTGCTTGATGCTGATCCACAACAGAATAGTGATTGATTTTATAAACTTAGTATGCTCAAATTATTCTAAATAATAATTACACAAAACCAAAGACCATTAAAACAATTGTTCAAAAATATTACTATGCCTTTGATTCCCCAAATAATTCCAAGTTAAGACAAAAGTCATGTAACTTCAGGACTTTTGGGTCAACTATTTAACATCTATTCAGCAGCTCACAGCACCTAAGGAAAACAGCAAACGCTATGAAGCTGTCAGTGACAACAACACAAAATGTGAAGACAGGACA
Source organism: Illadopsis cleaveri (assembly GCA_013399915.1). Taxonomy (NCBI): domain Eukaryota; kingdom Metazoa; phylum Chordata; class Aves; order Passeriformes; family Timaliidae; genus Illadopsis; species Illadopsis cleaveri. The sequence continues at coordinate 58,960 of VXBB01017620.1, read as the reverse complement.
GGCTATGCTAAGTTGCTGAAGAAAGTTATTAAAATCCCAACAAGTTTTTTAACTTCAAAAAATTCTGCATTCCCTCTGTACATATAGCCAAACATGCTGTATTATCTATTAACAATATCTAACCTCTCCTGCTAAAATCCACATTTCACAAAAATCCACATCATCATATAGCAATAAGTTTCAAAACTTATTTGTGTATGGCAGATAGAAGAACTTTATCTTTTAGTATAGATAAGCATTTTATATTTCAATTATCTTCCATGTCTTTTAANCACATGAAAGACTCCATAACTTTAAAAATAATTTATTTTCTTTAATATTATGTATTCTTTTTACTAGCAAATCAGCAATACATTGTATTCAGGTGTACAGCCCTACCCTACCTCACAATTTTCCACTAAAATCTCCATCATTCCAGTTAAATACATTAAGTACATCTAAACACATTAACCTGTACCTCCAGATCGCCCCTTTGAACTTAATAGTTATAGGAATAATATTAGATATTCTGAAATTTTCTTTGAAAGTTTTTTTTTGGAGATGTTTTCTTCTTGAACGCCTCCTCCAGCACTGCTAACATACATTACAAATTAATGTTTGCTGAGGATGTACCCACACTTGCCTCGACAAATGCAGAAAAAAGTAGAGAAACAAGGTGCCTGTTCATTCATCTCAGAAGATGAATGTACTTCAGCTGCTTCCTCCCAGACACTCCCTCTTAAATTTGAGTTCATCTGTATATGGGTCTGTACTAGCAAGTGACTTTTATTGTGAGTTGGAGAAGCAGAGAATGGCAGACAATCTAGAGAAATCCATATAGTTCCTCCAAGAGCAGAGATTGCAACAGCAGCAGTAAAGACTCAGGAAAAGAAACAGTACAGCTTTAACAGTAAAAATGAAATAGGTTTGTCAGGCTAAGCTTATACAAAAACAGCAGAGCCTTTTTAACTATGCATATAATAAAAAACCAATGCTAATACAAGATAAATATGAAAACAGACCTTCCCTCTCCCCCTCCCCTTTAGGGGAGGGAGAAATAGTTAACTTTGCTATTTCTACTCAAATTCTCATGAACATAGTTTGGCCTTCCAACCAATTTACCAACCAAGTGAAAGTTTCACACCTATGAAAAGGCAGATCTAAGATGAGAAGCTCAGTTGACAGTCTGCTGTCATCCTGACTGCTCTCTTCCTAGACTACACTTTCTCTGCTACAATGGTAAATAAATTAATAGGGAGGAAAAAAGTCTCAACTAAGCAGGACCCAAAGCTACATCCAGCTATACCCAGTCAGAGCATACCCAAATCAAAATCCAATGTGAAGCCAGCAGTAGTACAAACACAAGGGAGAGTATCAGTATTAATTCATGCAGTTGTCTTCAGTATGGATTACACACCATAAAACCCCAGTTTTGAGACCACCAGGAACGTGAACAGCTGCAGCAGTCACATGGGAAAATCAGAACACAGTATCTTCTCAAAAATAAAGGGTGGGAAAAACTGTTCAAAGCAAGACAGGTCTACAAGACAGCTTTGCACTACAAACTCAACATCTAGAGCACTGGAGATATGATAGAGTAAATGGTGATCATCACCCTATGATATTAGAATGAGAAACATTTCTTTTGGTTATTTTTCATAGGGTGTTTTTTTTTGTTAACTTCATTATTTTTAATCTAAGAAATTTGATTAAAGATCAAAAGAATAGAATTATGATATGAATCCCAGAAAACACTTTTCTGCAGAAGAGCTCACTTTTTCCTTAAAAGAATTTTGTAACTTTTTAGTATTCTGAACATGAAAAGAAATTTGGACCATGGTTTCATGTGTCTTTTATAACCAGTCTCCTTTGGTAATAGCAGTTCATTTTCTTATGCTGCCTGGATTTTCTTCTTTGGCTTTTGGCATTTTAGAAGAGAATAGTGACAGACAATAAAAACATGCTGAAATCTCATTTACTAGGAGGACAGCAACATATGTAAGAAGTATTTCAGTTTTGTGGATAATTTTAAACTAACCTACTCAAATTCATTGTGAAATGTCGTAACTCATCATCAACTTAGAACAGGAAATAAAAAATTTTTGCTCTTTTCAATGATATGAATCTCAAATCTTTCTCCAAAACTACTTAATATAATAATGAGCAATGAGATATTCTGACAGTAAGAAAATAGACTAACGTGTCTATGATTAATTTACAGACTTTGCATTTATCAGGTTTGTAAGCAGCTTGTTGTTTCTCTTACATAGTATATCTTACTATTCTCTTACATAGTATAGCTAATACAGACATTTTTAACACCTGTCCTTTGTGTCCCAACCCACACCTTCTCTTTTTCTAATCACCCTTAACTAAATATTCTGTACCTCTCTCTTACCCTAATTCTTCCTTACCCATTAGCTCACTAATGTTCAGGTTGTTAACATCTCTCACATGACACGTGCTTTCAGCTCATAACATCTGAGCATGTTCCTCCATTGCTTAATGTCCTGCCCCTCCTTTAGTTCCACTTCCTTTTCACGGTCACCATGACATTCAACAACTACAGCAACTGGCCTGCTATGGCCACATCCCACAGCCCTCAATGCCAGAGAAGACCACTGCTCCTGAAATTCACTTTCTTGCACCATCACCTGTCTGGGCCTGTTAGGGTCACAAGCACAAACAGGAAGTTTAAGCTGCAGATGAATCCTGTTACTACAAAGACTTGTGGTTTTTTCTGTCTACACTGTAACTAATAGACATATGGTTTTCTTTATCTTAATATTAAGTATCTTGGTTCTGTTTGTATTGCAAGTTCTTTGACTGATGATCATGCCTCAGATATTAACACAAGAACTGTTCCTGTCAATGGAAAAAAAAAAAAGAAAATAAGACAATTTTAGATATTAGGAGATTTATTCTTCGCCTGTATGCTGCCCTTATAGCCCTGGCCACCTGAAAGGAGATTTCTATAAAGTGAGCTTACAGGAACACAGGACTCCAATAAACTAGCTGGGTCACCTCAAACCCACAACTACCTGCTCTCAGTTCAGCTGGGTCTATAAGAAAACCATGTCAGAAGCCTCAAGTCAAACTCAGCACCCTTTAGCAAACACAAGTTGTTCACAGCAAAAACAGCCACTAAAATCCTGCAGCTGAGAGAGAACGAAAGATCAAGACCTTTGCTATGTTCTAACTACTGCAGCACCAACAGGAAAAAAGCATCAAAATACAGTTTTTATGTTTCTTCTGACATCATATATAAACCAAATCCCAAAGCTTAATAGAACTACATTTAATGAATGAAAAAACAGTAACACCTACTTGCTTTTATGCTTTGCCGTTGAAACAAAATTCCACAATCAAAGTGTTAGAAAATCAGTACAAAGAACAAAATAACAGACACCACTGGTAAGCTGACAAAAGAGTTCCTTTAAGCAATATGGTTATACAAAGAACACCACTACTCAGTTTTTACCACCTGGAAAACGCAAGCATGAAGCAGAGCAGGTCACTTATTAACTGAACTACTGAAGACATCAAGCTCATTGCTTATGCGTTCTTTTCTCTATTCCAAAGAGTACCTTTTTCCAAATATCTTAAAATAAAGGTTCAACAGAAGAACCCTCTTTAGTAAACACCATTGAATCACAGAATAATTCAGCATGGAAGACAACTAGGTAGGTCACACTCCTGAATGTACAAAGAAGCTCAAAACCTATGAGGAAATGAAGCAAAAGGAAGGACAAGTATCAAACTCACCATGGACTTGATTGATTTCTGAATTCTGAGAAAGAATTTCATCTGCTAATTTTTGAGCAGTTGGCAAAACTTCTGTGTGGTGTACTGTGATCAAATACTGCACAAATTTTTGTAGCTGGTCTCTGTTCATTTGAAAGAGTGTCTCTGAAATGGGAAGATGCAGTTTGACCTGATCTGGCTTGCGGATCCGGTATAAAGAGAGTGCCACAACGTGGGCACAGTAAAATATGTCCTTGTTTCCACAGCTACAGGTCACTGAGGTAATCTTGCAACGATCAAAGCTGATAGCTACATTGCAAACAGTTTCTGGCTCCGATTGCATTGCAGGCTCTGTTACTGTGCCACTCAAGTGGAAACCTGTGCAGGGAAAAAGAGAACTTAATCATACATGTAAAATAGTATATCTCATAATCAAGAAAGTTTTGTTAATGAAAAATTATACATCTCAAAGAACTTGCTTTAATTACAAATACTATTAATCTTTTCTTCCATACATTACCTCTTTCATCTCCAATAAAATCAAAAGGGGAGTAAAAAGTTAAGTTTACAAGGCCTCTGCCATTCCACCACAACATTCATAGAAGTTCGACAGCAAGAGAACCATTTACTTGCTAAATGACAGCTGCAGAAGCAGAGCAGCATCCCATCAAGACCAACATGAAACTACTCAGTAAACCGGCAGCAAATTTCCAAACCCCCCACCAGGGAGCCTCCAGCACCTGCTAGCAAATTTCAGCGTTCTCTCAACAAGTGAGAAGGAAGTAGTGCACTCTAGTGGCATGAACTCAGGTCCTAGTCTCAACTAACTCGCCCACAAGTCACATATCCTCTTTGCTTTCATCTCTCCCACCACTGAACTAAGGCTGAAGCTCACCATCACCCAAGTGATCCAGTAGAAGGGCTATGTTTGTGCAGCATTTTGGACATGGAAACTGCTGCAGTTACCAATACACGGTATGTCAAGACTAGTAACACTGAATGAGACACATATGCACTGTTCCAGATATATGTTCAGTCTGCATTATGGTCCTATTTTTCAATCAGCATAATAAAGCGAAAGAGCTAGGTCTGTATGTACTGTAAGAAGACATTGTATACCCTAAGCAAGATGTTTTCTTCAACAAATATACCACATGTCAGCACAGCATAACATCTCAAATGCCGATGATTCAACCCAAAACCACCTATCTGTCAAACATGAAGGCCCAGGTTTGGCTTTCAATGCTTTAGCACTAAATAGTAGAATAAGGAGGTTTCTTTTCAATTTTACATAAGCATGATACTGATTTCAGCTCAAGCATTGAGTCTGAGATACAGATACAGGGCAATGAAACTCAATTTCATATGCCATACCAGGATTAGATTTGGAGTGTACAAATAAAATCAGATACACATACAAGTAAGGTGTTATACAACAGATACTTACATGGAAACAATATAAATTCACACTCCCCCAATGTCAAAAATTGATCTAATATTCTTGAAATATCAAAGAACTGTACTGCAGAAAAGCATTATCACATGAAGATTAGGCATGGGGGGAGAGGGGGAAGCAATATACACACAGCTCTAATCCAAAATGCTGTATCCCAAATAATTTTTTAAAAGCTCATCTTACTGGAAACAAGAATAAAAATCCCTCATTTTTTCTATTTGTTTATGCTGTGTGTGTCAGAGCAGGTTATACAGTCAGCACCACTGCAGTACTCTCATACTCTCCCCTGAAGAAGGTCATATGCACACACTAACACTGACTTTGCAATGGTATGTTTCCCAGGTAATTAGGAGTCAAGGTTGAAGGCAGTCAGTGTGAAGTGCACAGAGAGGAAAGGCAGGTGATGAACAAGACCAGATTTAAGCAGTATTCTTGCTCACACTCCCCCCTTGTTGAAAGAAAGGGAGTGGAATTGCCCCTCACATCATGAGCTCCTTCCTCTGTCTTTCCTTTTGGTCTTTCCTTTTCCCTTTTGGTTTTTACGTAGTCACATGTTTCTTTAAGTGCCTTCTCTCAAAAAGAAAGGCTTTGTTAAAGTTTAACCAGCTCTATTTATTTCTGGTTTATTCCCAGTAAGTGGGAATTGAATTGGTGGTCCCAAAGAAACTTCATGTGAGATTATTTTAATTCCACTTTCCTGTGAAGCATACATTAAAAAAAAAGAAAAACCTATCCATAATCCATGAGCTGAGGAAAAGTCTAACACTTGACACAGGGCCTGATCCCACTCCTTCCTACTCTATGTAAATACCTGAACTCCTATTAATTACAGTAGAAAAACACCCAATGAAAGCTTTTCTATCAAACTGGTGCAAAGTAATAAGAAAACAGACCAACCAGCTAGTCTAACAATATTACCACTTTCAATTTGTCAGTACATTGTTCAAGCATTCAAAAAAGTTAAAACCCTCCTGGAAACATGAAGGTCTCCAGAAACACTTGTAAGAGCAGGCCTGCCCTGCACTGCTCAGAGATAAACACAGGTCATGGCTCCCTCTCCACTGAGGGTTTTTTATTAAGAATTAATGTTACAAGCACCAAAATTTAGAAACAAAGATATTGGTCTAAACAATGACAGCACTAATACAGTCACCTTACTTAACCTACCGTTCTTAACTTACCCAGAGTTTAAACAAAAACACCTGCTGCTCTTGCAGGCTAAAGATGCAGCTCTGTACTAACTATCGCACCAGGATATGCATCCTAATTATGAGACACTGTTTTCTTTCTCTTTGTCTGTTTGCATTTTTAAAGAAAAGAATTGTTGCTAGTAAGTATGACCTTTAAAAAGTTTTAGCCATATCAGAAAAACAATTCAGGAAATTTCAGCCCAGAAGCACTGGTAAGGCCGTTGTAATTTTACCCACAAGAAACCAAATGACACCTTCATCACTGACTCTCAACAATGCAGAGTACTGAACACATAGCTTTAATTTAACCTAACCATCTAATATTCTCCTACTGAAGTATGGAAAGTTTGTAGCAGGTAAGAAGTTGATGCAAGGTGCTTTGCTAAGAAGTGTTCACCAGCAGTAAGTTACAGCCTGTCAAGAAGAAAGATGTTACACGATCCTTGAAAAAGACAAAAGGAATCATCTATGTGGTGACTTGAAGAAAATGACATTTCACTAACAAGTCCAAAGGAGCAGAAAAGGTCTCTTCAGCTAGATCTTGCGAGCCCTCACCCTAAACAAATACTTTCCTTCCAAGAGAAAATTTCTCTTTTACCCAAAATTACAGAACCTTTGCTAGAAATACTTATCCATTCTTAACAACTCCAAGAACAATGGTATTTCACTTTTTAAAGAGCTCATTCATTATTAGCTAAAGACAACAAAAGAGTTGCAGGCAGAAAAGTGTGTTCACCACAGAATTAGTGGACTATTTATATAACAGGCACATTTCAACTTTTCCTTCAGTGGTGACAGTCGGAAATGTTTTACTGTTCTCAAACCAGCATGTGATCAGTAACTCAAGCTCGACTGACATGTCCAATGCACAGAGGCTTTGCATTCTGCAAAAATGTGTTTAGAAAAGGAGCTGAATCACTAAGACAATACATAAAACAAAACTCTTTTACAAAATTACTTTGCTTTTATTCGACACTTACTTCAAACACACCTCAAATGTTATTTAATAGCCAATAAAATAGTGCTCTCAGCTGTCATACTTTTGGAAGGGAACTGTGCCAAAGTGCCATCAGGAAGAACGCATTTAAGTCTGTGATTTTTACAAAGCAACTTCTGCCAAAATGTGCTAGACAGCATTGAATCCACTGATTAAAAATATTCTGGGATTTTAAAGCCACCTGATAATTGGAAATTCACACTACTACAATGTAGTATTTGCCAGCACAAGGATATATGCCTGTCATAACAACAGCAACAAAAAATTAACATTTTAGAGTAAAACAAAAGCAAGTTCAAACTGTAACACACTAAGGAGTGGAAAAAAAAACAGTGTCATGTGGAGAAGCAGCACCAGGTAGTTTTTTAGTTACTCAAGTCAGAAGCAAATTTTGAAATAGTGAGTTTCACTACCTAATAGGATAAGTAGCACAGTTACTGCACCAAATAAGCATCATTAACGACATCTCATGAGCTTAATTAATCTCTCATGTCAGTGTTAAAAAGCATCATCCTCAATATGCCCAAGTCCAAAGAGGCTTTGAAAATGACTTTGAAAACATACAGACCAAAATGAACAAGAACTCTCAGAAGCAGCCGTGTAAAATGCTGGGGGTGGGGTGGTCTATGTCTGTGTGTGTGTTCAGTCAGTTACTCCAGTGGCTAAAAAAAAACCCCAAACCAATAAGCACCAAAAGAATATTTTAAGTTTACACTTGCAACTGAGGGATTTGATTGAAACACAGCCATAGATCACCACTGGGTATTGTTTATCTTTAACAGAAAATATAAAAATGTCAGAACTGGATTACAGTAATATCCAAAGCTTAAAAACTGGTGCTCTTGATTAGCTTTCTGCCGTGCCTTTTGAGAACACTGCCCATGCCTCATCCACTATGTACACATTCTCCTAAAATCAGGAAGTACACTACCAGATGTATTTGGAAAAAAATATTCTCCTTAACATTGATCCACTGACTCAGTTCCCATGTATACATACTGCTTGCTAGTCAGAAACACACAAGAGCTGTTTTACTTTCACAGAAGAGGCCAGCAGATTAAGTTACTTACTGAGAAAAAAAATGGAAGAGCTTTTTCTGGGAGCTGGATAATTGCAAGACCTATGCAGGTACCTCCCCCACATATAACTTTACACTGGTTATCAGAATTGTACTCTCTGTCTTTAACAACCTTTAAAATAACTTGCAGACCTACCAGCTAGCATTTATTCAGACTACTACATTATTTGGCAAATACATAATCACTGTGTAAAGTGTAAACACCTCTGTTTCATCTTGCCTACCTAACAACAACAGACAGAAATGCTTCTGGAAAGTAGTTTCCAGGCATGCCCATTAGCTATTTTTTCATATTTATATCAGTGGTTACATTTTTTTTTCCCAAGACAAGCAAAAGTCTAAACCACGTTTAGCTCATTCAAATTTTGTCTTTTTAGAAGTGGTGTTCCTTTGCAATGGTAAAGTAGCATCCTACATTCAATTCTGTCTGAACTTTTGAACACGCTAAGAACAGATCAACAACACACTTCGAAATTATTATGAAATCAAAACTTTGCATGCCACCTTAGCCTGAAGCTAATTTTAACAACTTCTTCATAAAACAGATAAAACATTGATTTAAAATGAAAAACATTCATCCATCGTATCTTAAACGTGCCAATACAAAGATATTAAGGAACTGGAAAAGAAATTAAGAGCAGTATATAAGATGTTTACTGTTTCTGATCAACACATAGAGTTTAGACAAACTTATGTTTTGACATCANTTTTTGCAAGCAAGACAGTGGGAGTAGCATTAAGTTCACACACAGAGGACACTGACAACTTGAAGGCTCACCAGTGCTGGCACACTTCCAAGAACATGCACACTGCAACAGAGGCAGCAGTAGTGACTTGCTGAGTTCAACAGCTGCATTTAAAAACACCAATCTTCCATGTTTTCCAGCCCAAACCTACAAGTCTGACAACTGGTCAACTAATTATGCCTGTTAGACAAGGGCCTCCACTACCCCTCCAAGCCAAGTCTGATCACACTTCTGCTGCTCAAAAGCAGCCACATATCACTGCAGCCCAAGCCAGAGTCATGGACGACTGTGGATAAATCCATCCAGATTACTCTTCCCTACAAAGAAGGAAAGGCTGTGCAAACAGCAAATAACACAGGAAAATGCCTTCCACTGCCCAACAGCTATATCAGATCTGGACTGCTTTAAGACAGATGCAGACTGCAGCAGTTCATGCTGTCTGGAACAAAACATACACCAAATGAGCATGGCCTGATAGGTCCCTCAAGGTTTCACTGCTATCCCTATCATTAAACAACTTGCAACTCACCCCACAGGAACACCATACAAACTACGAAGTGGCATTCTCGTCAGCACTGCTCACAGTCTCAGATCATGTCTCTGCAAAACCTGAAAGCTGTCTCCACTTCAACTCATTTAATACAGATATAGTCAAGCCCATTTTAGGTGTTTGTAGCATTAGACTTTGTAGACAAAGAGAAAGAAGCAAAATGTTGGTACAAGAAAGAGATATCTTTACAATGGTGCTTTCCAAACAGCAGTAACAGAGCTCTCCTCTAGCACAGTGATGCTCAAACTGTGATCTAGAATATTGTGGCAAACTCACAAAGCAGAAGCAGAGATGAAGCAGACAAGTGTCTTCCATTAAAGGCTAAACACAGTGCCAAGAATCACTAAAACTGTGAATGTTGATAGTCTTGTGAAGTCACAAGGCTAGCAATCCATGGCTGCAGGTCACCTCTCTCAGGTACACAAATCAAGCCTTTTCATTGGTTTGTTGTTTTAGTTTTGTTTTCAAAGGGCATCAGTTTGAAACAAACTATGCTCCTCTACGCTACAAGTTTACCAGCTCCTCTCTCAATACCACATATCCTGAGAGCACCAGCAAATGAAACAAAAATTCTCAGTGTGAGCCTGGAAACGCCAAAGCTGATGGATAGCTAAATACATTTTACTGTGATAAACTAGCAGATTCAGGAGATTTATTTATATACATGACATTTTTTATAATAACATAACCCATAGAGATCATGTGACAGCAATTTACAAAAACATGAATGTGAAGAAATCATAATATTTGTAGAATGTGGGCAAATCAACATTTTGTCATTTAGAATGCTTGGAATATTGTAATCCTCAAACTTTTGAGGGGGACTTAATAGGCTAGCTGAGGTGAGAGGAACTGCCTGGACCTGCCATACAGCAGCTTGCTACAGCAAAATTATGAAAGCACAGTCATCAAAACTACTCTGATGCTGAATAATAACTGGAAATAAATTTAAAATTAAGGCAAGTGGAACAAAAGGATAACTAATACTCAAGATAGTTGCAAGAAGCCTGAGTTTTTAATGCACCATGATGTCCAGATCATCCTGCTAATATACATTTAAATGTTTAAAGATGAATTTTAACAGAATATGAATGTAGGCCAGCATCACACTCAAGTTTACATTTATGCATAACAAAGGCTAGAAACAAAAGGGTAGGAGAGATTACCAATCTACATTTAAATTTTGATAAACAAACCTTCGCTCTGCTGGCAAACCTCACAGGCCTATGTTTATTGCAAAGGGAAACGCTTGAGACGCTTGGGAGGATGTGCCAATTGCCGACAGGGAGCTGCACCTTGAGAATACACTCAGAGTGCCTAAGAACAAGGACTGATTACAACCAGTCTCCACAGGAGCAGCGCAAAGATATTTGTTACTAAATTTCCAGGAGGAATTCACTCCTGCTGTCATGGGGAGAAGCGACATCTTTCCAGTAACCACCAAGCAGCAGATTCCTCCCATAGCCCAAGGAATCAATCTCCCAAAGTGATACCATTTCAGCTTTTACTACAACTTTGGATTTTAATCACATTTGCAGGGAGAAACTATTACTACTTGCTAGAGCCCAAGTAAAATATTACTTACGAGAAAGTGACTGCAAATGAGTAAGAGCAACAAAACTAAGCAGACTAAACCTCCCATTAAAGTATCCTTAAAGCCATACAAGAAATAGACTGCTCCTGCATTCAGAAAGGTAAATATCCAGAGACTCTGGGTTATTTTGAACAACTCAGAGGATGACCTGCCTGTCAAACAGATACAATGTGAATGTTTTTTAAAGTTACTATTTACTGCTTTATTGCTAAGAGCAGAAATTTTTGGTATTGTGTGTCAACAGTTAAGGTTTATCTTCCACAAATAGCCCATCTCCAGAAGAAAATAACAGAAATTACCTGACACTGAAGAAAACCTTCATTAAACCTACTCACTTAAAGGGGGAGAAAGAGGACAAACCCAGTCTAACAACTTTTTCTTTTTTTTTTAATTCCCCTCTGCCAGTTCAACCACATCTCTTCCCTATTCACATTCTTTACTGCTGCTACCAGATGTTCTTGGCTTTTGCTACACAGGCTTTATCACTTTATTGTCTGAAGTTAGGGTTCATCCATAGCAGTAAAGCATTAGCAGTAATTATCTACATGGCTCTTCAAGAACAAACTGAATTTGACTAACACAGGCCACAGAACAGCACAAACCTCAACAGAGGATGTGGGAAAGCAAGATGAAAAAACCATGAAAATTACATTCTGTTTGACTCATTGCTTTATCATCAGGAGAAACTACTTTTTTTCTTACCTGCTTGGTAAGGGGGTAAGAATTAATCAAATTTGTATTTTTTAACTGGAAGAAAATAAAATTCTAAAAAGGAAGATGACAGCAATCACCAATGTAAACTTGGAAGGAAATTTTTGAAACACCAGAAAATTACTCCTTCCTGGAAAGAGTGTGTCTGGGTTTCCACAGCCATACTGAGTTTGAAAAACCCAGCCCAGGATGTCTGAGACACAGGCATCCTGCAGTAAAAGGTACTTAGGTTGTTCCAATAACAGAAAATATTTAACTAATTGAGTAATTTAAGACTGCACTCAAACAATTCAAATCTAGGCTATACAAAAGCACAAGCCGATGTAATTTTGAATCTAAACTAACCTTCCATCAGGAAATGCTATACTTTGCCTAAAAGAGGAAACTACCACTCCCATTTCCATTACTAACTGTGGAACAAATAATTTTCTTTTGTTTAAAAAGGGGAGGGGAAAAAAAGCTCAATGCTGCACTTACGCCAGAAGAAAAATGGCACTAAAAGTCACAGAATGTAAGGGAAACCCTTTCTTCATGGCCACAATTCTGTTCTTGCATTTGTTTACTAAATGTTCACAATAACAAACATTCACAATGCTTTATTGCTTTATTTTTTTAAAAAAATGCTTATGATTACTGCAGGAGTCAGGTTGTTCACTGAACGGCTCTTTTATCCATAATCAAAGCAGAGGCGAAAACAGAAAAACAGGCTTTTAAGTTTGAAAACAAAAGTTACTATGTAGGACTTTTGGAAGGGCTCAGCTCATTTTGGACTATCAATTTTACAAGAGAAATGTTTTCAGCAACTTCCTCAGGTCACCGGAGCATTACAAAGGATTCCAGCACAAATAATGAAGTACAACATAGTATTTCCTGACAAAGCAAGAGAGAAAAAGCCATGAAAACTACAGCATTGAAAGAGTTCCACAACTGAAGTCTAAAAATCCATCAATATCACAAGTCAGTCACCCTTCCACGGCTGAAGTCAATGCTGGGGGAAGCATGTTTTTTTAGCTCTCAAGGACCAACTGCAGCAGAGTCACAAATGAGGACTGGAATCCCAAAAATACTACTGTAATAACAATAAGTGTTTTAAGGAAAAGGTCAGAAAAGGTCACTTGTATTACAAACCAGAACATCCTTGATAACACTGGCACACAGCCTAAACCCACACAAGCTAACATCCTGTATGAAATCAGGTTCTTGTGGTTCACAGTTTTTCCATACTGTTGCTAAGTTAGATCTCAATCCATTTCTCTCCATTGAAATCATTTCAATTATTATTCAATCAAATCAAATAAAATAAATATACAGTAGTTAAGGCAAGTGCACCCCATTGCCAAAACTGGCTGGCAAGGCTTGCCATAGCAGTATTCCTCCCTACTGACATGCACCACCTTTCTCCAGACACTGGATGAAGAATGAGTAAGTTTCACGTAAGAAAAATAGATCTCCAAAGGCAGCAACAATTTTGATGTAAGTTGCTCACATATCTGTTCATATTTATAGAATGGAAATGTGTGCTAGCTCAAAGGGGACAAAACAAAAGTATGTTCCCAGGCCATAACTCCTTAGCATTTCTGATTTCTGGCAGCTGTGTGCACAGAAAGGACTTGGAACAAGCAAGGGTAGATGTGTGCAGGTGGGGAAGCCCTATGTACATTCTAAGCAAACGTGAGCACATTCAGAGCACATGGCTGCTTCTCAAACAATACAAGTACAACCAGTATGCAATTTTCTTTAAGAGAAATTTGAGAAGTCAACCCATTCTTCTAAAGCCACACAATACTTCTCCTTGAATTAGCAAGGCATACCATTCTTCTTTTCAAAAGCCAAGAAGTTTTTTAGATATATTTAACTCTAACCTGTGGCGCTCAGAAGTTTAAAAAGTTACATGTATTCTGATGGTTAATCAAAGATTCTAGACAGTACATCAGCATGTAACAGGCATGCTATTCAAGCCTTCATTAACATGCACAAAGTTGAAAAATAAAATGCAACATAAGACTTTTTTCCTAATTCATGCTCCACACCCTCAAAATCATAAAGCTTTCTAGACACCAAAAACGTGGTTGTGAAAAGTTTAGAAAAGAAGTGGGATGGAGAACAAAAGCAGAACTGAACAAACAAGAAAGCAGAGCTTCCATGACCAAGTAAAGAGAACAATCTAAGAAAGCAGGACAAATTTATACAGCAAAATACAATTTAATTTGCCATTTATTAAGCAAGTTACTGGAATTCTGCATATTGTATTTCAGCCTAAAGACCAGGTTTTAATAGTACGTATACTATCTGATTGACTGACAAAGAAACAAACAAAAAAGCACGTCTGGTAACATGTAACATTTCTAACTTTCACCGACAAGCCAAGGAACACCTTAGCACTACCTTTTGACAGAGAAAAATAAAACAAATTACACCACTACTAAAATTTATTTTGTTTTTATAATGCAATTCAGGGATACACAAAAACAAAGTGACAGAAAGGATAGGAAGTGTCTCTACCAGTAAGCCAAGCTGCTTTCGTGAGATCCCTACATTTTCCTGGTGTTAATTCTTTCCTAGGCCCCAGTTTCTAATAACCTATCTAGACTACAAGTGTTTGCATTTGTGATAAGATGCAAGGTGGCGTACTTGTGGAGGTGTGGTCAATGCCTCACTTTGTTAGCTTAAGTTGCCTACTAAAGTAGTGAAGAACAGGACTTGTTGATGAACATGAAACCCAAACCACAACATTAAGACCACTGCTGAGTAATTTTGTGACTCAGTGCTGTGTGTTGATTTTGCTTATCTCAAACCAGACACTGCTCTTGTAGAGGTACTAAACGTCCTTTTAAAGGCAAGTCTCATGCCTACAGGGTCACCTTTTGTGATAATGACAGGGTCTCTGTCTATGCTTTTAACTTTTATCATAACCCACCTAAATATAATTGGGACGGGGAAAAAAGGAAAATCACTCAAAATTCTTGAAGAAAATCTATTTGGACTGTGAAACAGATGCAAGTAAAGACAGTGTCAGAAAAGCTGAACAGGAATCCAGCCTCCAACATCAGTTGTTGATATTATTACTAAATAAAAGACTGTTTTCTAGCTTAGACTACAGACTAAATTCAATGAGATACTGGATTATTACACAACACCACTGTTACCTAAGGTTGTATCGTCACAGTGCATTTAAATAGCAAGACACTGACAAATTTACTTATGAATTTGTTTTCAGTGTTGCTCAATATATTTGGATTGGGAGACTTACTATTATTTGGAGTAGTTCTGTGTCACAATAAGAGAGACAAAAATAGAATAGTTAAATTCAGTATCTGACCTCTCTTACAGTGACAAAGAACCATAACCTGAAAACTTGGCTTAAGAGTCTTAGCAAAATAAACTCAAATACTTCAAAAGTCAGGCCCCTTACGTAAAAGAGGATAGATTTATTTTCTTCATACTTGAAATCATTCAAAAGAAATTTCAAGTATCTAGAAAGAATGCTCTCATCTTGTACCCTGCAACAACACCCCCCATCCCTTTCTGCAAATGTCCCACGCTTTCTCTGAGCAGAGTAATTAGAAGGAAGGCAACTGGGTACTGTCTCAGAATTGTCCAAATTTTATAATTTTAAAATTATAATGATGGCCAAAACACTTCCATCCATACACTCTTTGGACAAAAGGAAAAGAAAAGAACTGTTTAACTAGCACTATTGCTTCCAGAAAGACAGTTATGATTTAGGTTATTTTATTTGTTGAGAAATGGTTAAAATAAATCATTCACTATACCATGACAGACTGTGTAGCAGTCTACATCTGACTTTTCCTGTTTACTTAGTCAAAATAAGGAGGCTTCCCCTTCTGATAAGGAGTGAGACTGGTATCATGAGCTACAAGCATTATCAGCAACTTCCTTAGAAATCTGTCCTTTCTCTCTGTGGTCTGAATCTCTGGATGAGAGTGTGCCGTATGACCTATACGATATCTCCTCCCTTCTTAAGTTCTCCAAGCAAGTCTTAAAAGCTAAACATAAGATTCACAGACCTAGCTACGTCCTAACAAGCAATGTGGATATTTTGAGGTTAAATGGGGTCAGTTTCCTACCTAAATATTTAAACGTTAGACTGACTGTTTTTAAAATACTTTGAAAACATGCAGCAATATCAGCGATGAACTTGGAATATCCAGCCTGCTGGCCTCTGCTTACTCAGCAAGGAAATTCTGTTTCTCAGAAAGAAAACTCCTAGTTCTCACCTCTCACAAGACAAAGCTCATGAGTTGAGCAAGTGCTAGTTGAATATTTCAATCTGTGACCTACATTAATCAGATCAAAAAGCATTCTCACATGCTCTGAAAGAGGGATGAGGGAATTAATTGCTTACCTTTTCAGCGTCAATTCTCCTGTGTTTGCTTGGTTTTAGTTGATCTGCTGTTTTAGTTGCACACATGAAAAGAAGCAGAAGACAAGAAGACATCTACCACCCCTGATGAGGCACGTAAACCAATCACCATCTCGTCCCTGCAATAGGTACTTCACATGCCCACTTGTCCCTCTGCCACAACAATTCCTCAATCTGAATACAAACAGCTGAGCATCTGTGCTGGTTTTGGCGCAGTTAATTTTCCCAAGAGAATTGGGCTAGCATGGGCTATGATTTTGGATTTGCACTGGAAACAGCATTGATAAGACAGGGATGTTTTAGCTGTTGCTGAGCAGTGCTCACACAGGGTTCAAGGCCTTCTCTGCTCCTCACCCCACCCCATGAGCGAGGATGCTGAGGGACACAGGAGCTGTGAGGGGACACAGCCAGGACAGCTGACCCACATTGAGGATAAGGATATCCCATCCCATATGACATGATGCTCAGCATATAAAGAGATGGGAAGAAGGAAGGAGGAGCCACTTACAGAGGGATGGTGTTTGTCTGCTCAAGTCACAGTTACACATAATTTAGTCTTGCTTTCCTGGAGATAGCTGAACATGCGTCTGCCCATGGGAAGTGGTGAATTAATTCCTTGTTTTGTTTTGCTTCTGTGTTTGGCTTTTGCTTTACCTAAACTGTCTGTGGATCAATTCACAAGTTTTTTCACTTTCATTCTTCTGATTCTTTCCCCTATCCCACAGGGAGCAAGTGAGCTGGTAGCTGCGGCTGTATGGAACTTAGTTGCCAGCTAAGGCTAAACCGTAACAGCACTCCTCTTTATGAATTTACCCCCAAGAGCTCAGAAATGTTGCCACGTTAAAAGCACATCCCAGCATATCCTGCTGCTTAGGGCTGCTGGAACACTCTACCCCTCCCCAGTCCCCTCCGGTCTCTCATGAACTATTGAGCTGAAATTAGCTATTCATTACATGTGAAGGAGGCTCACGTAGAGCAGCACCCTGCTGCTAAAGACTGCTATTTTACATGGCAATTTTGCAACTATAGCATCTGCTACCTTAGTAATATGTATATTTAATGCCACTGCAAAATGTGCAGAATTATTGTTTGTTCAGATACTGCAAGCTCGTAAGTAGCACTATTCCATTTGAAAAACATTGTACTCTTTTTATTAGGTCTTCTCCCTGGTGTTCCTTCTAACAGAGCCCCAAACCAACCGCTCGTAGGCTACTCTAGACCAAAAACCCCCATGACTTGGGGTGAGACTGGCTTCTGGCCTGCACTACTAATATAATTTAGTTTATTTCCTGGGTGTCACTGCCCAGGCTATAGTATTACATTGTTCTAATATGAAGGGAACTGGAAAGGGAATCCCATCTTGACAACTAGTCAGATATGTACTCCACACTACTCTTGCCACTGGGAATATGAATACTCAGAGCAGTGGCCTTTGCAACAGATTTTGTTCTTTCCACTGTAAGACACTCAAAGAAGTAATACTAAGTTCCATCACATGCAGTTTACTAATNGTGGGACCAACATGTCAGGTATTTCATGCCCTACAGGAAAAACTTCAGTTTGCTCCTAGGCCAAATGCCATCTTAAAGCCAATCTCATCCATCCTCCCCTACACATAATTCAGGAAAAAGTGATTATGAACATGGTTATTCCAGGTGGCAAAGTGATTGTCCATCTAGTGTAGAAGGCAGCAGCACTAGCATCTGTGGTTGCCAGCTCAGATTTCAACTTCAATTACATAACCTCCAAAGAAACCTAAGTACAGGAAATGAATCTATTCTGCATAACTGAAGTGATGCCCTCTAAGAAACACTACTTTAAATCTGGTTTTGAGGAAGTGATAATCTGCTCTGTTGGAAGGTGAACATAAATTCAAAGCAAAGGAGATTCCGTAATTCTCAGCTAAGGCAAGCCCAACTAAGTGTTTAGGGTTATGCAGGTAGACATTCGCTCTAGAATTTGTCCACAGACTATTTTGGTGTTAGAAAGATTTGGGAGCTATAACAACACTTAAGTGTATGCACAGGATACTTCTAGGAATGAAATTCTAACCAGTCCATTCTCCTTATTCCAAGCTACAAATGAATCTATAGATGAGTAAGGAGTGGCAGACATAGTCCTTACTGGCCAGGCAGAGCCTCAGTCTAGTCATATCTTTGCTACTATGAGCATGCAATAGTCAAATAGTCTATCATTTCAATACGAAAGGATGCCCAAGGCTTTCCTAACTCTCCTTTATTTACGAAGTTGATAAGCGTCATTCTTAAGGACAAAAAGGACTCCAGCAGACTGGGCATTTCTACTCACCCAATACACACAAAGGCTGCTCTGATGTGCAACTCAAACTCTGCCCTGAGAATTTTGGAGAACTAAGCATCACCCCAACTCTTGAGAGCACAAAGGTATCAGGAGGCTGATATAGGTTTCTGCCTGCAATGCATTGCTGATGAGAATAAGGAGAGCAGAGAAGACTGTCCCTGGAAGGAACTCCAGAAAGACAGACCACCATCTATCTGCTCCTTACACGCTTAGGCACATACGCAGGGTTTGTATGCAACCAGAACCGGAAAATTCGGTTAATCTTCTACGTTTTGGGTCTGCTTCAGACATTTTACAAAGAAGAATTTTTTCATTCTGTGCATATCTGTGTGCTGCTACTGGAATATACAAAGTTTCTCTTTCTAAAGCAATAAGCTATTCAAATAACCCATCAATACAAGATGAGGCAATGGTTCTCCTGTCAGTGAGGAAGGACCGTCACTGCTTGACATTTATAAAGCAGATGTGGGCGAGCAGAGTAACTTCTCAAATTATAACAGATTCAGAATAAGCAAAAACAACAAAATCTATTTCTTCCACCACAGGCATATTTAACAATGACAACCCCCATGTACTCCACATGAAGAGAAACAATTTGAATACCAAAATAATGAAGCGGAACCAAGTCACTTGTAAAAAACACTAATACATACATATATATGGGTTTTTTTTAAAATTCATCTACACAAAATTGATAAAGCAGAAAAAATGGACCTGTTATATTTTGGCATGGGAAATTTACTATGATTTTAAAATATTCCTGTCAGTAACAAAACTGGTTAGGAAAAGAATTCACTTTGTTTTTAAGAGGAAGCATGTCACTGTCTGAACATTTTGTTTTGAAAGGTGATGTTTACTTTTTACATAAGAGGCCAATGCAAATTACAAACTTTCAAGACCACGAAAAACANAAAAAAAACTTGTACATTTGTCCAGGACATTAAGAGAAGTGACCTTTGTATTTTCCCTTCAGTCTGTCTTCCAAATAAATGAGTAGTAGAAAAGCCACAAGCATTATTTCTGTTTTCAGGTGAGTTTCAGGGATTTTGTTTCTCATCTAGCTGTCCCTACAACCTAATTGTTTACCACATTTAGACAAGGAATTTTTATATGACCTTAATTTCACAGTCAAACAAAGTATTTCTGAGGGCATCCATATGATCTATTGCTCTAATGAAATGGTGGTTTAATTCAGTACAGAAATTAATACTTTTACTACTAATTAATACTCTACAATCTGAACCAGCTGAAACAAATACTACCATACTATACCACTTGTAATTATTCTTTCAGAGAAAATTTTGAAATCAGCAGTACACTAACCTGAAAACAAACTACTTAACCAATTTCTTTCCCTAGTGTAATTACTTCAGGCAAGTAAAAAAGCCTTAATAAAAAGAGAACATTACTTTGAATTCAGAGCTCCTGACTAGAGTCCTCCAGTAAGAAAACATCTTTCTTGAAACATCCTTCCTTCTTAATGTATTTTAAGGGTAAAGAAGAAACAGAAAATTACTGCAATATCACTAAGTACCTGTGCCTTCAATGACATTATGAAGTTTGTTTTGCTCTCTTCTCCTCAGAACCCGAAAGGCTTTGCTGGAAGGAAGCCTCTCATTCCAACATTTGGATGCTGCACACCACTAGTCACTACCACTTCAAAGGGCAGAGAAAAAGCTTCTAACACATCAGAGGCAGCTGGCTAATGTTTGCAGCAACAGAGTATTATTTCAACTCAGAACCCACAAAATTTGTCTGCAGAGGCTGGGGTGGGCAGAGGGATATATTTTTTCCTCTATCAAGAATTGCACAGCATCCCACTGAGGAATGAGGGTGAGAAGTAGAGTGGGCTAAGCTGCAGCCAGGCTGACAGCTATGAAGGCATGCCAGCGCCCCAAGGCCCAGACAGGCATCAGGCTGCAGCTGCCAAAAAACAACTTCCTATCTGGTGCATTCTGACAAGCAGAAGTCTGCACGGAAATAGTTTGCAGGGTAGACTGACCCACCTCAGATGAAGGATGTCTAGCACAGCAGACGGTGAACTAGCTAACAAAGAGAGGAAAAGAGCCCACACTGCCACTCGTGGAGGAGAGAGCATCACAACCTGTGAGCTGCTCTGCCCCAAAGAAGAACAGTGCATGAGGAACAGGCAGTCTAGACAGGATGGGGGGCGGGGGATGTGCGGCTTGTTTGCTCCGACTGCTCCACAATGCAGACTTTTCCTACATCAAAAGAAGGGGAAGGGAGGGGAAAGAGACAGACAGCCTTTCAGGAAAACCTATCCCACTTTTAAAAAAGACAAAAGTCTGCCACCATTTTGTTCATGATACTTGCTTCATGTCTCAGAAAAACTCATTTGCTACTTAGTAACTCAAGATTTTTCCATACATGGGTCACCGAGAATGAATTCAATTCATTATTTCCCAGTAAGTCTGACTGTGTCTAAGTTGATGCCAAGAACCTTCCAGTCTACAACTTACTTTTAGAAACAAGACAAAACCACTAAGCTGACTACTTTAATGTATCACGGTAAACAATTACCCAACAGATTAAAAACACAAAATAACAGCGAGCTACCCTAAGGATCTACACCCTGCATATCATCTTCTCTCTGTAGCAGTTCTCCAGTCATACAACAGCTAGCCATAAGTACCAAGTCTCAACCTTCCAAGCAGGAAAATGAAACAGAGTAAGGGTGAGGAAAGGATGTACTAAAAAATTTACATCTTCACAAACCCAGAAAGTATTTACAACATAGTATTTAACAGTTGTTTAAAATATGAATAACAAGGCTTGGAATACTCATTTAGAGCACAAGCACATTTGTTTAAGTAAATACAGTCTGACAGCAGTTTGGATCACCTATCACAACGAATCAACTGCAAGTTTAATAAGCATTATTTGTATTCTACACAATAGTCTATGTGTTCTTTCAAGCCACTGCAGCGATAACACATTTAAAGTCTTTCACTGTGTACAAAATCTAAGGTACCTAGCAAAACACAGCATATTCCAGTTGGATGCTTCCCAAGCCATATCACCCAACTTTTTAAATATTACTGCCATCTGGCTACTAGGCTTTGTTTACCAAAACAGTAGCTGTGCAGACATTTCCTACAGCAGCTGTAGTCAAAAAAATTAAGTAATGCGATTTGGTAATTCACATTAAAAAATGGAAAACTCTAAAACTATTTTATCAAGCCAGTTATACGCAGAAAAAAATTGAACATCGTACCCAGAAAAAATTAAACATAGGTAGCTTTGTGTTTTGCTGTATTTTCCATTTCAGTGCTTTAATGTTCTTCACCAACTCATTTCCCACTGGCATTCCCAAAGTCCAGAAGTAACAGTGACTGAAGAACATGCAAAGAGCAAGTAGTGTATCTTTTATTATCTGTAATTCCATTCTGAGTAAGTACCAGTGCTACAGAAATACAACATGGAAATGATGTCATAGTAATACCTCTGGTCATTCTTAGGGTACACAGCAAATCAGAGCATTCTCAAAGAGACCCCAAAACCATACTGAAGGCTCGGATTTATTCCAGGGGCTCTTCACAGTGTCCAGGCCACAGTAAACAAAACAAGTATTTAAATTATGACTAATCTGAAACAATGTACAATGAAAACTGAGGAAGTCCTGGGAGCAGTGGGAATATTCAAATTGGAAAGGAGCCTGTGGGGTTTTTTTTTTTAATTACAGTACATTATATTAATGAGGCCTGGAAGCCACAAACCCAAGGTTCTTTGTGACTGAGTTGTCAAGGCAGCACAAAAACCACTCAAGGCCAAACAGGTGAAGAAGCATTTTCAGCAGTTTACTTTGTGGATATCTTATAGGTGTATGGCAGAATTCATTCTTTAAATAGGCTGTGGCCTCAGAGAGTAGATAAGCTTTGGCTGGAGAAAAGCCAATGATAGTGCAGTTACAGCAAGACTTTTTCCCAAGCTTTACCATGCTTAAAACATCACCTAAAGCTCCATCCACATACTTACTCACTTCAGTACCCAAATAACCAAATATAAGAGAATCTAGCAGTTGCTTAAAGCATGCATAACTAGAACTGAAATAGTTGCACCAATTTAAAGCAAAAACACATGGGTTTGTGTGCAAGAAAATATTGTCTGACAGCAATCTGGACCAACTGCAAACTTAATAAGCTACAGGATAATTAAGAAAAGTTGTTCATACGTATGTCAATACGTTGAGTTATGTGGTTTTGTCCCAAATGTTACACCAGGAACTCTGTATGGTTTGGTACATGCATACACATTCCTTGTGGCAGTAACAGCTTGTTCCCACATCTGAATCAACACAGCAGATTGATCAAGACTCTACAGCCCAGAACAGCTCTGAAGGCTGATCTTGTCGAGAGTATAAGTTGAAGAGTCTCTTTGCTCTCTTCCAGAGAG
>VXBB01017620.1:296-19487 GCA_013399915.1 Illadopsis cleaveri | reverse complement strand
GCTCAGGGAGGTCTCACTGATTTATACAAATACCTAGAGGGAGAGCATAAAGAAAACTGAGACACACTCTTGTCCATGGTGCCCAGTGGCAAGGTAAAGTAAAACACAGGAAGTTTCCCCTGAGCAGAACGAAATACTTTTTACTGTCATACCAGTCTGCCATGCCATGTCTTTAAACTAGACAGAAATCTTGAGAATGAGTCAGATAAAATTACTGACTTCTTAAGACCTTGCATTTATTGCCCTAACAGTTTCATATGCACGCTAGTCAATATTCTTCAGCCTTGACTGAGAGTTCAAAATCTCAGAAAGAGAACTATCTTTCTTCCTGGATTAACTCTGAAAAAAAAAAAAAATTAAAAATAGACTAAAGAGTTTCAGTTCTCATCTAGTCACTTAAAAAAAGAGAGAAAAAAGACAAAAAACAAACAAGAACACACACACACACAAAATCACACCAAAACACAACCCTAGGAGACAACAGGATTAAGCCCTACTGGTAATTGTCCAAAAATTCTAAAGCTTAAATTCAACTGCCAGCAAACACAATGACAAGTGCTTAATGACAAAAGATTGAAAAACTCAAAAGAAAAGGGGCAGTCTTTTTATTTAAGAATCTTATTCTTCATGGAGCAGTAATTTCTTCAAAGAAACCAGTGAGGACCTGTTTTTGTTGTGTTTTTAAAAAGACATTTTAGTGCCAATGAATACAAACATGCACAAAGTTATTAGCTGCATAACTGCTGCTGTGCTATACACTTGTGCACAAACTTAGGTACAAAACACTCTACAAATCTGACTTCACCCATTTTGAAAATGAGATTAAAGTTTTGCAAGCACTTAATCATCTTTCAGTATGCTCCATATTAGTAGCATTTGCCTTACACCACGTGGAATTCTTGCAAACTTGATTTAAGACTCATCAGCACTGCAAGGTTTCATGTTCTTCAGCTGTAGATGCAGCCAAAGTTACGTTAGTAGCAGGATGTCCAGTGACGTACTACACAGACACAGCGTAGGTAAACCAAACCCCAACAGAGAGACAATCAAATTGCAAAAGCAAACTATACCTTTTAGCAAGCCTTACTGCACACAGACCTTCGCTGAATGAACCGCATTTCAAGACTAGCAGATTCCCCCTTTCATACAAAGTTTCAAAACCAACCGTAATGAATGCACTAGGAAAAAGAACTGATGTAAGCACCAAACTAAAAAGGAACCCAGTGAAACTTTCAGATTCCACGAGTTATGAAAAACTGTTACAGTCAAGGTCATGGACAAGAAACTTCATCCCATCATTTATTTGCAGCAGATGAAGAACACAGTACAAACCAATAATCTGGAGAGAGGGCCAGAAAAGCAGGAAAGGGAACATCATGACACCAATATCTAGCCAAAGAGAATCCAAAATGATCCTTGAGTTCCAGAAATGCTGCTCTACATAAACCAAAAAATGCCTTAAGTAGCTGACATATTTGCCCACAAGCAAGATGAAAAAAAGGAAACAAAAGAGTGTTAAATCTACAATTAGAGATAGGCAATTTTGACTTAGTGGGGTGATCAGTGAGTGCTATCCATTATTTTCCTATGTCAAAAGTCAGCTTGGCTTTCTCACTAACACAGAACATCTTGAACAGTACAAATCACTATCATTCAGTGTTGAGCCTGCTGTGCTCTGATAACCCTGCACATGTCAGTGAACATCTAAACAGTTTTCAAAAATGCATTACTATGCCCTTTCAGAATCCTGAATTTTTACCAGCTTTTGCTCCTTACAGACCATGTAGTTAAACAATTGCAAAGTGAATTGCAAAGTGAATTGCAAAGTGAATTGTAAAGCGCAAGAAGTAAGGAAAATGGTGGGTTTAAATTGTTTTCTATTTTCAGTGAACACACTTGTTCTCTGTAAAAAAGCAACCTAAACACTCAAGTCTGCTGTAACTAGGCTCAGTGTCTTCTACATGCAAAACAGTACTGAGAACTGTAACATTTTTAAGACTTCATGATCGGGACAGAATGGAACAAGATAAAAATGCAGTTTAATTAATACAGTATAATAACTTATTCCAGTTTGTGTTGTTCGAGTTGTTTTGGTTTTAATATTAAGTATCAGTTATTTTGTTTGAGATCACAACTCAGCTAAGTTTAAACCTTTTTTCTCAGGGAAGATTCCCAAAGCATTCAATAGCATATATTTTAAAAGTGGTAGCATGGCATGTTAGAAATGCTCTTCAAATTAAAGAAGGAACTAATTTTTACTATTTTTCAGACTGGTAGATTCATAACAGTTTATAAACCAAAGTACAAAAAACAACAGTTTGCCAATTAGGAAGGAGGCTGTGATAAAAACTTTGTTTTGTTCTTCAAGAAATTTTGAAGGTTATGATAAAGACATTGTCATTTTGTTCTTCAAGGAAAAGCAATTTACTCTCAGCAAATGAACAAGCTGGAAGTACAACACTACCTTGGTCCACCTGTGGGAGACACCACTTTCCATTCGTCATTTATCCCAGTGCTCAGTGCAATTGGGCAGCCTTCTTGTTATCATGCTGTTGCATTCAAATTCCCTTTCTTTGTGCATGGAGAACCTGATTTGATTTAGTGGCAGCTACCCTTCAAAGCAGAAGGAGCATTTCTCCCTGACAAAACTCTCTCCAAATACTGTTGCCAAGTTAGAGGGTGAAAAGGCAGAATAAACAAAACACCAGAGCTAAAGTAGTCACACAGCTAGATCAAGACTTTGTGGTAATGGTTTAGGCACACAGGAAAATTAAGGAGGGGTCAAGTAGCATTCCTTTAAGGTTATCTAAGTAAGAACACATATGCAAAATAAGTGGTATCATGCCTATGGAAGGAGATTACAAAAGCAAGCACATCAGATACCAGTTTACAAACATCAGGGGTTGCTTATTTTGAATGAGTATTTCCATAACACTCCCACATAACGCTGAATTCAGGGAAACCCAAGAGCTCTAGGACCTACAGGGTTTATTTATTTAATCTAGTGTAACCCCAATGACTCCACCATTCCTCACCACAAGACGAATCACACCACGTGCGCAAGCACATCCATTCCTCCTTTTTAACAATTACTCTCTGTGCATTAAAGCTTTTCATACAACTCAAAAAGCAACATACAAAAGCATACAGTTGTAAAATCCTTAAAGATAGTAAAATAAAATAAATCCTTGCTCTTCAGTAACACCACAACTGGGGGGATTAAGTTTCCAGATATGTTCCTGATCTGCACTCATGCTACCAGCTGCCCTTACACAAGTAGGGTGGAAGGTCTCTCCCAACTCTGACAAAAGTCTTTGTTCTACCCAAAAGCCAGCTCACGTTACCTCTGAAAGCATGAGTTTTTGTCAGCTGTTCATACAGTAAACAGCTGTGGATGTATGAAAAACCTATTACTACTGGAAAAAGAACAAAAGCTGGCAAGTAGTTTCTGTATTTACAATGCACAAAAGTCTCCAAAACACGTAACCATTTCAATATATTCTGGAAGATCTTTTTCCCCTTCCTCTCACACCTAATCTTATAAGCCTTCAAAATTAGCCTGTGCAGACAGCACAGTAAACGCAATTAACTTCAGAATGCCAAATTAAAGTGAGTCTCCCTGCTAACTGCTAATATGGAATGAGAAGAGCAGCACAGTCATCATCAGCACATAGGGTTAATGAAGGTTTTCCTAGAGGTCTTGCTCCTGCTTTAAGTGGACTAGGTGAACTGATATAAACCTAACAGGAAAGATGTACATCAACTCTGAACACTGTCAAGAGAAGAAATAAGTCATTCTACTTTTCAGGCATGCTCAAGAACTTAGTAACTTTCAGTGAACTTGTTAAAAGTCACAGATTCCATTCACCTGCTATGTTTTTTCTCTCTTGAATTTTCTCCCGATTATAGTACTGTTCCTAGTGTGATGTGTCATTTCAGGTATAACTTCAAATGATGACTGAGATACAGCACGCATACTTTATACGCTCTTCCGAGGAAACACAATTTTTGCTCAGTGACCAGGCTGAATGAAGCTACTCCACTCTTCAGCAGAGGTTCCTCCTTTGTATTCAGTTCAGTCTCTCTGTATGAATCAAATTAAAATAGACTTAATAAAGATGTGTCAAATTGTATTCATAATAACCAGAATGCAAAGAGATAAAAAAGCTTGCAGTAATCAGGAATATATTTCAAGATTTTAGAATTAAGAATTGAAGGATTTCAAAATATTCACAACTACTGATCTCTGTAGATCAGTGTCAGAATTAGGTGGCTTAAACTGCAGCTGTCTTTTCATAATAAACTGCTTCGGATCTGGTTTTATCTTTTCTTTCCATCGCTTCATTACTACATGGGAGGGAAAGGAAGATACAGAAATGAACTGAAACTATCATGAACCTCAGTAAGAAACGCAGTGTGAACCTGTATATTTGCCGTAATTCATCATTCAGTATATATTTTTTCTTCACTGAAGAATTCCAGTATTTTAAAACTGACACTCTGCTTTTAATGTCTCAATTTACTAAGTGTTCACAATGGTCTAAGACAAGAACACACTCCTACCTAAAAGCAAATTTCATACATGTGATCTGAATGACTATGTTCTGAGGCCTCCCAACAGCAAAGGTTTCCATGATTACGCACAAAACATCTATTTTCTTAATTACCCAGTGCCGCACTGTTTTTGGGAAGATAATACTAAAGGACACCTCCCAGACTAATTAATTTTGTGCCTGTTGTTTCTGCACAAGTACTGTGACCTAGAACAGACCCAGTACTTGCATCCTGTATGACAGATTCATCTTGACGGAAGATCAAATCACTGTGCACACTAAGTTTTTCTGGGATGCATTTAGGAGAAATTGAATGCTAAAGGTAATTTCTTGAGTCTCAGATCCTAGTTTGCACACAATTTTGTCTTTAAAGATGAATACATTTAGGGAGACTACTAGATGAACTACACCTACGATCTGCACAGCATAACCAGCAGAAACTTTAGCCCGAATTCAAAGAGCACTTAAAATGACAAAACTACACAAACAGTTTTAGAAATGGTAGTAATCTGAAACCAGTAGAAGCCCCTCCTCCTATGTCCAAATTTAAAATCCAAGACTTGTTTTAAACTTCTCTACTAGGTCAAACAACCATGCATAACTTCACACCCACTGCAGCAACAGAAGAAACTATGCACAAGCACACCTGGTAGCACATTCATTGTTCCATGGAAATTGCCCTGTGGATAGTCTCCCAATAGGACTTTAGCCCTTGGTGAAAACTGGTCAGGTGTCTTTCAGGAAGGTGAAAGATAAAGGTCTAAAGAGAGAAAATTACAGTGAGCAGCTGAAACACAGCAGCTTCAGGCCAGGCACCCACAGGCAGCACTCTCACCTACAGCTGGTGTGAGGGTATTTACATAATGCTTCTGGAGGGCTTTGGCAAGGATGGCAAGTGCAAGTCAAGATTCCTGAACCAGTTGCACAAAATGTTGAACTTAGGAGCAAATCTGTATGCAAAGACCTAAGTGCACGGTAGTTAGTGGTAGACTCTTTTTCATTCAACCCAAGAAACACGAAGAGAACAGCCACTCAGACCTGTTCCATCAAGAAACATTAATCCAAGTAAGTTTTACACTTAGCAGTGTGACAGAGACTCACTCAACTGCAGCGCATAGAAATTGCAGGGTTTTAACACTATTTTGAGTTTCTAGTAAAACAAATACACAAGAAGTTTTCCCCTGATTAAAGATAAAACATACTCAATTATGCGTAAAATGAAAAAAATACTTTTTCTAGAATTACATGAATTAAAATCTTGGATTTGTGCAAATACAGAAATGAAAGTACAGGAAATAACTTCAGAATTTCATGAAGATAAAGGATGTCTACAAGCTCTGCTCCTCTTCTCTTTCCTCACCCAGGTCCCATCCTTCCTGGGATTGTGCTGAATATAACTTACCCAAGTTCCAAAATTGAACACTTTTGTTGTATTTGAGTGTGTTTAAAGAACCTCCTGCATTACTCATGGGGATTGGTTTTTTTCCCTATTTGTTAAGTTTTATGTGAGCAACAGCATTGTGTATAGCTCAAAACCCTGTTCTCAACAGCCATTTCCCCTGATTGTACTTATCTTCAAAACAGCAAAACAGAAGTAGGAATAGATGTGGAGGAGACAAAAACCATGAAATCACACTCATCAGTACAAAACCTAAAAGGCTGATATACCTGAGTGCTTTCCATTCTCCTAAGCAGACAAGAGTTCGAACTGGTACTTCTTTACAAACCTGGCTTGCAGAAGTCATAGTCAGTTTCCAAAGTGTCACATTAAACGTCTCTGATGAGCCTAAAACAAGATACGACAGAAAGCAGACATCTACTTTTATAACCATCTAATTTTATACCATTAACAGTGGAGCTATAGAGCAGGAAAGATACCAGACTACATAACTTCACTTTCCTCAAATAAGAAATGTTTTGCTTAGGAGCCTAGACAAACATGTACAATAAACACCACCTGCAGAGGTTTGGAAAGATCTAGACACTTCAGTTAGGGTTGGAGGTCACACAGGCTCCCTTCCACCTGGAGACAACCCAGAGAGAAAAAGAATGTTGCTTAAGCTTTGCACAACTTAAGGACTCCACGTCTTGCCCATGAATGCCTGTAACGGTCTGACAGCCACAACTGTCTAGTCAGAACTGAAGGAAGCCTCTAGGAAGTGAGAACACCAGACGAATACTTCCTCACTGAAGTAAGGAAGTATTTACTGTTAAAAGTAAGCCAGTAATAAGCTTTGATCTCCCACTGTGGAAGCAGTTGCGAAAGCCAAAGCACCCTCTCCCAGACAGGCAAGTCCCACAAATATTCTCTTTATGGTAAAGGAAGCCATTTCTGCCTTAAAAATGGCCTCATCTGCACTGTGAAGTGTGCAACAAAGTTCTCATGCACTTCTTCCCTCCACCAGTTATGGGCAAACGAAGCTCTGCATTAGTTAGTTCCATCTGGAATAGATCACACATTGACTTTGAGTCCTGAAAAAAGATCATTTCAGTAAACACACCTCACTTACCAAAGCAGCTGTCTGTCATTTAGCTTCCACAGTACCGAAGTTATACAAAAGCACCATTCTGCTCAATTACTGTTCTACCTGGGGAAGCAGTAATGATACTGAAACACCACAAAGCTATTTCAGACTCTCAGTAAATCCATATCAAAAATACTTATTTTACAAGCAGTAAAGCTTTTTCTCACCTACAAGCCAGCCCTACAAACTCAGCTTGACATCTCCACATTGTGCTCCATCAGTTCTTTCTCAAGCATTACTACCAGTAAAAAAAGACCACGCTAGACACCTAAAGTCTCTGCTACACTACCACAACCCTGCAACCCCCAATGACTCTTGAGTGGCAACAGATCTAAGTCCAAGAAGCAAAGAAGAGACTTCTTATTCTTAGTTATGTTGGCTTAGCAGTTCTAATCACACAAAAAGCTGTGAACACTTACTTTAGCAACAGCTATGAGGAAAATAAGCAGGTCAACAGCTATGATGAAAATAAACACAAAACACATAATTTGGACACCAAACAACAGCATAATATGGAGAAAAATTACTTCGGAAGTCTATGCTACAAGTATGCTGAAGTTCAGCACTGCCACAGAAGAAGAAATTTATGAACTTTGAAGGCAAAAAGTACCTTTTGTAACAGCTATGCAAATATAGACCAATATGAATTTGCACAATTGGACTAAATTTCCTTCCCCTTTCCTGTACTCATAAAATAAACATTTGTCTGGCTTTCTTTTAACCACTGATGGAGTGTGGGAGGGGTACTCATCACTTAGCCAAGGTTTTGTGCCACAAAAAAAACCACCCACTGTGGATGCAGTGACATGGAAAATGCCTCACTTATATATGCCTAACACAGAAGCTGAGCTCAGGGAAGGCCTGTCCTGATGGCTCTGAAACAGACTGGCTGCCTTTCATCACAAGTGAACTCCCAAGCACAGGAGCTATCTCCTTTCCCCAGGCAGCAGTTAGGGCTTCATGTTCACTTTAGGCCAGCCTAAGTGTGACTGACACAGAAAGGAGCCCTGCCCTTCTCAGTGCCCCTTTGTGCAATCTTCTCTGCCCTGCATCAAGAGTAGCACTTTTTTGGCAAACAAACCAGGTAAAACTCACCAAGCGAGATCTGAATTTGTAAGCAGGCCAGCCGTCTGGCTCACCATGCAGCTCCACAAGCCCTAACACAAGCTGAAAGCTTTAGAACTGCTGTGTTCCTTTGACAGCAGTCTGCATTTAAGCCAGCCTAAAGCAATCACGTAACTTCAGGGTGAATAACGCAGTGGTCATCACACTGGGTGAAGTTCACAAATGGCAATCACAGAAAACTTTTCCAAAATACAAGTTTATAAGCACAGTAATGCGCATTTTCTGTTCGAAAAGTTACACAATGAGGCACAGAGAAGTAAATGAGTCACAGCTCAGCAAATGAGTCCGTTCTTTCATTTACCATATTCATGACAAGTATTTCACCATGGAAAACAATTATTTTGATAGGCCTGTTTTGTAGTCTATCCTTGGAGGAGTTCACAGAGTGACAAGAGATTGCAAGCCTGCTGGAACATGCTCTTGGAGAATTCCTGTGCTCACAGCCACACTGTGCTTCCGTATCAGCAGCTTTCATTTAGGCAGCAGGCTTGGACAACCAGGATTGTGCCTCCCCTCGCTAAGAAAAGGAGTAACTGGAAATGTAGTTACAACTTCTGTCAGAGTTTAAGGCCTTTGTCACTTATGATCTTTGTCAGACAACCTAAGGTTACCAGCCTTAAGAAGAAGACAGACATCAGGCCTGTAACTGCACTTGAAATCTGTATTTACAAAGATCAGAAACTACTGATTAGAGCCCTTGTTCAGCACACCACAGGTACACAGATTTTGCAGGCTGGTACAAGAGCCTCCAAACAGCTGACATGCAGCTCTCCAGTCAGTGGAGGCCCTGTGTTGCTGCACCACATCAGGGCCTGCGAGCTGTCACCACCACACTGGACACCACTGTTAGACACCTACAGTACACACTGCCCACAAACATTGCAAGAGCACCCTGCTTGCAAATATACCCATTCCTGACAGAAAGTAGCTGACCTAACTTGCTTTTATCTGTGCAAGAGGAGCTGGTCAATGCAGAGAGTATGGTGTGAGGGCAGTGTGCTCTGCAGAGAGTAAGCCCCTCAAAGGTCTCTCCAGCCTGCATTGAATATGCTGCTGCTGACTCACATTATTTGTGCCCAGCTACTGATGGAAGATTAAACTGCAGGCTCCTTCTGTAGCAGTCCCATCTCCAGCCCACTGTACAAATACAGCATCCCCACTCTGCTTCTGATACTTAAAACCAGCATCAACCACAATACAGATGGATCTGCTCTGCTCTTGACTTTGTCCTATACAAACACCACACACCCCAATTCCCAGGCTCATGACACTGCCTCACCAAGACTGCATGATATGCTGTACTTCCTGGGCTCCTGGAGCAAAGCATAGCTATACAAAACCCCCCATGCCTACCAATCAAGCTACATGTATGCCAGGCTAATATACAGACAACTCCTTGCACTCTTAATTCTCCTGATTCTCCCACCTCACTCATCCATTAACTTTTGCCAGAGGTGCTTTCATTATATCACACCACCATCGTGTTGCACATCACCCTCTCGCTCCCACAACGAAGTTATTGAGCACACCAAGGCCCTTGCCTGGAATGTGGTTCTGCCATTGGGCCCTTGCTGGCTCCAGCACAGTGCCTCACATTGGATGGCTCCCATTATGGTCTCCAGTGACTGTATTTTCTGGATTCGGGTTCCTGTACCTTTCAGTACTTCAAGGAAATGTTGATTCCCCTCCTAGAACTTTAGACTTTTACAGATTTTTGTGCTTGTCCTTTTACTTACTAAAATCACAACTTAGTGTCTCATTGCTCCGTCATCTTCCTCTGCTTCTGCCTTTCAGATGTTTCTCAAGACTTAATCTCTACTTCTTGACTTCCTTTTGTTATTCAGTGAGGGAGGGGAAGATGGACCACATAACAGGCAGGATTCACTGAAGCACGTCCATGATGCACATCTCTTTCAACTCATCCATTCTAACATTTCACTAGCTATCATTTCACACTTTGAGTATCAGGAAGGAGTAGCTTTGATCTTACTGACATCTTGTTCCCTTAAACATGTTCTACGTACTAGGAATATTCAGCCTTCTAACAACAGCAGCACCCTTCCATGTCCTGCTGAGCAGACAAAAGTCTTTCCTTTTAAGTACAACACCACTTTGGATCTCTTCAGTACTGAGATGACAATGCTCACATCTGTCCTATGTTTTTAGTCTTTACCACTTATCTTATATTGCTACCAATGTTTAGTTTGTCTTCCATATGGACTCCTATCAACAGGAAAACCTTCTCTAAGCCTTCTGCAGCAACTCTGACAGTTGTCTTCCTTTTTCCTCTTCCAACTTTTGTCTTAAGTATTGTCCAATGAAGCTGTGTATCACTTTTCATCTAATTCTTTTCTGCGCTCCCTATCCCAGGTCAGGACAATATACAGCAATATAGCAATATACAATACTTTAAAACTAAATTATTTAATGTCTGTTCAGGAGAATTAAACTGTTGAAAATGGCTTACAATTTTATCTACAATTTTATCAATGAAAAATTAATGCTATGAAAAAATCTCTTTCAAACACTTGTACAAGATGAAGTCAATGGTTTTGTTATACCACCGGTCAAGCTTCCATCATTATGTAACAGAAATAGCTTCTGCTAATGTAAAATCTGACAAACACCCTTCAAATACACAGAAAGTCACCATTATCTGAAAAATCAGAGCATTACCTTTGTGCATCAGATACATCTTATTTATAAAACTCAAATTGGAACAAAAGGTTGAAAAGAGTGTCAGGACACCCACTTCATAACTTAAAACTATTTTACAATTTCAAAAGTTACAGAACAGCTAAGTTAATGTTTGCTAACCTATTTTCCATCTTGAAAGCTGTGTTTCATTTTGTAGGAAAAAGTCTATCAGCTTCCATGCTTTCACTAATACCCGTAAAGCATATAGAGGGAACAGTCATTCAGACTACATCCTCCTTAAATCTGCCTCATCAGGTATCTAATGAGGTCTTTGACCTTTATCTTATCTCAGGAAGTACTACTTCCCCACTTCTCTTCTTGGCCTCTCATCTATAAAGTGTTTCACTCAGAATTTCACCACCTTTCTTCTCTTCCATATATTATTCAGTAAGACAAAGTCTTGTTTACTCCCAAACACATCTTTGTTCCCTGCTACCAGTCACTTGCATTTATCATCTACAAAATTACCTAGAAAATCAAACCTGTAAACTACTGCCAGGATATATGACAATTTAAAAACTGATTACTCAAAACTGTCAGTAAAACTAAGTGGTATGCTGCTTCTAAAATTTATACATAGGACTAATAAATTTACTCTCAGCTTCCTTATCCCAGCAGACTTTCACAGCATCTGTTACATCATGTCCCAGTCCCAGTCACTGCCTGCCATTCATGCATGAGCACATTGAGCTGAAGTCACTTCTATTAGTTCATGCACTCATACTCGACCAGGAAAGCTGCATGATGGTGCTCTCACATATCATGGCTTGCAATAACTAAAACATAAAAAACAGCTGTGCATTTTATGTCATCCTCATCCCCCTGCTGTGGAGGAAGCAAAATAGAAGTTCTGGGCTTCGGTATAATATAGCTACACTAAATCCAGAAACTGAATATAATGTACTTGATATTTTATCCCCCAGACACTAACTGTAGACAGTTTGCAAGGTTTCAGTTTACAATCTAAATCAATGGAAGAACTGAGACTCATTTTGCATGTACCACAGCAGCAGCACAGACAGTTGTCCCAGCTGTCATTGGTAATAACAGTATTTCAGAGTAAAAGTGTTCCACTTTTTTCCTTTTTCTTGAGCTAATATATTAAGCTATTCATTTAGACTATTGATTTTTTCCCTGTTCTTGAACTTTTAAAATCAGCAGACTCTGCAGAATTTTCCTAAAGAACAAGCCATGTTTAATCCAGTAAGCATGGTCACTAAATCCAGCTTTGTAAATATGCAAGTGAGTATTTTACTAAGACTACTTTCCACTCTCCCAAAACATTGCATTGTATTTCACCAATAGCAGAAGCAAAGTCTCATGGAACTGGTGTGGAAGCAACCAACAGCTTATAGTACAGTTCTGCCCTGAAACGATTTCCTCAGATTTTCCAGAAGATCCCAAGAAGATTATTTCTAAGTGTATTTGGTAACAAATTGTTAACACAAGTTTTCTTTGCTATCCTTTCATAGCCACAGCTGCACATAAGAGGAAGAAAGGACCAACAATCAAGCATATGAAACTCTAAAGACCATGATACCTGTATGTATTTATACTACTGACAGACATACTATCAATCCCATCATTAATCACTGAATATGGATCAGCGCTCCATGCACGTCAGCTTAGTCAAAACATCAAAGCTGAATGTAGAAATTGAAAACTAATAATAAAGCTCAGAATACAAGGGTAAGCTAGAAATTAAAGTGTTTGAGTTTAAAAAGTTTGTGCTGCCACTAGGTCTTGCACACATAATGGAACATTGCCATGCAGAAAAAAGGCAGGCCATTAGCATAAAAGAAGAGTCAAACTCTAAGCATACAGAAACAAATCTGAAAGCCACTGCTGAAGCCTTTAACACAAAGCCAAGCTTTTAACACAAGCTTAAAAACAAATAATTAGAATACATGCAAACTTGATCCTCTACACTGTCACAGGCTGTACATTTGTCTCACACTCTATAAGTCTTTATCCAATTTTAAGTGCATTGATGGTCTAATGTTTTTTTAATGCATTAGTCAGTGTAAATTAAACATTGTAGTCAGCTGCACAATTCCTGCATAGTTCCTGCACTGTCACTGCATTACTACCGGCTGTCAGTAACCAGTTAGCAGTTAAACTTGGCATGCATACAATAAAGTGTCTCATTTCTTAGAAGTCATACAGCTATGCAACAGTTGATTTTTCAGGCCTTTAAAACAATCATTTGAATGCAATTAACTTTTGTGTAAAAATAAAGACACACAAAAAAAAAAAATTAACATGTACTTAGGTGAAATATCTTACTATGCCATTTACCCCATTATTTTTCAAACAATGCTAAAATGTATTAAAGGTCTGACACCAATTAACAATGAAAGATGACTTATGTAAACAGGTGGATTGTTAATAAAAGGTATATCACCTGAATTTTTAGAACATTAATTCAGTAAATGAGCTTCTTATTTATCTGATCAGCTGGCTCTACTAGTGCAAATTTAAACTTACTGACAGGTTTTACTGCATCCTTCCAATTAGCGTCACACTTTCTCAGTCGTTGCCCTTGCATTTCCAAAGGAAAACTTCCAGGTATTTCAAGACTGTCAAATACACTCACTTGCAAAGAGGAATGGAGGCTTAGAGTAAAAAATACTAATAAATAAATAAATCATCTTTAAAGCCACAAATAAAAAATCGCACTCTCCTTTTTAAAACATGTAATGGTGTGCATCACAATTACCTTAAAATATACTTTAAACACTGCTGAGATCTGCCCTCTTTGACAATTTGGTTTTCACTTTTCAGAGATGTTTAATAAAGTGTCGGTAAAAATTCCACATTAGGAGACCCTTTAGTCTGTACCGAATTGTGTCACATCAGAAAAAGTCTTTTGTATGCCCACTCAGCTCTTACAGCAGGCCTTTTATCAGTTCTGACTTTAACACAAAGGAACTCTCTACACTGTAGTTACTATTAGAAGGCTCAACTCCTTCAGTCTGTTTGCACATTTACAGAATTCTGTCAGAAAACAACTATTTTAAGATGGTAATTTATATCTCAGCTTTTCCAGACTTTCTGGCCCTCCACAGCAGGGCCAAGGCAACAAAGACTGGATGCATGTTGCTGCTTCAGAGGACAGCAGGGTAATGTGCCATAAGGCCATCACATAAATCATGGTAATTGGCATGTAGCTGGAAGGAGAATGCAAACCAGTGTACAGCACCAGCCAACATCGCTAGTGATCCAGGTCACAGAAGGTCATGAAGCCACACTAAGGCCTGCACACATACCCAGCTGAGAACTTTTTACCTAGGTTGTCTTGGACAGTAAACCAAGAGGAAAAACTGGAAGTTCGAGGAGAGAGATCTCTCAGAACAAGTGCAGTTGTTGGACAGCACTCAAGTATTCACGTGCTGTCAGGGTGACTGCATTCCAGGCAATCAAAATTCACATTAAATCTGTATCCTTGTCGCACATGAAAGCTTTTTAAGATTTCAAATTAGTTCATGTCACAGCATATTCATAAACTAGGATAGCTTTTGTCAGTTAAAATAGTGTGGTCCTTTTTTGACTCAGCTTTTGGCTTTTTTTTAAAGATGTAGTGAATTCTTCTACCTAACCCCTCAAGAAAATAAGCTAAACAGAAAACAATTTAAGGAATGTCAGCTGCTTTCCTATACTACTGTAACTTTGCATTGATATTTACACTACTGCAAAACTTCACACTTTATCTTGACATCACTAAATTACCTAGATAGCAGGTGACACTTAAATTGAACTCATGCAGACATATCTTAGTGCATGCCACCTACTGTACTTCATCCTTCAACAGTAAGAACTGCATGTGACAGTTTAGCACATTTTTTCACCTGAATTTTTTGAATTAGGACTTGACCAGAGTTTAAGCAATGATTTTATTTTAACAAGTTCATTTATAAAAGCAAAATATACAGCAAAATGCAGCAACTAGCTAATGATTTCTAAAGAAACCAGTTTGTCTGATGATGTCTTTTAAATAGCCCCAGCCTCCCCTCACACACAGATTTGGAATTTAATGAATAGCTCACCTCTGAAAGTTAGCATACAGGGAGAGAGAGCAAATGCAGGCATCAACTGCTGGCATGACAAGTGGCTCAAACTCAAACATTGCTACATACCAAAACATCGGATCATATACAATGATGGAATCACTTTCTAAAAGGAATGGCATTTGAAAATGAGGGGTTTTTTTTGGAAGTGAGGAAAGCCTTGAAATTAAAGGGAAAATGGAACATAAGAAATATGAAAACTGACCTAAAACAAGGAAAAAAATTTTTACATGAAACAAATACAACACTCTGTATAAAAGAAGGTTTTTCATTTCAAAATTTGTGATGGCAAGTGATTAGCAATTATTTTCCTTAAAAAGTAATTCTATAGCAGTATTGACATTGTCCAATCACATTTATCCTACTATTCCCAATTACATAGGAAGATAGTACATGTCAGTTTTATTTTTGTATCTTGGAATCACTCTAAAATACTTACATTCTCTTGAAATCCAGATTAGATACTGTTAGAAAGCATGAATTAAAGTCAGGAGCTGATTTAAAAAGCTTTTCCACCTTCAGTGATCTGGTTTTGAAAGACAGCTTTATTATTTCTTTAGCTCTACCTTTCTTTTCAAGGTTTCCAAGAAATTATTCAAGGTCAAGGATAGTGTATTAGAGCACACACAGAAAATAGCTTGCATATTCCCCAATTAATGCATTGCATTCCAAATGTAACAAGGAAACTGGAATGCATTAGATGCCTCCCTTTCAGGAAGAAACATTTAAAAACTAGCTTACAAGTTTCTGTTCTGGAACTTGGAAATACCAGTAGTTATTTCTTGGAGCAAACTGAAACTGGAATTGATGAAGGCATTTTCACAAGACTCTACTAGTCTTGGAACTAAGTCAAAAAAAGTCCAGCAAAAAGTCAGACATCATTTGTTTAAGCCCATACCACAACATTGTATTAACAAATTCTGGATTACTTGTTTTACTCATACATTCCTAACCAAACCCCAAGTGAAGCTGACTGTGGAAGAACACAATTGTTCTTTCATCATCTCAGCACACTAAATTCTCCTCTTCAAATAGGCAGAATTTAATACAACCTTTTCCCCTTGGAAAAAGGTCACTACATATACCAGAACAATTTAGTATCACAGGTCAAAAAAAGTTAACACTAAACACGGTGCCTGCATTGCCACTAATGACAGCCTTAGTTTTTTCACACAACTCAGTATTACTTTCACTAAGTAAATCACTTTACTAAATACATCTGTCCCACAGGTTTCATCAACAATTACATATATATTGCACACATCAGTGAGGATCAACGTATCTGCTACAAGTCACAGTTCAACTCACAGCATAGTGTAACATTTGTGCCACCTTTGATAATAAAATACTTGGTATGGTTTTATTAACAGAAGAAGCCAGTGTTTCACGTTATATCACTGGCACTCAAACAACTGAGTCCCGAAAGAAGAGAAATTACTTTTGTTTTACTTGGTCTGCAATTTCATAAAGTTTTGGGGTTTTTTTTTTCGGTAAAGATAGCTAGGAAGAATCAAAATTTAACTCAAATCATTGTCCACTAAAACGATCTGAAATCTGCTGACTACAGTACACATTCCACCAGAATTACATGCAACAACCAACACAGTCTTCTAAAACCTTCTCTTGCCCCTGTTGAAAAAAATGGCTTTTCCTGGTTTTGAAAGCAAAACAAATCTCCAGCCTTTAACTTAAGAACAAATGAAAGAAATATCAGTCCTTCACCCCTATTTAACAAAGGAGAATTTTTACTTTGCTTTTTTCTAAGAAGTGTTTTGGTTACATCCCCCAACTAGATATCCCTGAGGGGCTTCCAAAACACAAGCCTGCAGCTCCAAGCTAATGATGCTCTTCAGCTGAACCTCCTTCCACAGACAAGGCAGCTTTCTATCTTATAATACTAAGATCATATTCTAGAGCTGTGCAAGTGCCAGTTAATGAATTCTTTCTATTTTCCCTCCCTAGGAGTCCTTTCCCTCCAACTCACTCCCTTGCCATTCATACCTAAAAGGCATGACTTACCACAGTCACAGAGCCTTATGCCACCATGGGAAGGGCTGTAACTCCTTTAAGAAAGGCCTGTATGAGCAAGCAGGGTCTACATAACAAAGACAAACCTCAAACTACCAACAGACAGGGATAATGTAGTACTTGTATGACATATCGAAAAATATTCAAACACTTCTGAAGCAGCTGCAGCTGCAGCAGTGAAGCTGAGTTTTACAGCACTAAAGCCAAGGCCACCTCTGTCTTTCCCCAAGCAAGAGTCATACCAGCAGAGGCACAGGGGTTTATTTCTTCTCCTAGAATAGCTGCATTAAGGGCTCTCGCCAGGTCAGCTGCGCTATTGAGGGATCACACCTCTTCCTAACCTTGACAGCCACAGCTGTGACGACAATACAGTACTGTGTACTAATTCAGGACTAACCTCAGAAACCAAATATATACTTCGCCATCTAAAACTGTCTGCTTGCTCCTGGCATCTTCACAAATCTGGCCAAATGAAACACAGTCCAATTTTCCTTCCAGATTGTTGTATTTACTCACAAAGTGCTTTCTTGTTTAGACTGTAATTTTTACTAAAAATACTAAGTTTGAAGTAAGTTAAACACATGCATGGTAAAAGAGTTGTTTTATGCAGTTGGAAAGGTTTGCTTTAGGAGTCTGCATTCTCTGGCTTTTTTAAAATAAACTAAAAAAGAAAAACATTCATGTCTAGTTGAAGCATATCAAAAAGATATATTTATCAATAAATTAGATGCAAATTGAATTCCGAAGCCATCTTCTTGTGAGAAAAATCTTTCAAAATTAAGTGATGCTAATAATTATGCTAGGACAGCACCAATAAACTACAAAATAGGCTAGCAGACAACCTTACTGTCTGATTACCAAGAACATTGTGTGTATCATTAATACATCATCTTATTTTATTTCAGATTTTCTTTACAAGACAACGCACAAGAGACTAAGTTAGTAGGCATGAAGCAGGATCACATGAAGTTTTTCAGCAAACCTTATATACAAGGTTTGTGAAATCTTCCTGCTTAAAATGATTTACCATGATAAAATTGTCAGGATGTTTGTTCAGGGCTAGACCAAGAAACTTAAAATGCAAAATTCAGAAGCAAATGGTGCCATTTAACTACCACTGAACCGAAATTTATGCGTCTCTCAAATCAAGTCCCACATTGCCTGTTTATAGTAATACTCCAGGTTACAAGTAAGGCTGTTAGAACTGGCATGTAATAAAATGTATTTTGTCCAATAACTTCACTTTTCCATAGTTCAATAGTAAACATTTACAGAGTTTCCATTACTCATACTGCAAAGAACATAAGTTCACATTTTTATGGTCACTAAACATGCACTTACATAAACTTAATTCTAAGTTTTCATCAATGCTACATATTCAGCTGTATTATATGGAACCAATTCCATTCTCTGCCCAACAACTCACTCTAGTGCTGAACTGCCTTTAACAGTTGCACCTTTCTGCTTCACAAGGAGTATCTTGTCGGCAAGATCCAGTCTTAATGACACAGCTACCTACCCAAATTACACAAGAACTTTCCTACAGCAGGACCCAGCCTACCCAAGTCCTCCACAACTCCCTTGCCAAAGGCCTCTGTCAAAACAACTGACATCTTTCATATCACCAGTTTCCACTACTATTTTTGCACAGAATTTCAAAGGAGGCTCACATAAGGTCGGGGGCAAATTGCAACAAAGCAAATGTATTTTCAGCAATAGGTACAGTATTTGTTTGAAATGCATTCAAGGGTTCGAGAAGAAGCAGTCAACACTTCAGTTGTATTTATGCATATTTTCTTTCTTCATACTGATCCTTGCCAGCATTACTCAATGCTGTCCCCTTTGAAGACACACAAAAAGTTCCTTTTTTACTTTCATAACTACTCACTGAGGCCTATTCCACTGCTGAAAGCAAGCAAAGCAAAGTCCATGCTGGGTGTCTGCCTCCTAGAGAAGATTGCATTTTTTATTTATTGCCCCTTGGCTTTATTTTCACAGTGAATTCCTGGCTTAAATGCAATCAGCCAAGAAACCCTCCCTATGTGCACTCCTGTCATTCCTAATCGCTTGCAAACAGAATCAAGCACAAGCAAAAGGGGAAAAAAAATCTCAGCACTGCCAACCAAACTAAAAAAGCCCTACTTCTGGTTTTGTCAGTCCTGAGAAACGACAGATGCCTCTTAGACCCCTCGGAAA
>VXBB01017617.1:182744-210831 GCA_013399915.1 Illadopsis cleaveri | reverse complement strand
CCCGGGGGCCGCTCACCAGCTCGGGCCGCGCGCCTATACACTTCCCTGGGCAGGGTGACTCCCACCGCATCTGGGATCAGCCTTTGGTTCAGGACTGGGGGAACAGTCCTTCTGGAAGCTCAGAATCGCGGGGGAGGGATCGCTCGGGTCGGAGCACAGCGGGTCGCTTCCCACCGCTTGGGATGGCGAGCTCCAGACGTCAACGTCCAGTGAGCTCTAGTGTGGAAACCTTTTCTCATTCAGAGTGGAGGGTCTGCTGCAAGGACAGGGGGACATCCCAGACATTTTAAGGCTGGGTGCCCAGATTCTAACCAATAGTAGTAGTGTTACGGACATGAACCTATCTCCTGGTCAGGTTCTTAGTGATTAGGCTACAGTCGCCGTTGCTTCCTGCATGTTTTGATGACATGGCAGTAAATACTTCGAGTCTCATTTCATTGTCCTTCCATATATACATATCCAGTTTAAATAGATGGTAATTCAGAACAAATGGAAAACTTGTCTTAATAAATTTGTGTTGTGCTAGAAACAACACGGCAATAAAATGATCATTTCAGACAGACTGCCTTAAAATACAGATGTGCACAAAGTCATTGTTACATATTTTCAGACTTTGATTAACAGCAGTAATATTTATGAATTTCAGTTTGTATTGTCCAACTATGAAGTAATAATTAATATATTTGCATTTTCTGCATCTTGTTTTAAGCAGGCTTCTGTCCTTTGTGAGTGTTTCATGATAAATCAGGGTATTAAATGACTTTACAGAGCAGTCAGATGTTTCTTTGAACTCCTTGGATTCGTTTTCACTTTATTTCTTCATTTGCTTTTGGTGAGCTTTGTTGTTTTGCATGTTTTGTTAGAAGAGAGCAAACTAACACTTTCCAATGACGGTTAAGCTCACGAGACTGAGTGTTTTTCACTTAATAACATTAGTCTCCAAATGCATGTAGCCAAAAAACGTTTTGTTTCTCAGGGCATCAAGTTGTCAGCAGAGGTCAAACCATTTGTTCCAAAGCATGTGGCGGTAACTGTGGCATGGTCAGAACCCTCAGAAGCATGTGTCTTTCCTAGGTACTTAACTACATGCTACCCATTTGTTCAGGAACCATCATTGGATAAGTATGTATATTTTCTGAATCTTATTTCTTGGGGGATTTTAACCTTCTGGTTTTGAACCTTACAAAGTCAAGGTTCCCATACATTATTAGTCCAACTGTAGAAATACTTCTGTATTATCTTCGTGATTTAGTTTTTTACATTGATGTTCTTTGGGCATATACCAGGTACCTTGTCTTTTGCTCACAAGGGCCTGTATTGTTACAGAGCATTAAGGAGGATTTGGTGGTCTGTAATGATGAGTGTGCTTTTTGTGTGTTTTGGAGGGAGCTGAATCCAGTCCTTGGATGAAAGAGTGGTTATGTTGCAACCAGGCGGAGGTAGATGTAGTTGTAGACAAGAAAAAAGATTCTTCAAGAAGGTTTCTCATCCTGTAAAATTTTAGTATATGGGGCCTCTCCCGGATCTCCTCTCCACAATCTGTGCATCTCCAGAAAAGCAGTTTTACTGAAAATGCTACAGGTTTCTGAATGTTTTGGGGTTTTTCTATTAGAACCCAGGAATGGTATTTGTGGTAGACCTATAAAAAAGTATTTTTTAAACCAGAGCAAACTAAAAAAAAGCCAATGTAGTAGGATGGGAAACAATTTAGTCTTGGAAGAATCTGATGATGTCACATAATTTTCTCTATGCTTCTCAGAACCCTAAGCATTGGATTGATTATACAATTACTGCAAAGTTATTGGTGTTTCTTTAAAAATTCAGAGCATTAGTGAACACAATCATTGTAGGCCATCATTTTATCCTACAGGAAATCTTAGTATTTTCAACCTATTTTCATTTGTACTAGAAATTTAACATTGAGGTGAGTATGGCCTGTTTTATGCATTAGGGAAAGCTCACAGCATTAGCAATAAATCAATTACTATCAAAAAAACCCCCAACCCAGACAACAGTAGTCTTCTAATGAGTGTTTTGCCTTGTTAGGACTGAGACATAGTTATATTTGAGTCTCATTTGGTACACTTCTTCTTCGCGTGTTAACTGATTATAAGCATTGTTTTGGCTACATTCTGTCAGAACTGCAACAGGTAGTATGAAGTGTGTTATCTGAAGTCTCTTGTACTGATGGGAAAGTTTCTCTGTCATTATTTACACAAAATTCTGAGATTGGCAGCTTCATACAGAACAGCTTTAAAAACTGAGTGCAGCTTTCTGAAGCTGAGAAATTTCTATTCTGCCTAATCAAATCTGGGCTTTATATATTTTCTGGACAAAGTGTAGAAGGAAATCGGAAGGGAATTTTTGAGCATACATTTGAAGGAAAGAGGCATGCCCCAGATATGCTGTGTTTTCATACATTGTGGTGGTTACATGCAGGTCAGTTAATTATTATTTTATAATTCTACATTGTAT
Organism: Illadopsis cleaveri; assembly: GCA_013399915.1. Lineage (NCBI taxonomy): Eukaryota > Metazoa > Chordata > Aves > Passeriformes > Timaliidae > Illadopsis > Illadopsis cleaveri. The sequence goes on along the minus strand of VXBB01017617.1, from coordinate 208,356 downwards.
TTTATCATGTTTTATACTCCATAAAATGTTATACTCCCATTTTGTTGGTGTCATTTTAAGACAGGTTTTAATGTTTGTTTTTTGCAGTCAAGTATGTTATGCATGTCATGTCCTTACACCATGCATTTGGTTTGTTTCACAAGAGGCTTACTGAAAATAAGCATGAAGAATCTCAGTAATCTTAAACAGGCATGAGAACTAAAACTGCAAAGCATTCTAGCTTTGAAACGTGGAAATGGATAATGTGTGTTTTAAGGTATTTGCTTAACTACATGTTTTCTCAAAACAAAATTAATTGTTTTTAAAGAAGTCTGTAGCAGTGAGTAAATACTTAATTGAAATAACACATGATAGTTTTCTTCTGAAGTAGAGCTTTCTTGTTAAACAGATTCTTTAGACAAGGAATGTGTTTGTCTAGGCAACAAGTAGGTGCTGAAGACTTGCCCCAGGATGACTTTCATTTCTTTCTCAATATTCATCACATAGTGTTCTGGGAGATCCTGCCTTCCGTGAATACTCCAGATGCTCTTACTCACCTGATGTTGTTGCAAATGTGTATCCAGTAGCTGGCTCACAGTATCAGTCTAACAACTCAACACATAATAATGGTTCAGGAATAGGCAGTGAATCTGCTGAGCAAACATATCCAGTCAGACAAGAAAGTAAGAGTCTTTCGAAGGTGAGCAAATTTGTGTTTTTTAAAAAATTAATACTAAATTCTTACTTTAAATCAATCTTTATAAATGTTTGGTTCATACTTTTAGAGTGAATCATCATTCTTTCTTCTTGTAATGATCATGAATGGCATGTAAAGAGGATAGTAGTGTAGTGTGCCCAGCTTCAGAAAACCAAAAAGTTCATGGAATTCTACACTTCAAATTAATACAATTTTTCAAGCAGAATTTTTGGAACATGAGGGGATTTTTTTTTTTTCAGAAAGAGGCATCTGAAGTGAGAAGGGGATGGGAAGGCCATTAATTTGTGAGCGGTGCATTCTTTTTTCACTCTTTGAGCTTAGGCAACAGGGAGAAGGGCTTTTTTTTTTTTAAGCCCAGTGGCAGTTTCCTAACTTAAGGCAGGCCTGGTGTCTGTAATCGTCTGTTTGACTGATAAGTGATAAAACCACTATCTGTTGTTGAAGGATTTCCAGGACTTGCTACAGATTGAAGACAATCCACAAGAAAGGAGAAACTTGTGCTGCTGGGGAGAGGGAAGAAAGCTTTGTGTTAGAAATGCACTCTTTTTCAGTCAGAAGTAAAACTGATGTTCTGTAAACATCTTCAGTCATTTTTGTGTGTGTCTGTTTGGAGGTAAATTTCCTGAAACTTGCAAAATATTTTCAAACAAAAAACAGACAAACCTCTCAAAATATAACGGGAAAAAATCCTAATGTATTATAAACTCATTTTCCTCTGTGGTTAGACATTGTGTTTCTTAGATTTGTAAGGCTGCATTTGTTTCCAGTGGTTTCATCTGATCTGTTCTGCAGTCACATCCTTCTGGTGGACCTTACTCCCTAGGCAGAGACCTGGTAACTTCATTGTGGTCAAGCCTGTGTAGAGGAGTTGTAAGACTAGGTCCTAAGCATGCATTACTAGACATAAGGTACAAAGTCTAGGCACCTGAAATTATTTGTTTTCTTGCTGAGAGGAGGATTAAGTGCTGAAGCTGTCTGGGCAGAGGATGACCTCAGCATTAGCACAAGTGATGTAATATGAAGAAACTTAGTTAAGCTTTCGGGAGGAGTTCTGTGATCTTTGTACAGGCCTTGTACTGTTTTATAGTCTTTTTGTAATTTTTCCCTGTCATATATTTTTTTGTGAACTGCAGAGAAGTGACTGATCTTTGCAGCTTTGCATTAATTAGATCACTTGTCCTAACACTTTAACAATTTGCTTTTGGAGATCAAGAAATGCCTTGCCTTCCCATCTAACAAAACAGTTTTGCTGCCAGATATACTTTGAATTTAGTCCAGCAGCCTGTAGTCAAAGTTAAGCCATTCATCTAGGCTGGTATAGTTTAGTTTACACAGATGCAAACCTGGTGCTTGTTCCTTGCTTGCTGATTCCTAAGCTCAGCTCTGCCAAACTGTGTTTCATGGAAGAATTGTAAGATTTTCACAACTGTGCACTGTGGGTGAGTGTGTGTTCTTTCAGGGATCATGTAGGTGTGTCTTCTCTAACTACTTTACTCCAAGTCTTTTGGATGTGGTGACATGAATCTCACACAGTTTGCTCATGATATGTAATTTAGCCAAAAGATTGCATGCTTTTAAGATTTTAGCCCTGTTCTAGAAGAAACTTTGTTTTAGAAAATCAGACTGGATGATTTAATACCAAACAATTTTAAACTATTGGAAATGCTCTGATTAATGAGATTGCAAAATGCACTTGTCTAGAAGCATATGTATATATTCATCTTACTTGGGCTATAATATATGCTAAAAATGGCGCAGGGAACAAGATAAATGAAATTAAATATCATATCTCTAAATGGCTGTTCCTGTTTATATTGGTTGCTTGTGGTTATGATATACTAACTATTTGTTTTGTATTAATGTGATAGACTCCTGATACAGAGGTGGTTAACTGTAACTCATGGTACACTTGTTAGCTTTACACAGCTTCAGTAAAACCTACTAAATATGTCACAAATACTTGCAGCAGCGGAGATCAAAAGAAGGTGAGAAAAAAGTGGACAAGAAAAAGCATGATGGAGGTGAAGCTTTTGTCAGAATTGTGAACAGGACTTCATTCCAGGCTTCTACATGCAGCAGAGATTCTGTGAGGCCAGGTACAAACATATTGTTGGTTTTAAGTACATGGAATAGATGTGGAATGGGTGTCTGCAATATGCTGCAGTTTGTGCCTATGTTTCTAGATCTAGAATAGTTAAGGAAAAATACACCTTTTCTTTGTGACTCTCTTGAGAAGGAATGGTGACCTGTCTTTTCCTGATTGAACAAATTAATGTAAACTGATCAAAAATTTCTAAAGCAAGCATCTGAATTTATAGTTGCTTATTCAGTCAGTGTTGTGTTTGCATGTTAATTACAATTGCTAGATTTTTTATTTAATATAAGCTGTGCATAGCAACAGTCCTCGTGACAATCCCTGTAGTTATGTTAACTGGTGTACTGTAAAGTGTACCTAGTAATGATCACAAGCAAGTTTAATTTCTTAGACTTTATATGCTTTATTTAGACAGGTTAAATAAAACTACAAACAAGAAGTCAACTGAAACTCCAAAACCAGAGTCTCGTCCTGTACCCACATTTGAAGCTAGCATTCTGGATTTCCACAAGTCGCAGAGTTTGGGAAGCAGTGAGATACTGAACGTGCACCATAAAAATACATGGGTAAGTTTGGTGGAAAGTTACACTGTCCTTAGTCAACCTTGGTCAACCTCACGTGTCTCTTCTGCTGAACACGGAGGATTGCCCATGCTATCTGCAACCCATGTTGCAGAATGCCTAAAAATAAAACTCGTCTAAAGTACAAGCATTATTAATGCAAGTATTTTGTATTCAGTATGGCAGTTTAAGACCTAGTTAAGTACCTTGAGAACAAGGAGGTTCAGAGCTAGAGATTTTAGGGCTCTTCTAGGTGGTGGTGTCAGTGCTTGCTGTTTCGTACTCTTACTGTTCTTTCCTTGTCTGTGCTGCCGATAGATAGAGGAAAGCCAGGTACCACCAGAACCTAAATATGTGCTAGATTGCCTCTAGGGACCACATATGTTCCTGTACTTAGCAGCTTACTATTTTCTTTTTCACCTGGAAATAATAAGTAAGCAGTCGCTTACCCAATAGTTTCAACACATTTTAAAAAAAAGTCTGCATTTTTGTATTTAATTGCTTTCTACTAAAGGTTGTAAATAACAAACTGAATTCCAGAAGGAGAAAAAATATTGTTAAACATTATTCTTTATTTCTTTGGCTCCCTGTTTGTTAGTAAATAAAGTACTGAAGTATTCAGCAGTATATCACATGTATTTAATCAAAGTTTTCAGTAGTGATTAATGCTTTATAATTCTGAAGGATCCAAACAGAATAATATTTTTGATGCTTCTCAATGGAAAACTGTAATGAGAAAAGATCTTTCTGCTAACCCTTGGGTGCAATTTTTCATTATTTATTTGAGTTTGATGATAGAATTTGGTTTTAGCATATATGAAACATCAAAATATTTTCTTGTTTCTTGTTAGGTCATTGTTTGATGCTTTTGTAAAATATAAGAAGGCATAATCTTGCTTGTACACCGGTGAAGAGACACCTTGTAATATGTGTCTCTTTGTAATAGGGCTGAAATGATGGTTCCTCTAAGACAAGCAACAAAAAAGCTGAAAAGATCCCTATGCCCTTATCTGTAGATGGGTTGAGGGTTTTTTAGTTTATTGTGGTTTATTGTGTTTAGCTGTGTTTAGGTCAGTGGTTTTGATAATTTTATGATACCTGACCATCTGTTTTGCAGGAAGATACTTCTGCAAAAAGCAAAACTTCACCAAAAGCTCCAGATGAAGCAAGAGACAATTTAATTCCCTCTTCACTTGATGGTAGGGGTAAGTTCTCCAAACAAAAATATTCACCGGCATTTGTAGCTGCTTGTATCAGCAGTTTGGAAAACTAAAGTGTTCTGAGGAGCTGTTGATGTGTAAAGTGAAAAAAGAATTTAGGAGTGAGCTCATTATAAAAGAAAAACCCTGAAAAATAACGCTGTATCTCTTTCTTTCAAATGACATGGCCACTTATTGCTCATTCTTGCTTATATATTTCATCAGCTGGGATTTTATAATTGAAGAATTATTTAGTTTGGAAGAGATCATAACCATAACACTGCCAAGTCCACCACTTAGCCATGTCCTTAAGTGCCAAGTCTCCACATGTTTTAAATATCTCCAGGAACAGTGAATCAACTACTACACTAGGCTGCCCGTCCAGTGCTTGATAATACTTTTGGTGAAGAATTTTTTCCTGATGTCCAATCTAAAACTGCCTTGGTACAACTTGAGGCTATTTCCTCTTGTCCTGTCTTGTTACCTGAGAGAAGAGGTCACCCCTCACCTGGCTACATGCGCCATTCAGGTCGTTCTGAAGAGTGATAAAGTCTCCCCTGATCCTTCTTTTCTCCACCTAAATAGCCCCAGGTCCCTCAGCTTCTCATCATGGGACTTGTACTCCAGACCCTTCACCAGCGCTGTTGCCCTTCTCTGGACTTGCTCCAGCACCTCAGTGTCCTTCTTTTAGTGAGGGACCCAGAACTGGACTCAATCAAAGTGTGGCCTCGCCAGTGCTGGGTACAGGGGGACAATCACTGCCCTGATTCTCTTGGCCACACTATTGCTGATCCAGATCAGGATGCCCTTGGCCTTCTCAAGCACCTGGGTGCATTCTGACTCACCTTCAGCTGCATCCCCACGTTCTTTTCCTTTGGGCAGCTTTCCTGCTGCTCTTCCCTAATAGCTCTTCCCTGTAGCACTGCATGAGATTGTTGTGACAATCTGAAGGACAGAACCTGTTATTTCAGCTTGCTGAACCTCCTAATTGCTGAACCTAATTGGTCTCAGCTCATCAATCCAGCCTGTCCAAATCCCTCTGCAGAGCCTTCCTACCTTCCAACAGATAACACTCCTGCCTGGTTTGATGTCATCTGAGAACTTGTTGACTTGATCCTGGTCATTGATACATTACACAGGACTGGCCCCGATACTGAACATGGGGGAAAGTAAAGAAAGCTGGCTCTAGTATTGAGTCCCATTTTGTTGTGTCATTGATGCTCAAGGCCAAATATTTCTGTAGTTGCCTCTCATATTGTTTCAGGTGAGAAAAGGAACACGTGTTGGTTGTTGGAAGTCCGTTGAGTTATATGCAGATTTTTTCAAGAATAAATGAGTTACAGATATTTGATCAGTCTTTATATGCAGATTTTTTTTAAATAGCTGGCACCTCAGAGTTTAGTATGTACCTAAAGTTTTTTCTGTGTCCTATGTTACTTCTGTTAAGAGAACCATGATGCCATGATCCCTCTTTTATGTTTGTTCATTTTGTTTGGGAATTTGTGGGGGGAAGATGGGCTTTGGGCCCTTCTTTTTTGTTTACCTGTTGTCTGGCAATGGGGATGAAGAGCTTTTTTTTTAATTGCCACAAACTATCACATGGCTAGTTTCATGTGAAGAGTTTTGTTCATCAGGACTCTGTCTTGGAGGCATCATACACGTTAAGATTAAATTGTCTGAGTGCCTTTCACTGGATTTCTGTGCATACACAGACATGCACCACTCTGAACAATTTGGTCCTTGTCTTCCCAGTAACTTCAGTAAGGATTCAGAGAGGACAGGTTAATCTGCTGAAACACCTTGAAGGGCCTTCTGAAGATAAAGTTATTCCAGAACTTTTAAAGTCATCTGATAATGGAGGGTTTTAGTTAAATACTGTTGTCAGTTCCTATCCCTGTAGCCCTGGTTCGTGCCTGAGATGTTTGGTTTTCTGAAATTCCTTTCCCAAGGACTTTTCTGTAAACCGAACATCTCAGGCACGAACCAGGGCTACGCTATCCTTGTGAGAAAAGTAGCAGTTTCTGGTGGGTTGACCATGGCAGGCAGTCAGACTCCCACACAGCTACTGTCTGGCTCACCCTTCTCAGCAGGACAGGAGAAGAAAATAAGATAAAAAAGCTTGTGAACCAAAATAAGGGCAGGGAGAGCGCTTGATTGCTAGGCAAAACAGACTCAACTTGATGAAGATTGACAATTTATTGACAATTAAAATAGGGTCAGATGGTGAGAAGCAAAAACAAAACTTAGGCCACTTTCCTCCAACCCTCTCTTCTTCCTAATATCTCCTCCCTACCCTGAGTGACACAGAGAAACAGGGGCCACTCTGCTACTTCTTTCTCTGGAGGGTTGCAGGGACACAGGTGCCTCACCATGGTCTGCACCAGGGGCTGTAGGGGAACCTCTGTTCCAGTGCCTAAGCACCTCCTCCCCCTCCTTCTGCACTGACCTTGGTGTCTGCTGGGCTGCTGCATTCATGGTTTTTCTTATCATTCCACCTTCCTACTCCTGCAGGTGTTTTTCACTCTTCCTTAACATAGGCACCATCAACATGGCTGATGGGCCTGGCTGAGGCTGGCGATGGGTCTGTGTTGGAGCTGTCTGGGCCTGACCATGTCCATCTCTTCACAGCAGCTACTACAAAATCCCCTGCTACCAAAATTTAGCCATCTAAACCCATTATGCTGTTTTATTGTTCAAGGGAAATTTTTCTCGTTCTTAAGAAATTCTAGATTGTGTTCAATATTTGCTTCGTGTTGGGACTATTTACAAAATTAATTAAGTCTTTCAAAATACCTTTCAAAGCACTGATATACCTCAGTAGTAGTGAGTGACATTCTTGTACATTGAGACACACTGGGAAGTATTTCAGCTGCTACATATGCCTGTAACACCAGGAAGTTTCAGAAAATTAAAAAGTACCAATGTGGCCTTGTGTATGAAAGCTGCATGACTGCTAGGAGAAATATTAAAGGAATTTTGTATATAAACATAGCAGAATTTTCAGTATTTTGAAGATGAGCATGGGAGTGTGGAGTTAGTATGATACAGTACAGATTTCCTAATATCAGTTAATTGTGTATATATAGTGTTGGGCAGTATATGGTGTAGTTAAAATTCAGGAAAGCTTGCTGAAGAAGTAAAATGAATGTTTTATTCCAGTCTTTCCTCCGAAAGAATATGTCTCTGCTTCATTTGCTAGGCCTTGACTAATTAATTACTGATCCTTTTTCTTTTGAGTATTTGAGGACTATTTTTGAGACGTCTTTGTGTTTACTTTTTTCCCAATGTCATTTCCTGAAGCACCTGCAGATGGCGCTGCTCAGCCACATGTGTCTTGGGCTGTGGTACTTTCACAGACTCCAAAGAAAGTTGTTTCATCAGCAGGATCTGAAGGTCTTTCCAGAGACAAAGGGAAGCAGGAGAGTGAACCAAAGGTACTTGAAAATTCTCTGCTCTCAACTACTACCTGTCACTATGTTTGTGTCTCTTTATTGCCATTTTTTCCCTGGGTTCTGTACAGTATCCACTTTTTTTAAGAGATGATATTAAGTCAGCTTGTTCTTACTAGAAAAATTCTTACTAGAATTTTTCTAGTAAATTCTAAAAATTCTTACTAGAATTTTTCTTGTCATGGAAAAGAGTCACAGGATATCAAAAAGACAATGCTAGTCCAGGAATAAGAACTTCCAGCTTTGAGGCTGGATTTTTTTCAAATTCCTGACCCTCAGAATGAGACATGAAACATGGAACTCTTGCCTTATTTGGCGTAATATTTCCTAATTAAATCCCAGTAGTCCCAATACATTCTGATAATACTGCAATGTGCTGCAACTGAAGAATTCTTGTTGTAGCTATGAATTTCTAAGAGATACTGAATTTTCCTTGTCTGCTTAATGTCCCAGCCTAGATTGATTAAGATACCCTTTAGTAGTGTAAGGCTAGTCACTTGAATATATTTCAGTAGGTGATACTGAAAAAGATTAGTTTTTAAAAATCATGCCTCGTGGTCTTTTGTAGCAGTCAGGAACAAAAGATATTGCGAGTGAAACTGAACCTGAAGAAGGGCCAGAAAAGAAGAAAAAAAAGAAGAAAAAGAAGAAAAAACTAAAGTCATCCAGTGATGTAGAAAGACCTCAAAGCGAATCTGACATAATACAGGAACCACCGAAGATTGAGGTAAACTGAAGAAGTTTTTGTTGCTGTTCTTTTAAGTGTTATGAGTGTAGTAGAAGACTAAATGTTAACACAGTTTTGTACAAATTTAAGTTCAAATCCTATTTGTACAGGATGTTGGTACAGTTTTGGTTTTTTTTCAATTGAGGTGTTTGTCAAAGGTTAGTGGTAGGAAACTGTTGTAGTTTTTAAATTACCACATGTTTGGTGAGCACAATTTCCTAAATTAGAAATCTTCTGTAGAAACTGTTGCTTGGGGTATGGGGAATATATCGGTTGCTGCTGTGGTTTTAAAGATTGTGGTACAATATTTACATGTTTGATCTAGTGTACATAATACTCAGTCTCTGAAGTGACAGCATAAAGAAGCTGTCTTGGCTGGCTTGTGTTCTGTACATTTTAATGTGGAACATGAAGCAGAACTGTGCCTACGTGGCTTCATTGTGTGGTTACTTGTCCAGGAATGGCACTGTAGGGTTTGGTTTATAATTATAAAGGTGTTTAAAGTTTGTTCTCACCAGAAGGCCCTATGGGAAAGGCACAGCTGCAGACTGGGCGGTTGGAAGTCAGTTGAGGGGTGAGAAGCAGTCAGGAGTGAGGAGAGAGTTGGGAGTGAGGCTGGAGGGACCCATGGACAGCACATGAGCAGAAAGGTGATTGGTGGAGGGACACGTGGGCGCCTTATGAGCAGAAAGGTGATTGGCTGGTAGATCTTGTGGACAGCAGCACTGCAGCTCGGCCAGCCAATGGGTGTCTTCTTTCTGTTAAGTTCTGTTAGGTCTTGGTTTGGTTTCAGTTATGTCAGGTGGAGATAAAAGGTACATAAAGGGTGCGATTTCTACAGTAAACCGATCTCCTTTGCATGCATAAGGGGATCTGTGTCACTCTGTTCTCCATTGCTACGTGGGACAAGAAATGGATTTTAACAGACCTCATTGTTAGAGAATTATGGGTCAAATCAAACATCTGCTAGTTCTTTTCTTCAGGAGAATATCTCCGTTTTTGCTATATACTACCATAAATGCTCTGTGCTATGAATGGGTATTGGCTAAACTGAAAGAGAATGGCAGAAGTCATGGAAAATAGCAGAATGGTAATGAGACTATTGAAGTCTAAATCTGAAACAAATTGCATAGTACCATGGAACAAGACATACATGTTGCACTGAAATCTGTGATGCGGATTCAGCATCCATTGTGGCAGTGGAGGAAAGCTTTCTGACCCTCTTGGTTTGCTGGGAATGCTTATGTCCTCATCACTTTGAAAAATGGGTGAGATGGTTGCGTGACGATGCTCTTGAAATAATAAACCGTGAAGAGATGACACACATGGAGCTTCTGGGCACCCAGGGGGTTTAAAAAGGTTCTGTATAGGTGCAGCAGCTCAGCAGAGCAATATATTGGATTGCTCTCTAGTTTTATAAAGGTCAGTCATTTTTAGACACTGCTAATAAGTGTAAACGGATACATCTGGAGAAAACCAGTCATGTCTTTTCATACACATTGGTTTGTCCTGACCTCGATATCTTCCTTGAGTTAAATATTGAAGCTGCTCTTGATAATCTGGTCATTGCTAGTAGTACTGGTCAGACATGTAAGTGGTGCTGGGAATTACTAGGAAAATAAAAAGAAAATGGATTGTGACAGCAAAGGAGATTGGTTTACTGTAGAAATTTCAGGGCACATCTGATCTAAATATAGTGTGGATTTTGTTTTCTTACATTCCTCCAATTCCTCAAAAAATACATGTATTTGAACTAAAAAAGGTAGACAAAAGGCTCCAAAAATAATCAAAGGTATAAGCAGTTTCTGTGAGTGGCAAGACTGAATAAAATTAGGACTTCTCAGTATGTAAAAGAGATGGCTAAATGGGAATATAGCAGTGGCAAGAAAATAAAAAGGAAATTACTTGACTTTTCTCCTAATGTTTGATGTTCTTACAGATGGTAAGAACAAATACAGGGAGGTGTAACCTCACACTGAATGCTACATTTTAATTATTCAGTTTGCTACAGCATGTTGCAAGTGTCAGAGATCTATGTGCATTTCAGAAGCAATTGGACAGACTTATTTAGATCTTCTAAGCTAAAAAGAGTATTTGTAAAATATTTTTTCAGTTTCTTGCAGTTGCTTTTTGGCTTACTTGCAAGCTTCTTTGAAATTATTTCATTGGTTGAAGTGTGTCAGTCCTTGAGCTAGAGCTTCCTAGCTTGGGGTGTTTAAATGAAGCCTTTCAGGCTGGAAAACATCATGGTGTGTTCAGTGGTGCTGGATCACAGCTAAAAAGGCCTCTCTGAAAGTAGGAGGAGAAGCAAAAAGCTAGCTGGTGGATTGGGATCATTATGATGGAGACAGTGGGTATAGGGTGATGAGTATAGGGCAAACTTCAGCCTGTCTGCACGTGATTAATTCAGATTCTGCACAGTGGATCCTCTGCTAATAAAACTTACTCTTGTGTGTAAAGCATAATCATTTGAGTAATTTCTGTGTTTATTTCTGTACTCTAGTACATACTGCCTGCTTTGTTCTTCACCACTCACATGTTTAAGGCAGAATTGTACAGCTGGAGACTGTACTGGAAGAAGAGGGAAGTTGTTTGCAAGGCTTTTAAATGATTTGAAAAACACTCCTTTATGGTTTCTATCAGCTGATAACCATAACAGGCTGCTTTTGGAAGCATTGCTGTTAGAAGCTGTTTCAGCCCTTAATTAGCTGCCACATGGAAGATTCAACCATTGTTATACTTATCACAGCTGATGGCACTGCCCTTGGCTTCTGAATTTTGTACAGTGAGACAAATTGTGATGAATGTTTGATAAGCAGGGGGAAAATTGTTGGAGTGTAGGAAAAAGTTTTGGAAATGCGGACTTGATTGTTCTTATGAAATAACATCTGGTTTATTTGTTTAGGATGTTGAGGAGTTTCCTCATCTGGCAGCTGCTTCTGATAGGAGAAACAGGGTGGTACCTCAGAAACTGTCTTCTACTTCTGCAGTCAGAAAGCAGCCTGAAGTAAGTAATCTTGTGACACTACGTAAGTCAAATGTCAATTGTGAGTCCAAGTTGTTTGGGGATTTTGGGGGTTTTTTTGCATGAGTGAAATAAATCTCAAGAATTAATTTGGAAATGCATTCAATATGCAAATGAATCCTAAGCATTGGATTGAAATCCTAATCACAAGGATTAAAAATATGATTGTTCTGTCAAAGCAAGTAATGTAAATAATAAAGGTAAAATTCCAGGTTTCGGTTGCTTTGAAGTTAGTTTTGATACTAAAAATTATAGTCCTTGGGTTTATTTTCCAATGAATTTTCATGGTTTAAAAAAAATCCGAAACACAAGAAAATAAAACCATTCTTTGCTTTGTTTGAGGCAGTAAATAGCTTTGACAAGGAGGAGTGAGTAGCAAAAGGCACAGCAATTGCTTAAAAAAGATTTATTACCAAAAAAGGTACACACATGCAACTCAGGTGAAAGCAACCCCTTAGCTTTGTAGACATAAGTGAGATATAACCCCTCAAAGCTTACATACACTGTAGAGATGTGATCATTAGGCCATTCATATGCCTGTAACAAATATTTGAAAATGAAGCTGCCTTGCTAGTTTTTTCTTTCAAATCTGAAAAAAAACCCCCACGAATGTGATTAGGTAGTATGGCAGCCAATAAACGGTAACTCTTCTAGAAGGCCACATATGGTCTTCCCAGAGCCTTCTCTTTTCCAGGCTGAACAACCTTAATTCTCTCCAGCTTTTATCATAAGAGAGGTGTTCCAGCCCTCTGACCATTTCTGTGGCCCTCCTCTGGACCTGCTGTAGCATGTCCATGTCTTTCTTGTGCTGGGGATCCCAAAACTGGACACAGTACTCCAGGTAGGGGCACACAGGAGCAGAGTAGAGAGAGAATCACTCCTCTCAATTCATGGGCCATGCTTCTTTATAGACAGCCCAGGACATGTTTGCTTTCTGGGCTGGGAGTGCCCATGGCTGGGTCATGTCCAGCCTCTCACCCACCAGCAGCCCCAAGTCCTTCTCTGCAGGGCTGCTCTCCACCAGTTCATCCCACAGCCTGTCTTGGTACTGGGGGTTGCCTCAGTGCAGGTGCAGCACCTTGCACTTGGCCTTGCTGAACTTTATGAGTTTCACACAGGCGCACCCCTCAAGCCCATCAAGAATGCCATCCATCATTCTGGATGGCATCCCTTACTTGAAGTGTACTATTCACAGATGTGCTGAAGGTGCAGTTGGTTTGAATTTAATATCGTCTTCTCCCTTTTCCGTGTGTCTTGTTTTTAAATATTTTTTCATCCTACTTTCCGTCTTTCGTCTTTAAATTCCTAAGATCCATCTCTCCCAAGAGTCTTGTGATAGTCTGTCTCCTTCTCTGGATGAAACTCCCAAGGTGAATGGACTGTTAGGGAAACAAGCTTCATCTTCTGTATTAGAAAAAAAGAAAACTCAGGTAAGTGAACTCATGTTTGAAGGAAGTTCACAACTGAAAACGGACAAAGAAAATGAGCCTGTTTAAATACGAGACTAAATCCATGCTCATCTGGTATTCTGCATTCATACTTTGAGAAAAGTGACATAGTACTCTGGATTAGAAGCAATCAGTGGGAGTAATTGTCAGCCTCCAGGGTTTGATACAGTATTCAGGGAAAAATACAAACTTTTAAATAATATCTGTGGGTTTCAGATGTCAGGAATTTTTCTTTCACCTGTTTTACTTGATCATGGCATAAATCCGGTCCAAACTGATTGTCTTAAGGAACTGGGAACCTCCTAAAAGTGGTTCTGACAGAACAGGAGGCAAAGAGATCCCCTTATTTTGGGGCAAGGAGGAGGAATATGGAGCAACAAGTGAGGTCAGGAAGTAGTTTCATGTTGGTGAATAGGTTCTAGCACAGCTCTGATGCAAGGTGAGATCCCAGTTGAAGACTGAGGAGGTCATGTTCTGTAGCCTTATTGTAACAGAAATGACAATGGATTGATTCTCCCAGATAAGACTTCCAAAAGTGCCAAGTCTGGCAGTCATTTCCTTTGCATGTTTTGCTGTGGTAGTTTGTTTGTTCATGATCTTTACCACACTATTCATTTTTAGTCTTCTTATTTTCTGTGTCATTGAATATGGATCGTGGCTTTTGCCTTTTCTTCAAAGCGGAGAGAAAGATGAGTGCTTATGAGGAGGTGGTGCAAAGATGATGACCTCTCTTCATAGTGAGACATTGGAGATAATGATTTATGTGCGTTGCAGTCACATACCCTGGAAGAATCTCAATAGTTTTTCTATAGGTTTTTTTTTTTAAGAAAACTTTAAATTCTGATGAGCCTTTTATCTCTTTCAAGGATAAATGACAGTCTGACCAAAGTGGGACCCTGACATAAAAAACTTCCTTTATTGAGGACTTTACACTTTTATGCTTTGTTGCAGTAGCCTTTTTAAAAGTTACCTGAACTGTTTCTGATTTTTTAATATTTTTTGACATTAAAATTGATGTTTATTTGAAGATCATTGAGTGACATTCAAGAACAGAAGTATTATGGATAAAATGTTAAAAGAGTGTATTAGACCATAAAAAATAATCATCTTTACATTCTGAAGTGGAGGGTGTTACTAACTGGTGCTGAACTTGTTCAGGAAACAGCCAGGAGCAGTGGTAAGAAGAGTCAGATTCCCGTGCAGTTGGATTTGGGTGGCATGCTTGCAGTCTTGGAGCAGAAGCAACAAACAGAGAAGTCAAAACAGTCTCCTAAACCTGTGGTATTTTCAGGTATTGGTTACTATGAAACTCCTTTTCTTCACCTTAAGCTGGTTTTAAGTATTCAGACATTAAATGTAGTCTGATTTGTGATCCTGTGATGATCTCTGTGCAGGCAAGTTCACCAGATACAAGAGAAAATGAAGGTTCTTTAAAAAGAAATTTAAAAAGCATGGCAGTCTGAATTGTTTGATGGAAGACTTATGGAAAGAAGTATCTTAAGGACACTGATTAGTGAAAGAGTGCCTTGTATAAATACAAGGTGTGATTGAAATGTTGCTTTGACAGAAATACCGATGTTTGTGGAGGTTTTTGCTTTTCCTTAAGTATGCGTGTTTTTATTCTGATCTGAAGGGGCAGGAAGGAGCTACCCAGTAACAAAGGCTTTCTTACTCTCCTCTGATGCTAGAAATCATGGAGCTGAGGCTTCACTGAAAAAGCTCCTTTTCAAGCACAGAGATTATACCACACTCAGCCAGCCCAAGCCAAGGATGAGTTCTGACATACCTCTTAATTGTGAAATCATTGATGTTAACAAAATGCTCAGTTTTGTTAATGGAGAGGATCTTTCAGTTCTTTATGATGTATAACCAGGAAGCAGAAAAAAAATAGCTCATTGCCTTTCTCATTATAGGTCAAAATTTAATCGTGCTGGTGTAGTATATTTTGCAGAAGGAACCACAACATTTGTAGCATTCAGTGACAGTAAAATTTCTTTTACTTCAACAAAGATTTTTTTAAAAAATTATTTCAGAAGGAGATCTAATCACAAGAGATTTCATCTCACAATACTTAATGTGATAGCTGAGATTTTAAATACAAAGCTCAAGATGCTAAGCGTCTATGAGATTTTCCTTCACTAAGCTGAGAGAACTTGTAAGATGCTTTTTTAATTTTTTTTTCAGTTGTTCTCCATTTATTTTCATTTGGGTCAATCAGACTTAATGCTGCAGAGGTGCTAATAACCAGTATTGTTTCTATAAAATTATACAGTGCATGGATTGATTAGTAGATGATGGGCCACCAAAATACGGGTCGGAATACCTGTTTTCTAACTGTTTTTACCTGTGCCTGAATCTGCTGCAGACGAGAAATTGATGTGTAATATTTGTATCCTGGAAGCATAAGGCAGATGTTACCTCAGCTTTATACTTTTTTAATGTTCAGTACACCATTACTTTGGTGTGTACCAAAGTATGACTTTAGTCTGCTAAGCGGCATCCGAAAAGGACAGTGAACAAGATTGGAAAGGAGTGTGACCACAGACTGTTGTTTGTAGTCCACTTACTACTTCACATGATAGATAATACTGGTAAAGTCATCAAGTTTAGGAACATGAAAACTATGAACTTGATATGGTGATGTACACATGAAGGAAATATGTATCTGCAGGGTGCATGCTTATTTATTGCTGCAAATTCAGCTTCAATTTTTATAGCCACCTATGCTGCGCATTCTTGGCAGTGTTCTCAGTTTGGCTTTGATACACAGTGCCAAAAAAGAAACAGCCAGTGTAGCAGTTTCATGATGTAAACTGTTTACGGTAAGAGTACTGCATCTGATGTGGGAGGATCTGTATATAAATACTGTGGAAGCAGTAAAGGAAGATGGCTTAAGACAAGCTGCCAGAATATTTGCATGTATTTAGTGGAGAGAGGTTGCCTGAGTCACAGAGGGAGATGTCAGGCTGGTTCCACTGATACTTAAGTCATCCTCTCCATTGACTTGCTAATAGTAACTGCTTGATATTGCAGGTTACTGAGGTTTGACAAAATGCTCTCCAGAATTCAGCAATTCCTACTGATAGTGAGGGCGAGTAGTTTGATATGAGGTCATGGTGTGGAAGATCCAGGTGTAGTCATATGTCCAGTCGTTTAAAGCTGTGCTCTAAACACTCTGAAAAAATGCAAGTAAAGTGGACATCTTCAGCAAGCTTTGCAGGTTAAGCAAAAAGACCTAGCTGTAGCTTTGAATTACTCATGACCCATTTGCAAGTGAATTTCATCCAGGTTCATTAAGGTGTAACATAAGTGCTTAAGTTTATTTACAGCAAGTAAATCTAAAATCTGTATTACTGCTACTCAGTATTCATCTTAATCCAGTATGGAATCTGTGGAGGAGGAAATGCCACCACCATGAAACACAGAAATTCCTGAAGGTTTGGACATGGCATGGTGTTGAAGGTGGCTTGGACTGCAGTGTTTGGACTACTTCTGCTTTTGAGACAGATTGTGATTCCAGGGATATAATAGAAGTAGAGGACACAACAGTCTTTTGTGAGGAGTATCTTTTAAAAATAACATTGTTCAAAGGTACAGGATTGCCTGTAAATATTCTTAGTAACAACACAACAAAATTTTAATATGTATATACCAGTCTTAAACTTGAAATTGGATTCTAGTTCAGGTATTCATTTTAGTTGTCCGTGGATTTCTTTCTAAATCTCAGTTGGTGGTGCCATACCATTGCTATCTAAAGACCCTGCTACAGCCGTGAGAAGTCATCGTTTAAACCAAGGAAAGATGCCTCATAATCCCTTGGATTCCAGTGCTCCTTTGGTGAAGAAAGGGAAACAGAGAGAAGTACCTAAAGCAAAGAGGCCAACACCTCTTAAAAAGGTAGTTTTTCTTTACTTTAAATAGTAAAACTATAGGGTAATATGTTACTCTGGGAGTCAGTTAAGCCCTCTCATATGGGGATCTGCATCTCAGGGTCCACTTGTCTGAATTCACTTTTAGCTTTGCTTGATTTCAAAGAGGGGAGGTGTAGAAGGGAGTAGTCTTGCTAAATGGCATATACAAATTCCCAAAAAATACACTTTCTCCCTTGCATCAATTGATAGCTGATAAAGTGCCACTGCAAAAGTGTCCACGCATTATTGTTACAGGGGGACATGCAAAGAAATATTACTTAATTTGGCAAAGATGACCTTATTTGCAGGACTGGGGAGAATGAATCAGAGGTCGCATTTAATGTTTCTGTGCTCTTCCAAGCCAGAACTCCAGCTGATTCTGCAGCAACAGGTGTTAGGTCCAACAGGAATTTTCTGTTGTATCTTCCCTCTTTGCCCATTCACATTGCTGCCTGCCACATCTTCTATGCAGAGAACTTTAGTTCTGCCCTTATACTTTATCCCTAGTAAATATTTTCTCCACCCATACACTGGTAATCAAGGTAATAGTATTTTTCTATATAAATTTAGGAATTATCTTTCCTTCTTTTAATGTGCAAATAGAAAGAAAAGGTTGTAAACTTCAGATGCTAATGCTGAAGTTTATAAATGGTTTATAAACTTTATAAATAGTCCTTTTTATAAATGGTAAATATAAATATGTGGTAAGAGTAATGCTTTGTTATCTGCTTGAAATGAAATTGTTTTGATATATATTTTTTGATATATATTGTTTTGATATATATTTTTAGATTATTCTGAAAGAAAGAGAACAAAGAAAACAGCAGCACCTGTTAGAACAGAAAGCAGCATCAAAAGATGAAGATAACATTTGTCAGACAGCAGGAAATGTTACTGAAAACTCAACACTTCTACAGGATAGTCAAGCAGGTATCTTTTGAGAGAACCTGTAATACAGTACGTAGCTGGAAATTTGAGCACATTTAGTACTTTAAAAAATAAGTACTAAGTACTGCCAAATGAAGGCTGCAACCTCAGTTTTCTGAGATTCACCTCAGGCTTATCTTGACTATAAAATGGGCCAAAGCTGAAAGTCAGTAGTAGGGATTCTGATTACTGTTCCACACTTCTGTGCCTGTTGGTTTTATGATATGTTTTAAGGAGAGTTCCCACCTACTTCTGGCAATTAATGATGTCTGAAATGAGAAAAAAACCTTAATGAGATTAAAAAAAAAAAAAACACCTGTTTCCCTACTACCACAGGCTGTTCTAATACTGAAGTAGTGACTCTTACATACATGCTTGACAGATTAATCTCTTCACAATGCTTTTTGGGCTGTCTTTTCATTGAAATATCTTGATTTATATGATAGCTGTTCCGGTAACACAAGTTGCTGAAGGGTTTCCTGAGCACAACGGGATCAAGGAATCTAAAGAAAGTTCTGTGACTTCAAAGCAGCTAACTGCCACTCTTCCAAAAATCCACAGCAGGAATTTTAGAGAGTAAGTATTGATTGTATTGATGGCTTATTTTGCACAGTACCACCAATATGGCATTTTTAAAACAAGGTCATTCAAGGTAACTGGAGTTTAGACTGAAGGCTCTCAATATTTTTTTCTTTCAGTGTTTTTGTAAGCTGACACACAAAGAAGTTACAAACTTAGTGTATTTTGTGATTCTCACTTGAAAATGCATGTTCCATGAAGGAAAAAACTTCCAAATTTGCTAGTCACTAAGGGAAGAAAAGAAACTGCAGTTAAAATATAAGTACTGTATTTGAAATAATGGGGTAACAGCTTAAATAAGGTGTGCTACTTTATTTCTTAAATAATATTTTCAGTTGTAGTTTGGTTTTCTACTGCCAGACCAAAGCCGAAAAGGGAAGAAACCAGATGACATTTTCATGTTGTGGCTGGGCAAAGAATTAAAGCTAGTACTTATGAGTTACTGTGTGCAAACAGTTTCAGTTAAATGTTTAAGATGATGTGTATACACATTTCTTTATAAAAAAGAAACAGTCATTATTATATGTGAAGAGGTCAGAGACCCAGTCATGAGAGCTTAAAACAGTTTTAAGTCTTAAGAAAGCAGTGTTTTAACTTTCAGTTCTCCTCCCATAAAGCAAATCCACCACTGGCAGGCTTTTTGTAGTTCATGTCACAGCAATGGTTACTAGTGATATAACCATTCCTGCTGTGTTAAGTCTTAATTTAACTTGTAATTGCAACAAAAATTGTTTAATCTGTGTCTATGCATCAGTGTTTCCCTGAGAGAACAGTGTTTCCTGAGTTTGGGTTAAATATGTGAAGGACAACTCAGTTTACAGGATGTAGAGCATTCAGCAAAGCTTAGTTTGTTTTCTTTATATTAGGCTTTTTAGTGTTCCAGTAGATCGGTCTTCAAGACTTAGTGAAACCAATAGGAAATACTAAGTAAAAATTCTTGTAACCTAAATAAAATTTGGAAATAATTTTATCTCTAAGATTTAGGATAGATGTT
This sequence comes from Illadopsis cleaveri, assembly GCA_013399915.1. NCBI lineage: Eukaryota > Metazoa > Chordata > Aves > Passeriformes > Timaliidae > Illadopsis > Illadopsis cleaveri. Next base: position 188,745 of record VXBB01017617.1, on the reverse strand, counting down.
GTGATCTCTTCTCATTATCTTATGTGAATTTGCCACTGGCAAATCTTTCTGTTGACAATGCAGAATGACAACTAATGATATATCTTTAGGTTTTCTCTTGGATACCCTTCTTCACTGGAAAGTTCTTTGTGTAAAAGTGGGGTGGGGTGAAATAATTTTTAACTCTGATCTTCCCCCAAGTATTCTAGAAGGGTGAGTTACATTGGTTTGTATCTATTCCTTAGGAACAACACAAGGCGGATAAGGGAAAAAGGATGAATGGCAGGAGGAATGTGATCCAGTTTTCCATGCTTGTTATGCATAGTCTTGACCTTACAGAAATAAGTTAGAATTTTGTACTTTGGTTGCTGTACTTTGAGATACATATATATGTCAAAATAAATGCCCTCAGAAAAATACTTCAGTAGAAAAAGATAGGCACATACCTATTTCTTGGGGTAAAATACATATCTATGTATCTATAGATATAGATATATAGGTTTAATGTACATGTATTATGTATTTTTAATATAGTTTGAATAGGAAGCCAGGTAACAAAAGGAACAAAACTTCTTCAAAGTTCTCAGACACTGAAAAGAAATCGTTAAGTAAATTTTTGTTTTCGTGTATATAACTGTGTTTGGAGTGGAAACAGAAAAAAATACGACGACACAGAATAGAATTTAAAATGTGTATTTAATGTATCACATATTTAAATGTTACATATTTGTAATTTTAGTGAATCTAACTATTTGATTACTCCTTTCTTCCAGTTACTGCAGCCAGGTACTTAGTAAAGAAGTTGACAGTTGTGTGACAGATCTCTTAAAAGAACTTGTTCGTTTCCAAGATCGCTTGTATCAGAAGGACCCAGTAAAGGCCAAGATAAAACGCAGGCTTGTCATGGGTCTTAGAGAAGTTCTGAAGCACCTGAAGCTGAAAAAACTGAAGTGTGTCATCATCTCTCCTAACTGTGAAAAGATTCAGTCAAAGGGTAAAAAAGTCTGTTTAATAAAAGAAATGCAAAAGAGAAGGTTCAGTATATTGACAGCAGTATTATTATTGGAGGAATTTATTTGAGTATCCTTTGAAATCAGCCATATAAGGTTGCTTTCCTTGCACAGATTGTTTACTGCTGTGCAGCTGAACTGTGAGCTGAGTCAAGACTGTCTGTGGTAGGAGAAGTTACCTGCGATGAGGGTCTCTAGTTACTGATCCGCTGTGCTGCTGCACAAAAAATTGCACTGCACAGCTGAGACAATCCAAAGGCTTCTAATGCCAGCTCTGCCAACATAAGGAGTCCCACTGTATCAATCTCTTTTAGGACACGGAGTGACAATAAATCACTGGTGATAGTTTCCTAAAAGTTGTTATTATTAGCAATAATTTATTGTAATTATTGTAATTATTGTAATTTAAATAATTCCATAGCAGCTGGGTCTTTTTTGATACTAGATTAGACTGTACTGCATATATAGTAAAATATGGAATAGTAGCAGTTTAAAATCAATGCTAACTAAGAATCAAGAAAAAATGTCAAGTTGTCCTCTGAAAATGGATATGCAGTGCTGTGGTTGCGATCTCTGTTTTTTTCCCTATAAGGTGTAGTTTCAGAATGTACGCATAATCTTGGGATATATTTTGTTGCCATGTGTTAACAGTATGGTTCTTTAGTTCCAATCAGCCTGACTGTATTGTCTGCTCCAGGTGGGCTGGACGAGACTCTACACAACATTATTGACTGTGCCTGTGAGCAGAATATCCCCTTTGTTTTTGCCCTTAATCGCAAAGCCCTGGGACGCTGTGTCAACAAAGCAGTGCCTGTGAGTGTGGTGGGAATTTTCAGTTATGATGGCGCTCAGGTAAGCTGAAATAAGTCACTTCATGATTTTGTTCAGCTTTACTATTTCCTTGGAAGAGGAGATGAAAATACTGTGATTTAAAAGGGTTTTTTGTTTGTTTTGTGTTTGCAGACTTACACCCTTCATCACAGGTTATATACATAGCTTACATGAAAAACTGATTTTAGAAGTACAGGCAGTCAGCACTGTTAAAAAAATGACTCGTCATCTCTTCCTGACATCATCTTTATCTCCCTTGATTTTTTTTCAAGAGAACTGCTGCTTTGATAAATGGTGTTTTTCATGTCTTCATACATTCTAAACTGCTCAGTTTTATATAGGAACCTACACATTCTAAATAAAGAATATTCATTAGATTTTCAAGGAGATGTTAAAACTTATGGTATGATTTAAACTCTAGTATTTTTTATTGCCACAGGACCATTTTCATAGAATGGTACAGCTGACAACAGAGGCTAGGAAGGCCTACAAAGATATGATAGCAGCTTTAGAAGAAGAAGCTGAAGCAGGACTAAGAGAAACCCAACCCAGCATCTTACCTCCTGAATCTGAAAAAAATGGCTTGTTAGAAACTTGTAAAACATCTTCCAAAGACTCAGATGAGGATGTACCAAATTACAGTAAGTATTTACTGGCTTGGTTTTTATTCCATTTTCATTCACAGTACTCACTGATTCTGTGATTTTCACTGAAACAAATGACATCTGCTCTAGTTATTAGTAAGGAGGGAAGGAGGGGGCAAATTCTTGGGTTTTTTTATAAATCTGAAGTCAGTTTTTGCTGAGAAAGTATTAAAGAAAATGCCTCTCGCAAATCCACACATGGCTGGCAGTATTCATTGCTTTGCTCAAGGAGGTTTAGCAGAGTTCCTAATTATATTTCTATTTGTTTAAAGAATCCTTTTAAGATTAATTGTAGATGTCCATACTCTATGGCTATGGCAGAGTTAATTTTTTTATTGAAGCCTATCTGAGATGCATCTTCCTGTCCACAAGCACATGTTCGTACAAACATTTTCCTCCAGCTTTGTTCTTAATCAACAGACAATACAATGTGTTGCAGATAGAAAGTTTTGAAAACTTAAGCGTTTTTTTTCAAGTTGGAACCACCTTCAGGGTTAGCCTTTCTTGAGTAGGGCGTTGGACACAAGGAGCTCAGTCGACCCCATCACTTGTAGGTTATTCTTCTGCATGTCATCTGATGTTGCATAATGTAAATGCCAGAATGCCTGTGTGTCAGCTTATCTCAGCACTTATTTTGAAGGGCAAGTAAAGAATCAGGGTTGACTTTTCATTTTGAGTTTTTCCTCAAGTATTATATGGCTGCATACTGGTTGCTTTTTCTTTGCTTTTTTTTCCCAATATTCCCTAGTTAAAGTCTGGAAGAGAAAACTTAAAGAAGAATATAACCCATATGCTCTGGAATTGGAAAAGAGTGCAACTGCTGACATGGCGATACTGAATTTGGAAGGCAATCAGTAAATCCAGATCCAGCTCTGTTGGGCTTTTTAATTTCTTTTCCATTAGATCCCAGGAAGAAGGTAGCAAAATAACATAATATAAAGAAATTCCTGAAGTTAACCTAGAAAATTGTTCTGAATTCCTACACTGGAGCACATGAGGCACTGGTTAATGTTTTTATGTTCTGTATGTTTCTCTGATTATTACGGCAGATGACAAGACCAAATTGTTGTAGTCCCAAACCATTTGAACTGGCTTGGCATACTTTAGTACTTTATGGACTAGCAGTGATTTCTTGGGGTAGAATATACCAAAAGAATCCAAGAGAAAAAGAATTTTCTTCTGGAAGAGATTCTTTGAGCCAGACGGGGCTAAAGGAGAGTTGCCCTTAATTTTTAACTCCGGTGTAAAAACCTTCAGCCGTTGTTTGATTGTGGATTTGTTCTCAGTTTTTCTTCTAAATAATGCTATCCATGTCACTTTATTCTAGTCAGCAACAAATTAATTTGGGGAGGTTGCTTGATTTAAACTAATTAAGGAAGTCCATGATGTTCCTAGTTAGTTCTTCTATGTTGTTCTTTGGGGATCATACATCAGGTGTGAAGGAGATAGCACAGACTACTAGGGTCTGAAATTCCTGAAGTGTATGCGCTCTGTTTAGACTTTTTATAAATTTGATGTTTCTGTTGCTACTGAGAGTAGTTTGTCATACATCCTGCTTTGAAGTTGGAGGATATTGGAGGACAGCAAATGTGCTAGCCTGCTTATCTCTACCTGCTCCTTGCTGAGACACCTAATTCCTTCCATTCGGGGTTGTGTTGGTATATACATCTATGAGTTTTTGAGCAATCTCAGTTTGTATCTAAATAGAAAAAATTTATATCTTGAAATGAAGTTTGTATCCTAGAGGAAATAAAATTTTTAAAACAAAATGTAGTAGTGGTGGAGCACCTTAGTGGAATGGCCTATATAAACACTGTTTTTTGAGGACAAGCTTAAAGAAAGTAATTGGAGGGATGCACACACAACTTGTGTCAGCTTTTCTGAAAGGTGATACAGATGCCCTGTGCTGCTCAGCATCTCTGCCGTGCTGCAAGTGCTTCACCATACTGAACATTTGTAGTGCAATACTCTGGAAAGTAGCTGCCTTGTGATGATAGAAGTGATATAAAAAACTTTAAATAATTTTGAAATGCAAACAATTTTGTAGAACATAAATTGTATAAAATCTGTTACAATATATTGATTCTATAAAGAATGCTTGTGACTTAAGCTCGTCTTGTGGGAATTTCGTAATAGTTGGAATGTCACTTTTGGGAAAGAACACTGACAAGGGGAGCCGGCCTTATGCAGAAATGCACGAGTTATGATGATGGTGATCTTTTTTGTATTAGTTCCTTCTAAACTTGAAACTGGGGATGAAAGGTCCCAGTGACAAATCACACTTTCAGCCAGCATATTCCCTTGATGCAAAGGTAAGTTGTGATTTGTTTGTACCTATGCCACTCGGATACACAATCAAAATTCTGGAACCGCTAAACCCAGTCACTGCATGGAATGAGGACCNTTTATTACTTGCAGTAATTTCCTGCAGAAACAAAGCAAAGCTTAGCTATATCATCCATAACCGTGACCCTGTCTTACTTTATATTCCCACTCAGCTCCACAGAACTAAACTTAAGTGTGCTCCAAATCAGTTGGACAAATGGAGGAGAGACAATTCAAGCAAAGTCCTAAGAACAAACAGTGGTCCTGAGAACAAAAAATTTTTGAGAACAAATGAGAAAAATATTATCTCTGGTGGTATCAGAAGTCTGCATTAGCATTAATGAAATGCCTATGTGAAAAACAGGGAAAATGGTTAAGAAAAGCAGGGGGAAAAAAGAGAGTTTTCACCCTGCATGTGTGACAAGGTGGTCTGATATTGAAAAAAGAAAAAGGTCTCATTCAAGTCTTAGCATGAGAAGACTGCTTTCTTTAATGTGGGAAACACTCTAATTTAAATCTTACCAGTTAGGAGAGAACTTAGGGATGAGTATGAAGCTTCTGATATTGCTCAAAGCAGCTCTCTGCCTGGGCAGATTGGTTATTAGGGAGCATCTTGCTTCCAGATTGTTGAAATCCATTGAGCAGATAATAGAGAAAATTTAATTTATACCTCAGGCATTTGTTTCTTAGATGCAGAAGGACAAAACTCTGAGCAGTAATACAGTAGAACACTTTTACTGTGAATAGTGTAGGTCTTCACATTTTCAGTCAGCATTTGATCTTCGTAAGGAATGGTGTTTGAATTCACTCAGCATAGAATTTTTAAGCTACATTATTTCAAAGATAGAAGAAGAATTTGCAAAAACGAAGGAGTCTTCTTGTATAGCTTGTAATCTATCTGTATTTTAAGCATTAGTCAGAACTTCTTTATTTGGTATAGATACTTTATTACTGTGATGGTTTAAGCCCAGTCAGCAATCAGGCACCACCCAGCCTCTCACAGCGGGAGCAAATTAGAANACCAGCGGGTAAAGACGTTCCATTTTTAACCTTGCTTTCTATTTTGTCTTACCGTCGAAGAGCAAAAAATTTCAGAAACATTATAGGTCATTCACAATCTTAGGGACTTCATTTCCAGTTCTCAGAGAGTATAAAAAAATTACTATAGGTGTCACAGCCATGGTTACTAATGCTGGTACACAGATTTTTTTT
>VXBB01017617.1:126145-179700 GCA_013399915.1 Illadopsis cleaveri | reverse complement strand
CCACTCTCTGGGCCCAGCCATTCAGCCAGTTCCTAACCCAGCACAGGGTGCTCCTGCCCAAGCCCCGGGCTGCCAGCTTATCCAGGAGTATGCTGTGGGAGACAGTGTCAAAAGCCTTGCTGAAGTCCAAATAGACAACATCCACAGCCTTCCCTGCATCTACCAGGTGGGTCACCTGGTCATAAAAGGAGATCAGGTTGGTCAAACATGACCTACCTCTCCTAAACCCGTGCTGGTTGGGTCTGATCCTTCAGCCATATGTAGATACCACATAATTTCACTCAAGAGTTCCTTATACTTCCTTGCAATTATAATTTAAGGAGGGCTATGTTACTACATCTTGGTCTATTTGCCAGCTTTTTTTTTTCAGAATGTAATCATGCAGTTTTAAAAATCCAGCATAGTGGGGGCTTCTCTTTCCCATTATGTCCTTATGAATTAAAGAATTTTTCTACATTACCCTGTAGAACTCCATCAGAGTATTTATTTGTAGCTCGGTATTACTCATCTGATTTTCAGGTTTTCTGAATTAAGTTTATCAGGGTTTGGTTCAACTTCTAGTTCATAACTGCTGATTTACATGAGTCCTTTGAGGGGGGGGAGAGGAAGGAGTTTCTATGGCTCTAAAACCTTTTCATAAACAAAGTGCAGACTAATACAGTAGGCAAGTTACCATCTTTAGATATGCATGTTTTATGGGTGAATATTATAGAGCTTTACTCATATCAGGGTCAGGGCAAACACAGCATACACTTGAAACAAGCCTACCTTTATCTTCCACTGTGATCAGCACTTCTGATGTTGTGTTCCCAACTTCTGAGATGAATGAACATCTGTATTCTGTGTTTTCTGATACTGAATCTTTCAACCAGCTGAGAACATGCACTCTGCCATTCAGCAGCATGTGAGATTGCTCCGTGATGCATGCCTTCATCTTTTGTCTGTTCTTCTTCCATACAAAGTAGGAGTTATCTGGACCTGTAAAAATGTCAGGTTATTCTGTAAGAAAATAGAAGATGAGTCTTTGAAAAGAAAACAAACCCCATCAGGTCAAGATTAGGCTTAAAAACATAAATGGTTGATTGAAATGTTTCTTAGGTTTCTTCAGCTGAAATTTGGGGTACCAAAAACCTGGGATAAAGAGTAGCTAGCACTGGAAATTTAGGTTCAAGCCAAAGTGGTAGGTTTGTATTGAGGAATTCTGTGTGGATTCTCACAATGAGGAGCTTAGCACAACCTGTAAGAGCCAGCACCATCTGCCTGAGCAAATTCCTGTAGCACTAGGACACACTGCCTACTGCTGCCCAGCCTGGGTCCTGGTACGAAGCTGAAACCACCTGAGACATGCCTTGCAGAATCTGAAAAAAAAGGCCAGGAGGGGAAAAGTTCAAGAACTCAGTGTGTCAAAGATGCTGGAACTAGTAATGAAAGAAGTAGAATTGGAAAAAGCACAGAACCAGTAGTCACAGCAGGCACTTATGCAAGACAGAACTTGAAAGCTTGGATCAACAACAAAGAGCAATTTAATTTTTTAGCCTTGTTGCTATTATTTGTCTTAACCTGCAAGGGCAACATTTGAATAAATCAGAGATTGACAGTAGCCTGAAGGACAGAACAGCTGTTCCCAGAAAACTAGCTAGCAAGATTGGCTGAAGTGCACTTGGCAGCATCAGAACCTTTTCATTTAAAATACGGACATCTGGGCCAAGCTAAGAACTCTATAATTCTGATGTTTAAAACATGACTATTTCTCCCTCTGGGCTTAGGATCCAGACTAGCCTTAGCAAGAGAAGATGTGAAGAGAAATTTGGGGAAAAAAGAAAATCAACTATTGTTGCAAATATGTCTTGACAGAACCTACTACAGCTTTTACTGTGAGCACTTCATATTGCAAGTTGATGTGGCATTTTTTTCCCTAGAAAAATACAATTCTATCATTAAGTTTTAGATAATTATGCAGGAAAAAACCCAACTAGTTTTTACATTTGTGTACATATTACATATTTGTACATAGTAGACTTTTTATGTTGTGTATTGTATTAAATTCTTAACCCCTAAGTTCTATTTCCAAATCTCCCACAAATATAGACACATAAATTAGCAGTAAGGGTAAGGGTGAAAGATAGAGGACATGATCTAGAGTTAAAGCATCGAAGAGTTTCACTGAGGGAAGTGGCACAGTCTGAATGGCTGACTGCAACTCTAACAAAGCAGAAAGGGCAAGCATACACTGGACTGAAAACAGCTGGTCTGGCACATACTCTTTTTTTAAAAAAAGGTGTTTTATGGATGATTGTACTCATTCTACAGTTAACAGATAGGTTACACGTCACTAAGTTCATGGGAAGTCTAGAACCAGGGACAAATTACTTCAGTAACCTAAAGCTGAAGTTGGAATTTGGACAAATGGAAGGAACAGTAAATGCAAGCACAGCAAAAAAAAAAAAAATCAAAATCCCTGAGTGCCATTTTAGAGCCATGCAAGGAAGTGGCACTTTAGTGCAGGACACTTCTCTAAACTTACTTCAGATGCACTATTCACACCAGAGGACCTGCTGTTTTCCAGTGCTGAAGATCCCAATTGTGCTGGAGTCTGCCAAAATTTCAGCTTACATCCACATTTCACCAAGAGACTAAAATGCAGCAATTTCCTCATACATGAAATACTGCAAGCTCTGTTGGTTCCGATTAGCCCCTTATGAAGTGCAACTAGGCAATTTTACCCTTCTGTTGTTTTTCTGTGCAGTCAGAACCACTGAAAATCCCCAGAGATACACACTCATCCCCACTTACACTGGTTGACAGCAAAATCTAGGTGCAAGCAGTACTCAGAGTTTTCCTCATCCTGTTTCAGTGCAGCTTGTTTCCAATTTTCAGTCAATTACCTTCTCTACTTTGGTTTCATTTTCAGGATGGATCAATAGAAAAAAATATACTGTGAAACAGTTTCATCTGCAAAAATTTTGAATCATATTTGTTAAATGCAAATTTTCTACAACTCTATGGTCAGAAATTCAGGCTCAGATGTAATGGTTAGAGAAATATTTTTTGAAGATAAAGGAAAATATTAGAAACATATACTCTTCTTTTTTTTTACTGTGACTATAATACAAATAATGACGTCTAGTGCAAACTTTGAAGTACAAGTTTCTGATCTGATCTACTTACTTTGCCATCCATGTTAGGAATGCTTGAAAGATTTTAAAGAAAGTAATTTTATTAAAACATAATAATCAAGCAGAGAATTAAAACAGCACACCAGGCTAGGTACATAAGTAACTATGTCTAAGCAGCAATAAAATATATTTCAAAAAACTAACTTCAAAAACATTGCTTTAATAAACTACAGTAATTATATATGATTAAATAAAATCAGCTTCACCTGACTGAAACCATATTGAAGGTGAAAACCACCTTCATGATTTTAGAAGGGGAATTAACAGTTATCAAATAAAAACATAAGAAACTTTGTGGCGTTATCTGAATTACCCTTTTCCTCGCATAAGCCCTTCAAAATTTCCAGTGTCTGGAATTATTTGCTTCTTTCCCACACAGATTTCATTTTCTCTGCTTTCAGTAGTTTGAATGAAATGATAATACCCAGGCAGTAATGGCCAGAGTTCCTGCCAGCAGAATGGGTTCTCTGACCATTTGACATATCAAGTCAGGCTGGGCTACAAAACCTACGTATTTAATATCCAAATGAGTTCTTCCTCAATATTTTCCATGAGACAGAAAGTTCAACCACCACTGTTAGCACAGAAACTCAAACCACTGCAACTGCTTGCAATCTTCTACCTACAGTCCGACTGTACACACTGGGTTATTGGTGTAAATTTGACCTACTGTTAAAAGAAGTAAGTAAATAAAACCAGACTTAAAGAACTGAAGTATACAGCAACAGATTCAGAGCAGCATGGGGATGCGCCCTGCTGAGCTGGACCAATTCAAGCATTTGCCATATATGCATCACATCCTAATAGACATGGTTTTCAAGACAGCTTGAAGACACTAATTTAAAAGGAGTAGACTATGGATTAAGTAGAGCTCAGTGACATAAGGCAGGGGAAGCAAGAAGGAGCACCGGCCAAGCTGGTTCCTTGTGCCAAGTGCTGCCATCTGCAGAGAGCTGTGGAGACATTTCAAAGGCAGCCCAGTGAAGCCGCACTGTAAAACCTGAGCAGTGCTACCACTGATGGTTCAGCACAGGTTCTTGAAGGGTAGCATTTGAATAAGGCTCCCCGATATTCACAGAAACACTTTGAAGACAGGGGAGTTGGTACAAAAGCAGGAGCCATCAGAAAACCTACACCCCAGCTAATGATTTGCAAGTTGACAGCAAATTAAAATCCAGTGAAGATGAAGGACAGGTATCCCAGAGTCAAATTCTACCAGGGTAACAGAAAGTGTTTTACAATAATTCCTATAATCTAAACAAGGAACTGCTACTGGAGGCCTTCCACAGGGATAGGAAGTTCAGGTTTACGAAAAAAACTCCCTTGTATAACCCAACACACACCAAAACCTCTTTCAAAGCTCACCACGTGCATCAGATTAAGAATGGCATCTGGATTTAGTGCTTGTTATCAAGCTTGCGGCTTTGCTGAATGCTACTGAAGCAAACATCCCAGATTTCTGAAAACCAAGATCATACAGGAAGCTCTGATCTGGAGCAGGGATTAAGTTTAAAAAAGGCACTATAATCTGGATGCAGGAAGGCTTTTTTTTTAAATCAGACATCAGAGTTAGCCCAGGAAGAGGTTAGTCAATCATTACTATGAAACACAACCAGCACTACTGAGTATGTGAATGAAAGATTTAGGGCTGGTCACAGTTTCTTGAGTTGTGGAAGTCTGAGTCATTGCTGCTGATACCTAAATAATAAATCACTATGAAATGGAGCCATCAGAGGGTAGGTGATTGGAAAAGTAGGGGGCAAAAAATCTTTAAATTGAGACAAGAATCTGTGCAGTTTTCTGAAAACAGTGTGCAAGTTACATTGCCTGTACCCCCTATAACTGGGGTGCACATTTTTTATAGTTTTGTAGGTTGGTGTTTGCTTGTTGAAGTAGGGCAATTCATTCTACAAGACAAGCTTGACAGCAGTGGAAAAAAGTACCTTTAGAAAGCCAAGGAAACAGACCACTCTGAAATGCCGAAGACTACTACTTCCAATACCAAGTATTTCACACTGAAGAATACATGATGTCTTTCAGACACCTGGTGCTTCATCAAATTACCCATCCCTTTGTGTAACATCAACACCACAAGCTGATGCAGCCTTATTATGATGAAAAGCAGGAAGTGCTTCCTGCGAAACGTGAAGCATGTAAAAGCTAGAAGCAGCAACCAGTCACTAGAGGCTTTTTTACACGTAGGTGCAAGCAGGACATGGCATCCATCTTCACAGAGTGGAATTTAAAAGCAGGTTGGGAAAATGGCTGACTGGCCCATTAGATAAAGATGCAACTAGTAACTGTTCATGCATTTATTCAGATGCTCTCTGAGGGTTTCCAGAAAGATTTGCAATTGGAACCTAGATAACTGTCTGAGGAAAAAAAAACTGATTAAGCACTAGTAGGCTAGAACCAGGGACAGCCTCAAAAAAATATTAGGTTCCACTTCAACAGTATCATGGAACTAACTACATTGGGAAAGACCTCTGAGATCCTCAAGTCCAACCTATAACCTAACACCACCTTATCAACTAGAACACAGCACTAAGTGCCGCATCCAGTCTTTCCTTAAACATTTCCAGGGATGGTGACTCCACCACCTCCCTGGGCAGCCCATTCCAATGCCCAATCACTCTTTCTATGAATAACTTTTTTCCTGATGTTCAGCTTAAACTTCCCCTGGCACTTGGTGTTTGCCTAATTATTTTTAGCCATCCTATCAGCTAACAAGGCTTCTATGTTAAGTTTTAGAAGTGTAGAAAATTGGAGAACATATTTTTAGGAGTAACATGCTCTCCAAAAATCACTCCTGTTCTCCAGAGAACACAAACTACACTTTTGCTTTGTTTGCCAGGCAGACAACTGAAAAGATGGAAATGAGATTTTCATCTCCACTGTGGGGACAATGCACATAATATGCTGAGACAGTTCTGGCAGCAGTTTCTACTGAAACAGTAAAAAAAATATGACAGCTTTGGTCTAAATTAGTACTCAGCTCACCAGCCACCACACCAACGGATTATTAATTACAAGTCTACAGGCTGTAGCTCTCATAGGGAAGAAAAACAAGCGTGTGGGTAGTCAGTCTGCAATCCTGGCTGGAAGGGGGTAGTAGGATGTTGTGAGGAAAAGTGTAAAATTGTGGTTATGGTCCAGATTCCACTACCAGTGCAAACCCATCACATGTCACTAGGCAGGGCTGGGAAATACAGCTGCTCAATCATCGCCAGGATGTAGCAGTTATTAACAGTGTACTGCTTCAAGCTGAGGCATTACCAAATCAAGAGTTCTACATTAGCAAGGAGAAAAAATTGAAATATTTACGCTGAATTGCAGAAGACAAAAGGCTACACTTGGAGGTCACGTAAACTTTTCTGAACGAATGGTACAAAGAAAATACACACCTAAGTGAATCCCTCTCCCTCCTGAGGGAAGACATCCCAAAAGGCATTTGGATCTCAAAGACCCACATGTGAAGCAAGCTTCTCCTTTTATACATAGCTAGCCACACAACAAAAGCTGACGCGGATTCTGCTGCCTTGTAGTCTCCCAAAGTTGCGTACAGTAAATTCAAATGGAGAACACTGCCTGTTTTGTGACCCAGGCAGGTCATCTCTGCTGACAGCCCACGCAGCACCCAATCCCCAAGCCAGCTGAAGAGCTGGCTAAACAGCAAAGCTGCTGCTTCACTACTCCCGCACAGAGGTGCCAGCTCTTTTCCTTGGCCTCAACAGAACTTTTGACAAGTTGCTCTCCCAAAAGAGTGGCTTATTTGAACTCTGTGAGGGTATTAGTAGAAAACTCTGAAAACTATGGAATGGCTTCGTTTCCCGAAGCCCTCTGCAGACACGAGCTGCAGCCTGTAAGCCTTAGTGGTGACTCTACAAAACACTGACTGGTGTGCATGGGACACACTGCAGCACACGTGCAGCCTCAAGGGCTCTACACACATTACCACAGCAGTACCTATGGCATGTTACAGCTGCTAGTCCTAGGTGGACTGAATCTCCCAAGGTATTTTAGGATCTTTATGTTTTAATCATTTATAAACTACCTAAAGCCACACAAGATGTTCCCCAACTGCACCTTATTATTCATTCCACAGGAAAAACCTGTGCAAATGCAATCAGCTGCACACTGTGAAATGCAGAAAAACGACAGATCAACAAAATCTTCTGCGAAAAAAACAAGACACTTTCAGTTCTGTTTCTTTTCCTTGCTCTCCCCCTTTTAATTTTATGTCTGATGCTTTTTAATTTGCTTTATGTTTGAAATATTTTTACACTGAATTTATTCTTGTCTTTACGGGAAAACTAATATAAAATTAAAACAAAAGGAAGCCAAGCAAACAAAAAACCAACCAAACAAAACCCCGAAAAGGCATTCTTGTTGCATACCTTTCCACATATTTTTTAGCTTGACCACAGCCTTTACACATAAAACTGCACAGCAAAGGAAATTTCTCCAGAAATGTTTCAAAATCTGCTGATGCCAGAACTTATGAATGCATCATCCACATCACAGTCCTAATAAAAATTAATTTTCAATTTTATTGCCAAAGTCACTATGAAGTAAGCCATCAGAGCTCAGGTAACAGCAGCACTTACAAAGGTGTTTAATGTTGGTTTTCCACACTGACTTAGCTGTGAGGGTCTCAGCAGGCCCCATGTCTGAATAAAGAATTGCCAGCATTGTAGTAAGAAAATTACACTCCTAAGATATCACAATGTAAAGTAACAAGGGTATCTTTAATGTCTGTGAATTTTATGTAAAATAGATCTGCAATATTTACCCAATTTTATAAAACTTCCAAGACCTTTTGTTATATATTAAACGAACAATCTTGATTTTTCACTTGTCTTCTAGATGCATTCCAAATAACAATAAAACAGATGGCATGTCAGAGATCTGCACACAGGAAAGGTTTTGTAGTACCATGGTGCTGTTAAGCAATGTTTAGTCAGTGCAGAGGTAATTGAAAAATAATGGTACAAACCCACAAAATTATGAATTAACAGCTACGAGATAACTGTATCCAAACACAACGAAATTAAGTCGAAGCACATGTGCTAGAACACCAAAGGTCTGTAGAGAAGACAATTCATAAAGTGAGATATGAAACTGTTTAACAAAGTGCAAACTTACTATTCCCACAGGAAGGTAAAACGGCCATTTATTAAGCATATAGATTAAAGTAATGGGTATAGCTTCCAGAAAGCATCACTGTGTAAATCTCAAAATACACTGCAAAAAACCTTGAAAATTTTATAAAGTTTTGAAATATTTGTGCAGTGGATTGATTTGTCCTGGAAGATGCAGAGCTCTTCCTTTCAAGACTACCAATTAAATCATTATCACATTTCAAAAAGTAACACTCTATCTGTTCATAGCCGTAATTAAGAGCCACTTAAAAGCTTCAAATGGTTATAAGGCATAAGTGTATGAAAAACTGCTATTTTATATTTGTGTTCTTGTAAGAACAGAAAAGTAACCACCCAAGTAATGTCCATTGTAAGATACTGACATGCTGTAATTTAAATGCTGTCATTTGTCATTCTGGACAAACGTTTTGTCCAGCACAAGGAACGTTCCTAGTCAGGCTCATTCTGCTCTGGAAGCTGCACACCTTCATGCGTCCCCTAACTGAGCTCTACACCAGACCAGAACACCTCAGGGCACCATGACTGATGCAATCACGCAAATGATGCAAAAAACCTCACCCAAGAATGAATTACTCATTTCCATGGGTAAGTCAGTCTCTGACGGGTGACTTCCTCCTCTGGGAGAAAAAAATCAGGCTTAGCTGGGTATATGAGCTTTTGAGCCCATCTGCTGAGACCTGCAAAGCACCAGCACTTGGTGACACAGCACGGGCAGCCCTCAGCCACCTGGACAAGCCCGGGGCTGGTCTCTTTCAGACTTGCTCTGCCGGTGCTTTGTCAAGTCTTACTTGGTCTGCAGCAGCCCTGCAGTGCACTGCATTGTGCATTTTCACTGTGTTGTATTTTCTATTTTCCCACCCTTCTGCATGTCTTTCAGTGCAACTTCAGGCTCCACCAAAGAGGAATCTCTAGTGAACCACTTGCAGTTCTGATTCTTGCAAGTTATGGATCTTTTCTTCCACAAATGTGGGAAACTTTCTTGTACTCCTTCTAAAATGGCATAACCACAGGCCTTGTATGTGGGTGTTATGAGATACCCATCTCAGTATCTCCATGAAATAACAACTTCTTGAAAGTATATTTCCAAGTTCACAGAACTTATATGTTCACACTACTGGGATTTTTTTACCAAGACTGAAAACAATCTAATATGTAAAATCTCCAGCTGCAGATGAACTGAGGGAGGGTGTCATCTTGACACCATGGACACAGAGAAGCTTGATCTGCAGGTTAAGCACAGTGTTCTGCAGCGTTTCTATTCATAAAAGCATTTGAACCATTGCACAGCACACTCCCTGTATTTTAGTTTTCTCTGTGAAGTTATGGACATGGAGATAATACTCTAAAGCTGGGGGAGGAGGTGCCAATAAAACGTCTTCAAGCAGAACCAAAACTCTAGAAAAAAGCTGTTCCTACTATACTTAAATTTCAACACAGAACACCTGAGAAATTATACAGTAGGTGCATACATGACTAACTCACTGTGTTTCCCCTGAACCAGATGGTGTAGTATTTTGTTCAATTTATTTGAAGCTTGCCTGAACTGCCTCTAAAAGTTTTAAAAATTCTGTAATGGGAGAGAAAATTTCAATTAGAGAAAGTACACAGAAAACCTAATGTTTGCCCATGCACGTACGGCAGACAGGTCTCTGGAGAAACGTGAAACTCTTTGGGGGAATAAAGACAGACAAACTGGGAGAAAATTTGTGAAGGGAGATTTATTCCTCCCTTTTCCAGAAGGGCAGGACTGTTCCATGCTTGAAAAAACTTGTCTTTCAGAAAAAATGTAGCAGCTTGCCACAAGTGCTGTTTGTGCTGTATCCACTTAACATTACCTTATGGAAATGAGTCAGTTAAAAGGTTGTGAAGTCTTATCCTTAGGCAAGCTTTCAGGTTAAAACACTTGGGATGAGTAAGAGATGAGCAAAAAAACTCACCAACTCCTGCTGAGTTTCCAGATAGCTTGAAACAGATAGTCACAATTAAAAAAAAAGGAAGAGATTCAGCAATTCTGATAAAATAACAAGCTAGAAATTTAATTAAAAATAAGCTTTGAGGTTTTTACTGGATGATGTGGCCATCTATGCATTTCCATCATCCATTTACCGATGCCATATCTTTTTTTGCAGATAATCACTCACAACATTTAACTCTCTGCCAGTCTCATTCAACCCTTTTGCTCCTTGCAAATGCATTTTACCTTGTAGTCACAGCTGAGAGTAATCAAGTTCCACTAAAGCTTTGTTAATATAAAGAAATATCAGCAGACACTGAGCAATTCTGAACAAACCCAAACAGAGATCTTCCTTCCAAAAGCAATTGTTTAGCCACCCCCCACTCAGGATGAATATATCCTGACATGCAGGACACAGAAAGACACAAATATCTGCACCAGTTCAGTGTGCTGGTTTGTTTGTTTTTTAAATCAAGAGACTGAAATCATAATTCTGGGTAAGGGAAGAGTGTAGTATGTCAGTCAACTGCCCTGCTTCCCAACGGGAGCAAAAACTCTATCCATAATACAAAGTCCAGTCTTTCCCTGCTATGAAAGGCATTAGAAGCGCTTCCATAGCTGGGTCACCTTGCCCCACCTGTGCAATTACTGCATCCCTTGGATGTCAGGTGGTTATCAGAGTTTCTTCCACCCCTACACTTCCTGAGGAAGGGAGTCCACACGCTGACTTTAGGACACTGTGCCTTCCTTCTTAAGTTCACTATCAAGGCAAAAACAATTACTGACAATTTTTAAGAGCGGCATCAGCATCATGTTAAGATGGGCACTGCTGGATGAAAAAAAAAGTAATTCTAAAATAAAGTCTAGGTCTGTAACACAATTATCAATTTGTTTACATATTTTGTGCCATTGTAACTTTTTTCTTTATGGTGGACAACCAAGTTTCCAAATTGCCTATCACAAAAGTGAATAAATTACTGCTGAAAAGTGCTTTCCAATCTAAATGATTCTGTTCTATGAAAGAACCTTCCTTTCACTGTTGTTCCTTTTAGCCATGGAAATACAAATAGTGCCTTTGTTAACATCTGTGCTAATAAAGACTTAAGCATTTTGATCTGATTCCACATAACACTAATACAGATGCCAACATGGAACAACACCATTTTTTAAAATTATTCCACCTATGTAATTTCTTCTTTTAAAGAACAAGGTTACATATGATGACCTGTTTCGATCCATTAAATCACACTTAGTTTAAAACAGCAATTACAAGTTGCAATTTGTAACAACCCAAACAAAAACTGGAAAAAAAAGGTGAATTGCTATGGAAAAAATGGTGTTGTCCTCCTGTACACCTCAGATAAAATATCTGTTATAAAATGGAAGTTGTTATTACTGTATGTACTTCACCACTTGAAATAAGATGGAAAAACACACGACTAACCTGGTCTAGAAAACAGGTTAAGTTCAAATCCAATAAAAAGTGTATTTTTTAACTGCATACACACTGACCATATCTACCTGCTAAACATCCATACGCAATCCTGATTCACTGAATTCCTTCAGCATGCAACTGAGTCTAATAAAATCAACTATTAACATACTAAAGTGGATTGCTGAATCAGAGCCTCCATAATAGAGCACAGTACTCACAGTGACTTATTCTGGGTAAGAGCATGCTGGCATCCTGCTACTGTCTCCCTTTGCTCTTGTTTTTCCCCCCCAAACATCACAAAAGTAAAATTTATACAGTATACGGTGACATAGTTAACCTTTAATGCAGAAAAGTGCTGGCTTATACAGGAGTCCCTCAACTTACCTGTGGCTTGGCAGAAGAGGTGGAAGAGTCCCCGGACACTAACATGCTGTGCCTGGTCACTTAGGAAAGGTGGCAACAACATGACCTTTACAGGGTCTGTGCTAGACCAAACATCAGGCTGGGTAGTGGTGGGTGAAGGAGGTGAATCACTTCCCACACAGGACAAAAAGGAGGTACCAGTAGGAGGGAAAGGTATAGGAGATGAGGCTGTGTGACAGAAGAGGACAGAAAAGAAGGTAAAAGGGTACTAAGGAAAGAAGTTGCAAGAAATACATCACACAATGAAGAAATAATGCAAAAAGACAAATGAGTTTTAGAAAGGTAGTAAGACAAAGTGTCCCTAGGCCTCTAGAGAAGAGCACTTTCCTCCTTCACCCACATTGTTTTTCTCCCATCCTTCCCATTTCCCCAGGCTGGGTTATAACCCATTCAATTGAAGCTGAGAGGATGCTTCAAATTAATTAAAAAGTCTTTACATTCCCCCCAAAGGAAATCACAAGGAACATTAGTGCTTGCCAAATGGAAAGCACTGTCATTGTATCATGTTTCAGAAAAGCCAAGATGTAATACAATTTATTTTAATATTTATTCTGTTATATGTACATAATTAAAAATAGAAAAATAAAACCAAACTGAATCTTATAAAATATAAACTGTTTACACTAAGATGGTCTAAATTATGTTTGCATGAAGGTTCAACACAGGAAAGCAGCCCAGGCATACTGCTATTTACTGTTAAAATGTATTCTACTTCTAGCAATATTTACAGAAAGAAGCAGTGAGAGGAACAACTCTTCAGGACTGTACTGCACACATAAAATGCTTTTACAGACAAACAGTGCTGCTGTGAACCAGGCTGAGAACAAATGCACACTTTCACGTTAGCAGGCATGATTCACATAAACAGTTCAAAGGACTGATTGTTTAAGCAGCTCCAGTTTCAGTCTCCAGTTGCATAGGAGAGTGAAGGTATCATCCAGAAAGGGTCACGCTGCAAGTATTTGTCACAAAAAGAAGCTGAGTTATTTCTGAATCTGAAAAGAAGAAAAAAATCAGCAACGTTTTCTCATCAGGCTGTGTCCTAACAGTCCATTCCAGCGAGTCACAAGCTGAGTTGTTGGAGTTAATTCTTCTTGATTCCTGTTTTGCTTCCACAATGCAAGAAATCTCTTTCCGTGTCACTGCTAACTGACAGTTGCTTGCCTGTACTGTTCTATAAACTAAAGGAACAAAAGATAAATCCAGTTTTATATAGAAAATAAAATGTGACAATGTCCAGCTGGCTGGCTGGTGGGGGGAGGAAAAAAAAAAAAAAAGGAAAGCATTTGTTTCCTCCTTCCCCATTCCCCACTTACTCCATGTTTTGTACTGATATTGTTGTACCTACATTTCTAGAAAGCAGCAAAGAAAAGAGCCTTTAAACAAGATTATCCCTGAGTCTTACACAAATCAAGGCAATGCTATCCCCATTATACCTTAAAATCTAAGATACTTATAGAGCAGTTAAAAAAATTAACTTTAACCAACTAAAGAGGTCTAGTGTGCCAAAACACAAAGCATAAAACTAAAAACAATCACTTGAAGCAAAGAAAAAAAATGTCCCAATCTGGACAAAAGTCTATAATTTACCAATCTGATAAACTAAACTCAATTTCCAATTTGGAATTAAAATGAAACTAGATCTTTTTTTAATGGCAACTAAAAATATGTGAAGACTGAAGTACTTTTAAAAGCCAACTGAATTATAAAGTTACTTTTACTCTGTTGAAGAATATGGCCAAAGAACAAGCAAGTACCTTCACTAGAGCAAAGTGCTCAGTGGGGGGAAAATTGGGAATAAACAAGTGGTGATCTGAAACTGGCCATTTGAAAAAAAACCAGAAAAAAAGACAGTACAACACAAGATGCCATGGTCTCCAGACAAGTACACTTCTCTAATCTGTTGAGATCTGAATGAAAATTGGCTTGCTGTACAGCTTAAGCATGTAACCCCTGCTATGGCTTAGCTGTCACACCCAGGCTCTCCGTGCTCAAATAGCCAGCCGCAGGACCACAGCTCACTTCTGCCGCCGAGAGGGACAGCAGGGTCCCTCAGTCCCCCTCCACATCCGAGTCCGCATACTTGAGCTCGCACTTGACGTCGAAGGGCTTGTCCTTGGCCTCCCGGGACGCCTGGGAATCCCCAGCCTGCAGCTGGCTGTTCCCACAGTCGGGCTCCGTTTCGTAGCCGGTGTCGTGCGCAGGCTTGGGCTGCTCCCCGCTCTGGTGGCTGACGCTGCCCTGCTCCACCAGCGTCTCTTTCACGCTTTGCTCGCAATCAGAAAAATCTGACTTCGTTTTCTTCTTACCAAGCAGCATCACAGAGCGAAATTTCAAGCACTGCCCTGGCAAGTAGCCTTTGTAACAGTTGTAGGAGAGCAGGCACAGAAAGAGAATGAAAAAGAAGAGGAAGAGGAACATCAACAGGAAGTTATCATTTGACTTGAGGAACATTGTCTTTTCCGGGACTGCATCAGGAATTGAATTGAAGAGCTCTGTGTTGGAGGCTACACTTGTTAGGACAGGGCCAATGGGCTTTGTTAAAATCCTTGCTGTCGTTACTGGTACCATGTGAGTGGTCGAGATGTGAGCAGTGGACCCCTCAGTTGATACAGCTGATACTTTTGGCACATCACTATTACCTTCTGTTGGTGCGGCTGTCGCAGTGGGACCCACTGTGGTATGCTGCATTTTTTTCAGTTCCAAAACATGCTTAGCCAGCACTTGAGAAAATTTTTTGTTTTTGACTTTTTCTTCTGACAAACATTGGTAAACACCACTGTCTCCTTCTGATAAATTGAAGATGAGCAGTGCCTTCTCCAGCAGACGATACTTGGGACTCTCCACTCTCAGCACATCATCTTTGAACTTCCAAACTACCTGTGCCAGATTGGACTTTTGAGAACACTTGAGTTCTGCTGTGCTCCCATGCTTGAATGTATGCTGTAGGGGATTCTCTCTTACTTTATCTGGAACATCAAAATAAATGTGCAGAGTATCAGCAATGATTCCAGTTTGCTCTAATCTGTACAGCTTCACCAGACTGTGTTACAGTCTTACTGGAAGCATGAAGATTATGACATTCACCTCACAAGAGCAGGTGGACAGCATGCAAGAATCTCAGTGGAATACCAAGCTGCACGTGGAACATCAAGACAAACTAAGAGATAGGACACCTCAACTCTAAGATGGCCTCCACTTCTAGATAAAGGTGAGACCTCACTGATCCACAACTGAGTGTGCACCTGAGAAGACACTGTCTTGGAAAGATACTGTACTTGGCCTCACTTTATATCCAATCAGTGCATTTTAAATAATGCAGCAACTACAAAGCATCCAAGAGGAAACTGAACTACTGTCTTCTGAAAAAATGGGTATTTGCACTTATAGCACACTCACAACTTATGGCACCGTGTAAGTTAACAAAAAAAATAGCAAGCAAAGCTCATGCCAGTCCACACTTTGCTTGCATTTTAAATAAAAAGCGAGTACATCTAACTCTTAAGAACTTTTTTTTTACTGCAGTTAAAATTTCCTGTAACTCTACTATACTTTATGATCCCCTTGATCTGGTGGCAGCAGCACACATGATAAAGAAAGGACCTGTGGCTACTTGTTTCAAAGAACTATGAAAAGTACTTAAGCTGCTCTATATCATGTTCTGAGTTCCCCCTCCCTTCTCACCATAAAACCAGCTTTTTTTTTTTTCAGAATAATTTAATCTGATCTAGCAGCAATAACCAAGCACTTGTCAAAGCTCACAGAAGAATGTCAAATGCTGCATCAAAGAGACAGAGGCCTCTGCAATAGAAGTAGTTCTGGTATTGCTTTCATTCACAAGTCATTGCTGAGGTGCCCCCATTCATTTCAGGGTGTTGTGCACTGCACACTGAAATGCATACAAACACAGACAGTTTTTAAGACAACATGCAGGTTGTACAGATGCTCAAATATTCAAAGCAGAATCGCATACCTATTAAAATGTAAATGAATATCCAGATAATCACAAAAGCAAAGCTGAACTAAATAGAACTCTTTCACCACTTCACCTAGACATATGAAGGCGCTCTTCAAAGACTAACTCACCAGAACAGGAAGATGCATCTCCACCTATATTTTGAATCCAGTTCCTGTAAAAGGAAGACAACCATTACAACTTCAAATCTTGTTTCCTAAAGTCTGCCTATCCGCTTGTACTAGTAAGAGTCATCTAAACAGCACTAGCAGACATAAATGAATAGGCAAAAACTCTGTATTTGAAAACATTAAATTTTTAGAATTCCAATTATCAGCAAGGGACAAGACTGATTAAGTATTGACTATAACTGTAAGGTAATCAAGATACTATTACCTTTCCATTTCACCTTCTTTAAAAATATCAATGCAGGAGGCTTCAAGAGGTTTCCAAGCACAATACGGATCCCTTGCTAAAACACAATCAACACAAGTGGTGTACTTATCACAGAATGCCACTGGAGACTGCACCACACCAGAATTTGAACCAGCAAAGAGGTACCTTCTGCCCTAAAGAAAACACAGCACAACAAAAAAACATCACAGCCAATCACTTTCTCACACCCAAACAACCAATTCATGGAACAATTTGAATGTTATTAAAGAGCTGCATATATACAGCCTTTTTTTGTATAAGTGGCGCCTCAGGAGAGTAAGCATTTGATTAGCTTTTATTTCTAGAAAGTTATCTTGGAAATAGTGCAGCAATGCTGAAAGAGTAAAAAGACAACAAAAAGCTGGAACAGGTATGTGGAAAGTAACCATGTCTAACTGTGACTTTATCAGTTTTTCCAGAAACGCGAATGCAGTAATCCTTCTCTGAGGCAAGGCAAGGCTGCGCTGGTAACAAGGCTGCAGTTGGCACACACAAGACTGAGCAAGCAATAGAGCTGCTCCTGTTAACCCAAAGCAGCCCTACTGCCTTCAGCTCTTTAGCCAGTTGGTCTCTGCAGCCACATCAGCATCATCCTTATGAGAGTCAAAGGCTTCTTAAGGAAGAACACCGGCAGTATTCAAAGGAAACAGAACTGGCAAGACACCTAGAAGAAGGGGAAAATAATGGCTGTTGAACCATTGCTGCTGGTGATCCCAAAGCAGTCTGACTCTGAGCACAGCAGGAAAAGACCACACTCATCCTTATTACAGGGCAGGCAGCTGCCGTATTTCACTCATTTGCTTTAGAGCTCAGGAGAAATGATGGCTAAAGGTACACTGTGACTTTACATATTATCAGGTAATGCCTCAAGAAAGAGGCCTGTGCTGTAACCCAAATCTACTGTGACTGACCCACTATTCCTTTTTAGAGGCTCTGCACAGAAAGCTGAATGGTACAACCCACCTCAGCAGTGGGCTAGCTTCATCCTGAGCAGAATACCGAGCAGAATATCAGCACCCTACTGCAGTTGTCAGGCATATAAGCTGGATACAAGCATGGAATTGCTCTGCCTACACTGCAGCTGTACAGATCTCAGTGTACAGAAATGTACTCAGGCATGTCTGCAGTGAGACATGCTAGACTCCAGCAGGATGAGTATGGTCACCAAGTCATGAGCAGACATCCAAGGAAAGATTTAAAGCACAGAAACATTCTTCAAAAATGTCACATTCAGGTGCAGACATTTGGTCTTGACATCATAAACACCCCTAAGAAAAGAACTGACAGAGCATCTTAAGGCTGCATTTAGGTTTTGGGGCTCACTGATGCTCTGCTCCTTCAACCAAGGATGGAAGGAAGATCTGCCACAAGAATTCCCAGCAGGTCAGTCTCTATAATGCAACGATCATAAGTAAGTCTCTAGAGGAAGCTGCAAGGACAAGCATAGATTAGTTTGAATTCTTCTTGCATATAAAGTGTGCGAACAGTTTTCAAGGAAACTCTTGACACTGGAAAATGATAGATAAAACACAATCAGAAAGGAATCTGCTGGCACTGCTGGAAGGTACAGTTTGAACAACAGTCAAACAAACGTTCAAATGCATTCTTCCATCCTGAAATTTAACACAGGTTAGTGTTGGACTATGCTGCAGTGCTCACAGAAGGAAGTTTACAGTGTTGGAGACATATAACTTCTGCTCAAAGATTTCCACAGTGCACCAAGCACTGCTCATCTTTCTAGTGCTCTGCCAGATAACACTGCAACAGTGCAACACTGCGCATGGGTTGTAGTGTCCTGGCATATTTCCCAGCTCATATATCCAAGAGTTCAGAGAACATGCAGTGAGCTGAGAAAACTATTTAAAAAAGAATCCAGACACACCTTCCAGTCAAGCAGGAGTTAAGATGATCTAGTGTAGGCTCATCTGACTTCCCACCACCCTCCACACATTATGGTAAGAACCTAGAGACTACTGAAAAATGCACTCAGAAAGGACTCTGACTCCGGAGAGGCCTAAAGCCCACCATCACGGTAATTATTACCCTTCTGCGGTTAGTCTGCTACTGTGGGATGTCATGATATGTAACACAATACCAGCTCTGTGATGGACTCCAGTAGCCACTGACTGTGGAGGCAGAAACTTGTGTTTTCAGCCTGGGACGCAGCAGGAAACCCTGCTTGGGTGGTACTGTGACTATGGGCGGTACTATGACCAGAGTCAGTTACCATGACTCTGGCAGCTGACCCAACCTCCCACTCTCCCATCAGTGAAAAGGACCTCTGGTTTTATGAGAATGTACTGGGCAGCATTACTCCAATGAGTATGTGGCACCTGGACACAGAGGGAATAAATTCAATGTCATTATTCCTACAGCAGCCTTCCAAGTGTGTGCTGAAATTGCTACATGATGTGTATTTGGTATCAGGCTTAATGCCCATCTCTTTCTTTGCACTCCTCTGAAATAGGCAAATCATAATAAGCCAGCGTAGGAATAATCCCACAATTAGGAGAATGGGTATTAGCATATATATTAGAAGAGCTATCTATCACTGTCTTCTATGACAGAGCAAATTCCAAAACTTCCTGTCAAAGCAAGAAATTTGAAACTTTTCTTTTTGCAGATTAAGCAAATACTTTGTGTGTGTGTGTATATATATACACACAAAAAAACCCGTATCTGCACAGATACACAAATGAGTTGTGAGTGTGATGCATCATGCAAGAATAATACAAACATGTTTATGAGAAACGAAGCACAGATGTTTTTAATCCTGATTTTTGTTTGTCTAGCAATAGCACACTCTGTCCTTTCTTTCTATTATAAGCATGAAAGGATAAATAAGCATGCCGGATGAGCTTGTAAAAATTACGGCATAAAGCTCTGTTCCACTGAGCTGATCATGTTGACATGCAAAATTTCATTAAATATCACACAAAAAGTAAAAGCTGTTTCAAAGTATTCCTAAGTCCCTAAGCTCCAGAGTACTTATGGATCACTAGGTAGCTACTGAATGTTGGTATTACTACTAGGTATTTCAAACAAGGCATTCATTCTCTATGAAACCCACAAAATCTCATTGATGCCACAAGTGACTTTAGGCATAGACAGATCTATTCATGGATGAGAAGGTCTGAGTAACTAGGGGCAAGAACCTAACTCATGTACCAACTACACACAGTGACCATCCTCCTATGGTCACAAAAGCACTCTAGGATTAAACCAAGCAAGTGATAAACAGTGCAGGACAGCTGCCAGGTTTGGAGCGTGCACCAGCTCTTGTGCCATCCAGCTGGAGCTGCAGCTGGTGCCCCACTGGGCAGACAAGACCTCACCAGAGATCCTCACCCACAGCTGCAACAACATGACTGCTCTCCTGGCACAACCAGCATGCAGGAAGGAGTCTGCAAGATTTGGGACAGCAGAAATCAATTAACCACACAATTATTAATCTTTATGCTAGAAGACTGTTCTCTCTTCTTAGGGCTATTTCCTCAGAACCACATACCACTCTTCTGCTAACCTCAGCCCTGGGGATTTTTCCTCACAAATCTGCAGTGGCCACAAGGGGTCAGGTTTTTTACATCACTCCAAATCTGAAATTGGTTTCTTAAAACACCTTACAGTTTCCTGCTTCTGCACATAGAAACCAAATGAAGACCTAGATACCTGTGCTCCCCTAGCCATTCCCCATGAAGGTCTAAATATCTTCAGAAGCTTGCCACCTACCAAACATACTGAAGTTCAGCAGGCAGTATGTGATTGCTGCAGCACAGTGAGTTACAAATGCAGCCTTTGGCTCTGTGCAGTGATGGTCTCCATGTCACAAGGTCATAAAATGGTACAATGAAAGTTTTGTGAAAGAACAAAAGGAGATGAATGCTGTGATGCTTATACCACTTACTGTTTTGGATGAAAGCAAGAGAGTTTGGACTGGTTCAAAATTTGGGAAAAGTTGTGTTTCTTCAATAATATGCATTCCATTTTCGTAGCTGATAGCTTTGTGCAGGGCTCCTCGATCTGAAACAACAGAGGAATATGTTAAAGTAAGATCCTTGAAATAAAAAGACAGGAAAAATGCCTCCACAATTGCTATACGTTGTCTCAATAATCTGCTTGCTGTTCAGCAGAGCAACTACATGTCAAAGGCAATCATTAAACTTGCCACCATCAGAACCTCTGAGCAAAAAATAACGTTTTGGTCCACAGAATGACCGGTTGGGGATTAAATTTTTTGGTTTTGCTGAACTCACTGAAGCTTTGCAGTTCTTTTCCTACAATACTTTTTCAAAGCACCTAAGATTGTCCATTTACTTTTGGTCCCTTACTTTTTTAAACACAGAAATCTCAAGAGTTTCTCTAAGAAAACTAAAGAAAACTGAAGAGTTTCTCTAAGAAAACTACAGTGCATCACCAAAACCAGGTGTTTTGCAGAACTTACCAGTACCGATGAACATAACATCGTAGATGGTGCCATTGAGTGCTCTGACTCTGTCAACTACAATCTGTGTATACTTCACATCTCGCTTTACTAGCCGAGGTCTGTCTCCCACTGGGGTCACTGAGTCATCCATTAGAGGATGATCTTTAACAAACTGCAATGTTTTGTCTGGTAAATTCAGAGAACTCATGTAGTTTGATGCTCTGGCTTCATTGTTTATACACTAGAAGTGGGGACAGGGGAGGGTGAAAAAAAGACAACCAAATTGTATCACTTACTTATACAAAATGAAGACAATTAACAGCAAGTGCATCAATTTTCTTCTCCACATTATTCTAGCCAGTAACCACACCTGTACACTATACTCATTGTACCAAGGAAGGTCCTCAGGTCTCATAGCACTTTGGCCTCAGGGATGTACTAATCCCTGAGCTTTGGACTACAGTTTGTTTGGGTCCAAAATACATTCTAGGAAAATATTCCTTCTGTGCTCTCATGCACCTTCAGTACCTTTAACCATCACCTCTTTCAGCGCTAGCACCAGTATGACTGTAAGGAACATAAGGAAGTAAAAAAGTCTGAAAGAGCACCAGGAAAGTTTGAGTGCACAGAGCAGTGCACTACATTAGGTAAACGTGCTGGTTCTACTGAGACAATGCAACAGTTGCTATACTTCTTTTCATCTGAACTAAGAAGTATATAATGTCGCTAGTGTAAACTGAGTTCTATTTCACAATGAGAAAGTTCTTAACAAAATAATGAAATACAAAACCAGCCAATAACTTAATTCTAAATTAAAAAAGCCCAAAACCCCTTCGTAAGATTTTGATTCCCAGATGAAAAGTTCAGAACATATCACGTGAGTGTTTTTCTATGAAGCTTTTACAAGAAGTAACCAGATGAGGGCAAACAAATGGATCACTAGTAGGTTACTCTATTCCCTAGTCTGTTTCCTCCTGAGCATTAAAAAAGTCATCAGATCCAAGACTACAGAAACTTACCGCACCAGGTCGAGGATTTGGAATTTCCCCATTGTATCGTACCCACTTTGTATGAGACTGTTCCACTGTAGCACTCTGCATGTATTTTCCTTTCGAGAAAACCTCTTCTACAGTAGACAGATTGTATGCACACACTGCTGACAATCCCACATTATTCCTATTAATTCAGGAAGAAATTAGGAAAAAAACCAAAACCCAACAAAACATATGAGTAATTATCATTTTCTTGTAGCCAACTGAGATTAAAGGTACTTATCCAGGAAAAGGCTATACCACACTTACAGTTGTGGGGTGAAGACTCCATATATCACCGGTTCCTTCAAAGTCGGAGATTTGAGAATAAAAACATCATTGATAACATTGAAAATTAAATTCTTATCAGGGATGGTACAAATCAGTCTGGCCTTGAGAAACGAAGTCCACTTTTTCTGCAAGGTCCTTAATCCTCCTTGGTCCCTCTTATGGTATTAAAAAAATAAAAAGGTGTTTGTGAAGAAAATTAGCAGCATTTTTGCATTTAAGAACCACTGCTATATAGCATGCAATTACTAAGCCCTGGGGTTTTATAATATGTCATCTATAGCAACATCAAAAAAATGTTAACACACTCACAAATAAAACAGTATAAAAGCCACAGGAAAACTGGTTTAACAGAAATAATGTAAAATTATTTCTATCACACATATAGGGAAAATGAAATATTAGGGTTAATGAAGAATCATACTTCAGCATCACTCAGAAAAACTGAGATAGGCAGCATTCATTAGGAAAAAAGTAAAAACAAGCATGGAAGTATTATGCTGTCGTTTAAGAGAAATACCTAATGCTGTATTTGTTCTGTGACATCAAAGCTGATTTAAATTCAAATGCTGCAATATGCCTTAAGAGTTGCCTCACACTGATAATTTCATTAGAATAAATCCAGCAATGGTATAATCCTTCTAGCAGTTGCCACATTTATTAAGGATTTGCAGGTACCAAGGCTAAAGTTAAGATATATTGACTAGAAATGTTTTTCAAAATATTTGATAATTGAGCTGTAGCTCTGATACTTCTCTTATAAAAGGGCATATTGAAACAGTATTAATATTACCATTTAATATTTCCATTCATTATCCAATGGTGTATGCAATGTATTAAAGGAAATCTGCAAAATTTATTAAAATAATTAAGTGTAAGTGCGTATAGATTTGCAATCTGCCACTGATTTCTATTTCAAACAACAGTCTGAAACATATAATAATAAATGAAGCTCTCATATTCCACAATACTTCCCTTTTAAAGTGTGCAAAAGCTGTCAGTTGGCAGCGTGTCACAACAGTAAGCCCCATCTAAACCTGCCTCCAGCTCCTTGTTTAATGGAAATCTCAAGGGCACTAACTTGTTATTGCTGTTTTGACTTCCCTGTTTAAATAACAAAACAGTGAAGTCAAAATAAAACTTTCAACTTCATAAAAATGGAACAGCCAGGTAAATTTCCTGTTGGAAAAAAAGGAAATTGATACATTCCACTGAAAAAGTTTTTGTTAAATAAACATTTTCTGCTGAAAACACTTCCATCAGCAAGACTTCTAACCAGCATTCCTGAGACTGTACTTGAATCAGCTTAACACATTGAGGCTTAAGCACAGCAAGCGTGACAGAATCAGGCTGCTGGTGACCATTTACCTTCAGGCTCTGGCAGCTGTAGCAGTTTCATAGAAGTCCTATCTGCTACACCACAGTCAAGAATTATTTTGCTGTGGACACAGCTACAGTTGTGTTTGCAAACAGCTAATTCAAAGTCACTTGACACACATCCCATCTCCTCAGCTCCAACCAAAGTCACTTCTTCACAGGGAGCTGTACTTGTTTAAAAAAATTAACAATGACAACTGGAGCAACACTTTTTCTGTTGCTGGGTTTTGTCATGGTTGCTTTGTTTTCTCCCAGAGAAGAGCAGAACCTCCAGGTGTGCTGCAATATCACAAGTGTGCAAAATTAGATCAACTATTTATTTACAAAGCAACCAGTAGGCCTTCTCAGTTCTAACGAACTGACTAGAACAGCTCATTCATTGACGTTTACTAAACTCAACCACCTCCGTTTACCTGGCAGGAAGTCAGAATAATGAATGCTTTATAACATGCACACATGATATATCTCTATATTACGAGATACAGTAAAAATAAACTGAACTATCTCCCACCTTGCATACTCTAGCTATTCTTGGAATCATCAATTTTCCAACAAATTCATACTCCACGGACACCTCAGTGAAAAAGAAGTATATCTTGTCGTCTTCTCCATCTGTGGTGTTTGGATCTGCTCTTATCACATCAGCAAAAACAAAGTTGGGCTCTACAGATATAAACAGAAGAATTTTTGATTACATATGTGACTAACTCGATTCCCTCGAAGACCCTCAAAAGTTGTATTTCACCCAAACTCCACACTGCATTTACCTCCTCTCTACTCGCTGACCTACTTCTACAGTTTGATGTTCATAATATGAATAGGATTTCTAAAAAAACACCTGAACTACCAAAAAACCAATCAGAAACAGAAAAAAAACCCAGAACCCCACAAAACCTATGGGAAAGCACTAAGATACCTGAAAGATCTCTATGATCTGACAGCTCATTACTTCAGCATTCTTCAGTCCACACTCAAATGTGGTTTCCTAATGGGCATGGAAACCCTTCCCTTGCCTGCCTCTCTTCTATTTCAGCTATTAGCTGAAGCACTAAAATGACAGTGCCATTACAACATGTATTACAAAACTCAGAATCCTATACTTTTTGGACAGTGGTCATGATTTTAGTCCTTTTTGGCACAAAGCCTCAAACCTCTGAGAATTCACGAAATTCAGTGAATTTTAAAATTCAGGAACTTCAAGTGTCAAGAACCATGATCAGTTCAATTTAAGAACAAACTCAAGCCAAAACCATTCCATCCCTTACCATATCATAATTTCAGCTGCATTACTGCAAGGATGAACAAGTAGGTAAGAACTAAACCATTAAGGTCAAGTTGAAACATGTATATTCTGAAACTGTTTTCATCATCAGTGCTGACAAAAATCCTAAATTTCAAAATACAGTCTCTTGATGGCATGCATGAGGGCACACACTCACAGTGTATGCCAGTAAAACAAAATCCATCTCTTTCAGACACCAGACAATTGCTCCTCACCCAGGTAAGACACTCAAACTCTGTAGGTGTGATGTTGAAGAAGAAAAAGTAACTTGTTTGAGCCTGTTTTCATGCTCACTTACCATTAAGCCAAGGTATTGCATACTCTGTTCTCAGAGGGCTCTGATGAGAGTGCCGTGAAATAATAGGTTCACTTCCCAAGAAATTGTAAGAAGTCCCAGAATAAAGCTCCTCATCTTCAACACAAAACCACATATATTAGAACTTATGGACTGGATACCAAAAGGGGTACATAAATATTTTGTGAGTATATGTAAGCTTTAACTTCCCACAAGAAAAGGTAAACACGGATTTTCTCTGAATTGCCCCAGACATGTCTTTTATGTTTACATTCCTATCGGTCATTGTCAAGCTAACACTTCCACACTTGGATTTATTATTATTATTGCTCTAACATGAGAACTGAAAAAAGTCAACATTGTTTTTGTGCCATTTTGACATTCAGCATGAAAATCTACAGTTTATGTTAAAACATCCAAATTTACTTAAATGTACCAGAAGTCTAGAATTATTTTACTCTCCTTCTACGCCATCATTCAAACTTGATTTGTAGAGGCACAATCCAGGGAGCATGTTATTCTTTTTCTCATTTCCTGTTTCATGTGATGTTGAGCTTCTCTTTTACGATCTTGAGACATGCAGGTAACAGTCACAAATTCTGGCTTCCCCCAATTAAGATTCAGTTTCCATGCAGTAAGTACATTTGCAATAAATATCTTGCTTCCCTATTCTGTAGCTTGTCTTCAGGACAGCTAACAATAGTGCTTGTTGTATTTCTGAAATTACAGTAATTGATACTACAAGGGCAGTCTAAGTACATTTAGACTTCCCAGACTAAATATGTTTAACATCTAGAAATACAGTTTGAAAATTGGCACTTTAGAAATTGCTTCCAAAACAACCTAAAATTTGAAGTTCTCTTTTTAAGAAACATGCTTAGGTTGACTACGTAAGTTTTTAAGATCTGTACAGATACACTGCACAGACAAAAATATATGGATGCAAGCCACCATTTTGATAACGACAGACTGGAGCATGACAGTGGAAAAGATAGAACATTTTTAAACATAAGAACAAGGAATGTGAAGTCTGAACTTACCAACCATAACAGATGTGTAGCTTTGAGCAGGATCAAAAGGACACCTGCCCTTACCATCTTCATTTCTACCTCCAAGTTCAAATGAAATTAAATTCTGTTGAAAACCATAAAACAACTATTAGCACTTTTTCAGCCACTCAACTTGTGGAAAGTTAACTGAAAACTAAACACTAAATAATGGACTATATCATCAACTTCCAGCATCAAAGGCATTTTGTGTAAAATTACAGAAGGCATATGTGTTTTCAGAAAATCTTATCAAGTCTCAAAGACAGAGAAAAAACGTGATCCTATAATTTGTGAGGGTGGAAGGAGAAAAAAGCAAAAGATGAAAAGTTAAATCCAGACAGACCTCAAGAAAGAGCACCCAAAAAAGGCAGACAGCGAGAAAGGCAAAGAAGTTAACTGATACATAGAAAGAACTGGCAATTATTCAATTAGCTTGAAAAAAGTGGAGAGTCTTAGAAATCAAGAAAGCTTTCTGAAGTAGATTAAGCAATTTTTGAGATGATGGTAAATTTGTGAGACAGGGCATAATCCAACTAGGCTTTAAAAAGCAACAGAGTACTTTGGCTGCTACTTTATAAATCCCTTAAAAACCAAGAGAATAAGGATCACAAAGCTGAAATGTGGACACAGTACTGGGGAAGTAATCAGTTATATTGTGGAATGAAAGCACTGGAAGCTAAAAACACAAAGAATTACAAGATTTCTCAATTTTCAAATTGCTAAGAGCTGAAGTAAAGAAAATGATACAAGAGTCAGTGGAGAGAAAGGGGAGTTTTAATTCTGCACCAAGATTTCACTCTGAAGGATTCAGGACTACCCAACTTTGGCACAGCCACGAGCAGAGACAGCAATCTGAGAAATTTCAGGGAGATTCAGTAGTGAGTGGAAGTTGCAAAGGATATCATTTCAGTTTCAGAAACTGGTTTCATGCTAACACAAAATACATGAAGTATAAAAGCTAAGAAAATGTACACCTGCAGTTAGACAATGCAGTTGCGTCTTCACTGCAACTGTTTTGGGAAAGAAGAGTAACTCATTGTTTACCTGAGCTGCTTTTAAGTTACAGCTGTTGCTGGGTCAAAACATGTACAATTCTTACCAGGTAATCACATGTTGGCTGAAATGCATTAGTCCCACACACGTAGAGAAAAGTATCATTCAGCTGTTGCAAGACACGCACGTAATTACGGCATTCTGTCTGTAATAGGGGATGAGGAAAGAACTAGTCCCATAAACCATGGCTTTTACATTCCAACATAAACAACATTATCCATCGCCACTACTTATGCCACATCACACTGGGTGACACATATATGACACTGGGACACCATCTCCCTACAATCTCCAGCAGCTTTAATCCTGCAGCAGCTGGTTTCCTACAGCCAGTAGTATGCAGCTGCCTTAGTGTCCTAGCAGGACAGCATGGTCAGCAGGGTCCATCCCAAGCTGTTTTATGGAAGGACAAGCTTCAAACATACCTCCAGTCCATGGGAACAACAAGTTAAACATAAAATGAGTTTTAGACTTTGTCATTCCTTGTACATCTAGATGAAAAAATGACAGCCAAGGTTGTTTGTTAAGTGCAAAACCTCTAATACCCTTAAATTAGCTACAAAGCTTTGTTGTCTATAGCCATCTTTTTTCTTTTTTTCCAGTCCTTGATACTGTTGAAGGAAGCTCTGTAATGTCTTTAGCTCTGAAATAGCACATGGAGTTTGCCCAAAATCCTTAATAAGGATACAATAAAAATTCAGAATATTAATGAAGTAAAACAACTCTAAACAATTACTTAGAGAGAAAAAATTAGTATCAATAACACCCCTGAATTCTTGCTGGCACACTGCCAGATGCCTCCACTGAACTGCTGTTCCATGAATTTCTTAAACAAGTTAAAGCACTGACCCTCCTATTTCTTCTTATGAGACAAATTAAGTATTTCTGTGACTGTGTGGGAGAAAAAAGCAACAGGGAAGAGTGTAAAACCAGTTTTCTGCCAGATAAGGCCCTTGAACAGCTGTATGAATGCTTTCTGCTGGCATTGTACAGTGTAGTGTTGATGAGTGGGGGAGATTTAAGTGCCCATTTAAGTGTANGCAGTAGTGGCTTAATTCCCTGACCCTTTTGAAACTATTGCACCGTCCAAAACATCATAGCTACAACATAAACGTGATTAATAGAAGGTTAGAAGTAAAGTGAGGAAAAAGCATAGCTAGCAGTTAGTATGAGTTGCTAAACTGGGAGCAGGAGAAAATAAAAGAAAATAAATTCAGTGTTCTATCCAAGTACATATTTATAGGGTCTCATATACCCCACCAGAAATTCTTGAGAGGACTTGTGGAGATTCACACACAAGTCTGCTAAACATATGCTCATGCACAAGAGAAACTTACATCCTATATTCATCATGGCTGTATCAGTATTATTAGTAGCAACCCCAACTGAACCGTGAAACAAAAACAGCATTCTCTCATCCTATCCTGCAGAGGTAGACAAGGAGGAAACACACTTTAAATACCTGTCACACCTCATGTTTGAATAATGTACTGATGGTCATCAGTGGTCAGTCAAGGAAAAGAAGTAGCTAGTCAAAGGGAGACAGCCCACTCCCATGCCGATGAACCACAGGGATACAGGGTAACTATCAGCCCTGTATCCAGCATTTGAGGGTTTTTTAACTGTGAGAACTGAACAGGCTGCACATTCAAGGATCAAATCCCTCGAAGTGCAGAGTAGATCTATTTTTTGTATTCCGAGGACTTGCAGACTTCTACTTTCAAACTTGTGTTAATGGCCTGACCATCAGTCTTGCCCAGCAAATTCTTGCTTTACTGAATCATTAAATGAAGTAATGCTACACAAACAGAAAGGTACATCCACATACAGTCAACTACCTCAAGTAAAGGACTACCCTGGCAGTCATGAGGAGCTGGTGGTTCCCACAAACACCAGGGGACCCTGCCCAAGCTGACAGGAGGTCTGGCTGCCGGGGTGCTGTCTGAGCTGAGTGACACCACAAGGGGCACACCCGCCGAGCAACACAACACACAGAACAGAGTTAGTGAAAAACTACACTGGCCTAACAAGAACACCCTATGCCCTAAAGCAAAGCCCACAAAATTAATCATTCACTCTGTAAAATCAAATGCTGTGAAGGAATTATTGCAACAACAAAACACAGCAGTTGCTATCAATTACTTCAGGGAAAGCAATACTGGTTTATCATCTTATTGGAAAACCATTAGCATCAGGCACACATCAGGGTGTGTTCAGATTTTCAAACATTCATGTCATATTCAACAACAAAAATAATGAACTAAGAAAAAAAAGAGTAAGCATGCTGCAGTTTCTAATGCTCAAGTTAATTTAAAAAAATTAAGTGATATTTTTAAAATTTTAATTTCAAACAGTTGGGAGACTTTCTTCTTTTAACGTCACTCCTCTTGAAGTAAAATGTGCAGGATCTTCTCAAAGTTCAATAAAAAGTACATACCTGTTCTGATTTGCCCTTGACTGCACATTTAGTCCTTTTATCTTCTGTGACTTTCCAGTGTAACTAAGTGAAAAAGCATGCAACAAAAAGGCACATTCAAAGTACTTTAATTCAATGCAAGGTCTGAAAATCTTGCAGTAACACACAAGAAAAGGCAATCCTATCTAGAGCAAACGCAAGACATTCTGCAAGTAGCACTCAAAGGTTCAAAGCCAAGTTTTACCAGGGAGGTGACATTTTCAAGTCCATGTGCCTTAAGCAGAACTGAACTACCATCTTCTGGGTTCATAATGATGATTCCCCACAAAAGGCTAATGAACTTTTCATTACCATATGCATTAGGGAAATGCAACTGTAACTGGCTTAAGTATTTTTTCAATCTGAAGTACTTGTCTATTTCATTAACACTTGAATAAAAAACACTTGGGGGAATAGAATCAAAGAAAATTTGCTGCACTAATTTACACTATACTGAGTACAACTTTACAGCTGCGTTTTATATGGTGGGGAAAGTGCCCACCACCACCCATGAACATGTTCTTCAGATTAAAAATCATGTAAGCATCTTCTAAAGCACCCTGGGTGGTAGTCCACGCTGCATGTGTACATGTCAGCCTGTGTTGCTGATGGAATGAAAAGCGGGAGCCGGAGAAGGACCTGGAAGCAATGTAACATCAGCAGACTTCTGCCTGGGCTAATCTACTTTGAGTAACCAGCACAAACATATTCAAAGTACTTCTCTGAGCAAGCTGATCAGACCTGTCTGCACCACCACTTGCTGTGCAGATACACCTAGACACAGAACAGGAGACTGCAAGGACAGGGCCATCATTTGCAGCACATCTACAGCCTGCTCCAAGCATGCCCCAGCTTTGCCTGTTTCAGATGACATTTTGACTCAGATTAACAGAAAACGGCCCACTCCTGATATTAAAAAAGTATCTCTAAGAACTACCGCTAAAGATGATACCCACAGTCCCCCTTGTCCAGCATCCTGCCCCAAGAAGAAAACACCCAAGGAGATCTCTAATTACTTGTTTATATCCAGCTTCTCCTTTCTTCCTCTCTTTTACTCTGTAAAATCTTCCAGAAATAGTACTGGAGTAGACCATACAGAGCAATTTCTCTCTTAGGTACCTATTTGTCTAAAATGCAATGCTACTGATATCAGGAAATTAAGTCAAATTTGGAGTACAATTTTTACATGGAAGATAATGTAATAAAAGACATACCTCGTGCTGCTTCTCAGCAATATTCACTGCATTTAAGGCAAAGATCACTTCCCTGGCTCCTACATATAGAACGTTTTTGTCTTCACTTAACAGCAAGGTGGAATAGTTTGACACTTTTGATTCATTAAAATGTATTAGTTGGACCTCTGTTAAAATGGGAAAAAAAGGTACCCCATGAAGAAACACAATCACTTAGGATCAAGCTCATGAGTAATTTTTTCTAAGTAGTCTAACAGCTGTTGGAAAACTTGAAAACAACAAAGGTTAGTTCAGACTCATGTAAAAGACAAAAGACCCCTTAGAAGCTTGATTCAACAGAAACAGCAGCTTCCACCAACAACATCAAAATCACTTCTCCCAACTTTCTCACTTAATTTCAAATGCTCGAGTATTTCCTCTTATGGTGATCTCTGTAACTCACTTCTTCCTTCTTTTTTTTTCTACTTGCTTTTTCTAAACTTCTATTTTCCACATCCACTGTCAGATTATTTCTCACTTTTTCCTTTCCATATCCCAACCTACTGTGGAAAATCAGGCCAGTCACATCCCTTGCAACTACCCTGAACAAATCTTATAAAACATCCTGCACCTTTAGACAACTCTTCAGAATACTGACATAACACAAAGAAGACAAAGAAGCATGTAACAAACCATTTGCAGCTGATTCTGAAGTGAAAACCAGAAATGAAATACACAACATACACACAAACTAACAGCATGAGGGAAAAAAATCAAGATGAATAGAAATAAGATAAGAAAAAGAAGGAGCTATGAGGGAAAAGGCAGTGGAATGAGGAAGCATGTAGAATGGACCAAAATGGCCTGAAGAAAGATGACACAAACTGACCAATACAAAAGAGTATTTCTTCTGAATGTACAACTCTAATGTAAAAATAACTGAAAGCTTTTGTACATGAAAACACAGGATTAATTAAGCATGGCTTTTTATGATACAGATTAAAACAATGCACTATTACTTCTAATTCTATGATTAGTAATTGCGCATTTTCAACTATAACACTACAGAAACGTTAATTTTAAACTAGATTTTCAAGCATGTAATTTTGCAATCTTTTACTTGGCAGGAAGATTTTCCCAAAATGGATGAACTGGTTCATACAACTCCGCTTAACTAAATGCCCTCTCCTATTCAAAGTAAGTTTCCAGCATTTAAATGCAATGATCTTGAGCAGAGAGACAGAGAGAGAAATAGCAGGAATGAAAATAAGCCCCATTTATTTTGACTAATTTGGATGTGAGTTGGCAGTAGCTTACTATACTACTAAATAGCACCTTGCTAAATTTCAGCTACAAGATAGAAGCATCAAGGACTCTAAGCAGGAACTACAAGCTTGTCTAGGCCACCCTTTCTGAAAGGCTGTATCAGCAACTAACTAACTGCCATAACAATAATCAGGAAAAACACTTCCTACAGTCACCTTGTAATCTCTTTATCCCTACTACATTCTTAATCTCCAACTATCTTTTCCTACAGAATGTCTGCTCAGAATTGAACACCTTTATTTAAGATTGCTTCTTTACGCAGTCAATGTATTTGTTTGGGTTTGTTCAGTTGTGCACACTCGGGTAAGTAATCAATTGCTGATCACTAATGTTAAAGAAAGACCCTAAGAAAGAATTCCTTAAAGCATCCATGCCACATGGGTAACGGCAGGGGGGAGGTGCAGAAAATAGGAAAAACAATGCATATACTCAAAAATAACTACTCTATAGACTTCACTCTGTTCAGACTCAGGCTAAATTATTAAACAAAAAGCTAAAAGATCCTCTGATTTCTATTACTTGTCTTTGCACTTGTATTTGCAGACTCCTGACTATTGTATTGGGATATTATGAATACATGCTGCAATTTCAAATGCAAGAAAAGCACTGTTCTGTAAAAGACTTTCATATCTAGACATCATAAAAGGTTGTTGGAAGAGGGCCAAATGCTTGTTTTTCCTTTGCCCATTGATTTATTTAATGCTCAGGGTGGCTCGGTGTCAAAATAGATTATTAGCCGGAGAGCTGCATTTTGCTAACATATTTGAACTCCAGGTAAAAATAATCTGTTTAAAATAAAATACACCTATTGGGGGTTTCTCTTGAATCAAGTTTCAGTTGAAATATCCTTCAGCTGAGGAAGCCAAATTTGGAATTCCTCTTCAGTTTCCAAAACAGCTCTGTTTTCAAAGCTTCTTGAAAGAACAAAAATGAATCAACCCACTGCATGAATGACTTTTGAATATTCTGCTCTCAGGCATTTCATAAGGTGAGCAACTTAGCAACACTTGACCAAATTCACAGCAAATTGGCTGAAAGAACCTAAAGCCTCAGTGAATTTCAAATCCCACAGAAACCCTGAGGATGTGGCAATGTCCCGTATTACAGTACTTAAATTTCTGTTCTTACCTTTGTGTTCCCAAGTGATCCTTGGTACTGGGCCAAATGCCATTGCCACTTCCAGCACCAAACCCCAAATTGCATAAAAAGCAGACAGAGCCATCTTTAGTGTCCCTGTTGTTTGGGGTTCACTGGATAACTGCAGGAGGTAGCGTTTCTTTGGCAGATGAAAAGGAGACCTCAGGGAGTATTAGAGACCGGGCATTTCAGCTCTTGAGATGAATGCAACAAGGGAGGCTGGAACAACTGTACAAGTACGTGCTTTTCAGCAGATCGCTTCAAGAGAACGCACGTTTTCCAGGATGCTGCATACAGAGACTGCCCACACGCTCCACAGGCTGCAGAGCTGCTGAGAAGTGACGGAGTGCATTCTTTTGTTCGCCAGAGAAACAAATGATACTGTGGAGAGAGAAGGGAAGTAAGAAGTAGAAGAGAAAGCAAACCAAATACTACCAAAAATAGCACTGATCTTGCAGTATTTCTACAGCTGTCTGCATATCTTAATTTGGATACAAAATGTATTAATTGGCAAAAATCATAATCTTAAAAACAAGACACATATTACATGGCAAATGGGCAATAACTGAAAGCAATCATTTCAGTCTAGAATTCCAAGTGTAAATACTTTGAATTGTCAATTATGCTTGCACAAAACTCGACTCTAGTCTATTCTTTCAACAGCGTGGCAAAGAAAATCCCACCTTTTTAACAAACAAAGATAACAGAAGATTGCTATGACTAAGATCACAGAGCAAAGAAAATGAGAAATGCAGATTTAATAGTAAGTATGGTTACACAAATCTGTTGTACCTCCCATACTTGGGATCTTACAAAAGTGTATTTTTTAGTGAAGCTTCCTATAATGCTACTATCTCAAGGTGTGTGGTGCGCAGAAGGTAGAAACACAGCTACAGAAACTAAGCTAATGCACAGCATACAAAAATTAAGGAAGAAAACACATCAACAGTGAAACTGTTAGATAGATTGTCCTATCAAAGTCATTGCGTCTCTGAGTCAACTATTACTCTCAGATCCAGAAAGGCCAGTCCTAACAAACAAAACTGTTCACTGCTTTCTACACAATCTTCCAGAAGTCTCCACTCCTAGGTGAAGACTCCAGAAGTGGTGACTGCGTTCATCAATTACTGGATTATAAATAGATTTTGAGGCCTGTACACTTGGGGTGGTGATGAAAAAAACATGTTGTCCCTTGCAGCAGGGCACAAGATGCTAGATTTTCACTGTGGCCTTTCACAGGCCACCACCGCTCAAGACACCAAGGTGACTAGTAAGAGACACACTACAGTACAAGGTAACTGTAATACCTGGAGGTTATCCAGCAGCAGGGCAAGTGAAGGTGTACTGATTTTGCATGGCTTAGTTTTGGTAGCAGATGAGCTAAAGGGGTGGCTTGTGGCAGAAGCTGCTAGAAGCTTCCACCACATCCAGCAAAGCCAACCCCTGGCAGTTCCAAAGACAGACGTGCTGTTGGCCAAGGCTGGGCTGATTACAAATGGTGGTAATGCTTCTGTGACAACATATTCAAGAAGAAATCAAAACACAGGTGGTGGCACAGTTCAGTCAGCAGAAAACAGCAGAATGAGAATGAGTGAGACAAACAACGCTACAAACACTGAGGTCAGCGCAGGAGAGGGAGGAGGTGCTGCAGGCACCAGAGCTGAGATTCCCCTGCAGTCTCTGGTGAAGCAGCTGTGCCCCTGCAGCCCATGGAGGAGCCCCATGTCACAGCAGGTGCATGCTATAGGAAGCTGTGACCCCATGAGAAAACTGTGGAGAGAGGGGCTCTGCTCCCATGTTGCAGCAGCCTCCCCTTGAAGGACTGCACCTCGTGGAAGAGTGACCCAGGCTGCAGCAGTTTTGGGAGGACTGTTGCCCACAGGATGGACTCACACTGCAGCAGGTCACTGAGAGCTGTTGCTCATGAGAGGGACTCACACAGGAAAAGTTCATGGAGAACTGTCTCCCATGGGAGGAACCCCACAGTGCAGCTGGGGAATGACTCCTCTCCCTGAGCAGTGGGATAAACCATGGTTGATGAAAACTGTAACTTCCACCGCTACTGACGCGCACCACTGGGGTAGGAGGCAGATCTTACGAAGGAGGGAGGAGTGGGGTAGTTGTTGTTTTTAAGGGCTTTTTTTACTTCTCATTATCCTGCTCTGATTGTGTTAGTAATGTTTTCCACTCATATCTCTAATTAGAGCATGCTTCACCTGATGAGTGATCTCTCCCAGTCCTTATCTCTACCCATGAACTCTTCATTAAATTTTCTCTCTCCTGTGAGCGAGCAGTTTTGAGAGCTTTGATAGCAATGCAACAAGGACACCAGAACACCCCTAAGCTATCGGTTATGCACAATACCATACAGCAGAGATTACTCCAGAGGAGACTTCTGAGGTCCTGTCAATTTTTTGGACTTTAAAATAGGATTAGCAAATGTAAGCCCTAGTAAAGGAAAATCCTGAGTTTTCCTACAGTCACATTAGATTCCTAGTCTAGCACACCCACCCCAGTAAATGTGAAATGACAATGAAATTTGAAACTAATTACATTATCTTTTGAAGGACCAAAGGGTCTGGCTGGATCCTTTAGTGCCTGCTTTGGTGAGACTGAGAACTGCTCTGGTTATACAAAATGGAAATCTGTGATTTCATTTCTATTGTACCGGGTTGCAAGAAAGGTCCTTTTTCACATTAGTAAG
The DNA here is from genome assembly GCA_013399915.1 of Illadopsis cleaveri. NCBI lineage: Eukaryota > Metazoa > Chordata > Aves > Passeriformes > Timaliidae > Illadopsis > Illadopsis cleaveri. Next base: position 143,568 of record VXBB01017617.1, on the reverse strand, counting down.
TTTGACTTGTGGGACATTACTTGATGATCTAGGGCAAAATTTTGCATGTTACAAAAAGGAATGAAACAGACTACAGTGAACATTACATGCCCAATTGTGCAAGATCCACTTTGTTCTGTAACTTGAAATAGAGATGAAAGTGTACTTAGAACCTTGTCCTTTAATTTAGCCTTCAATTTAAATACTCTCCCCTGCTCCTCCCTTCCCTGTGCTGAAAATTATCTGGAGTAAGTCCTTCACTGACATCCACTGGGAGGTCATTCATAACCTAATATGAACCTCTTTTTACATAACACAAAGGGTATAAGAAAGAATAGTTAAAAAAAAAAAAAATTAAAAAGGCCCAGACAATGGTCTGATTTCCAGATTAACTTAGTTCCATCAGTGTTCACTAGCTTTGATTAGATCTGAGTGCTTTGAGTTTCTGAAAAGTTAAGTCTCCTAAATACTCTGAGCACTACTCCCAAAAACTATGCCACAATTTGCTTGGAAACAAGTACACTGAAGAAGTAAAGCAGATTTACTGATTCTGATTAAAGTGACCACAGGTCTCCTTTCCTGCAAAACTGTTAAAAATTTTCTGAAGTAAATAATCAGTAAATCCGCAATTTAGAGACTCTGATGATAATTTTACATCAGCATATAATGACAAAATGGAGCAAAATGAGTTTTCCATAATGCTTGTTTTTACGGTGACTAAAAACTGGGCAACTGTAGAAGCAATCAATGCAGCTCCTGTCAGTTTGGTAGAGCACAGCGGGAAGCTCAAAGTTATGCACATTCCCCTTGACATGTATAATTGTAATGCGTGGACAGAGAAACAGGTAGAAACAACTTTCTGCTGTCTTGAAGGATACAAATTCAAAGCTGTTAGAAAAATTTCAGACTGCATAACTGCTAGTAAGGAATACTAGCACAAGTTTTGAAACCAGGGAGATGCAATGGCATATACTGACTGTTACCAAGATCAGAAACCATCTGTCTCTTACATCCCCTGTGTCACTAGGCATCAGAGAAGCAGTGCTTTAATCCACCTTCTGGAAAAATGCAGAATCCTAGTCATGCAGTGTGAGAAACTGGAAAAAACCAAGCATGGTAAGGAGACTGTCATCCTTCTCATCCTCCAGGACACAGAGGCAAAGTATGCACAGAGAAGTACTTGTGAACACAAAATTTTGTCTTTCAGAGATGTCAAATCCATCACCCTTGTCAGTACCCAGGGTTTTTTTATAAGTAATGCAACCCAGAGGCAAGTGTCTTCTTCCCCAATCAGTATGGTAGAGCTGGATCCGATCCAACTGTGTATCTCATATGAGCAAATACCGCACAAGATTGCCAAATTCTGGAATTTCAAACTAGGAAATGGCCAATTTTGCAACACTGGTTTTGAAATATTTTCTTCTTCTGAGAAACACTTAGTTGCATTGTGCCACTTCTCAGTTTGGTTTATTACATAAACTGCTAAGTGGATTTAGTGTAATTCTGTATATGAAAGTTAAAACCAGGAGAATTTACTAACACACCAAAAACAGTCAGCATCATAGCTGGGACGCTTGTAGATTCCTAAGAAATTATCACCATCACAGAAGATCCAGCCTCTCCCCAAAAAAAGCCAAAGAAGTGCTGGCCATCCTGACCTTATTCTGCCATTCTTTTCATGATTCCCCAGCCATACTAAGTGCTCCCATAATTTTCCTCCCTTTTTGTATTGCACTTTATTCTCCTCCACAGGGTTTATCTTTCCTTGCAACCCCTCATCTACTCTGAACTTATTCTCCCACCCATGCTATCATCCACTTTTCTTCCCAACACAGGCAATGCACAGCTCCATGACTGCAGTGATGCCAGCCCCGCAGTGAGGCTGCCAGACAAAAGACCACCTTCCTCTAGGCTTAAAGGAAGGCCCTTTAAAATACATACTTCCCTACCTCTGTCAAATCACTGTCACATCAATCATTGTCCAGGGACAGCAAAATGAGGACCTCGCAGTAGAGGAACAACTAATTGCAAGACACCCTTCCTTCCCCACCATGGCAGCCTACCCTGCTATTTTTAGATAATAAAAACAATAATCAAAAAAAACCCCACACCAACAAAAAATTCCAAAATCATTTGCAAAACTTGCAAGGAGTAACTATGATGAGGGATACGAAGCTCAAAATGTGGAGACAGGCGAATTTATGAGTGAATTGCTTCCACCAGCAGAGGAGGGTGAGTTAAAGGATTCAACTGTCAGAAAGCATAAATTTCAAGTTCTCCTTAAGTAACTTTCTTTTGAAGCCTTAAAAGAATACAAGCCTGCTTTAATATTTATTGATGCCTATTTTATAACAGATTGTAAAGCTCCATACATGAAAAACAAACCAGCGAAGTCCAACTGTGAGATTTGCTTAAACGTCTTTAATTTTTCAAGTTTGTTTCCAAAACTGAAAAGTTAGCAATATTCGTATTTTAAATAATCAAAATTACACAGTGAGAAGTATACAAATTACCTTTGACAGCAGAGTTATATTTACATAGGTTGTGAATTTCAGATCAGTGAAGACAGGCTCGTTATATCCTTCGCTTTATTTCTCACTCTTTTAAAAACCTCAAGCACAGTGCCATATTTATACAGTCTTATAAAAATATCATTATTTACAATCTTTTTATTATAAAATACATATGAATCCATTTTCTATTGAGGTAAGGTACAGCCTCAAAACTAGCAAACCAGTAGCCCTTTAATAATAACATACATGTAGAGCATGGGACTATTTGTATTTCAAACTGTAACCAAAGTACTTTGTAGTTGCTAGATGATTATAAATTAGATTAAGATTCTCAAGACAATTTGGTGTGGTCTTTATCTCTACCACAAAGCCTGCTGAAGGATGTGCATTAGTGCTAAAAGAGGATATAAAAGCTGAGGCAACAAATTTCCAGTTTTTGGCCTGAAATCAGTATTTTCTGTTTCTGCATGGTAAATGTGCCATCAAGCAGTCTTCAGGAACTAATGCTTGTGCTCAAAGAAGAAAATTTATCTTCAGAGGGATACCGCTAGAGATCCCTTATTGTTTTAAACTCACAGTCCTGTTCTTTTTTTTGTGGGCAAAGATTACACGAAGATAAAGAATTATATGAAAAAAAATATTACAAAACAGATTAAAAATCCTTATTTTTAAGATTATTGTGGGTAGATCACTACAAATAGGATGCAACTTCAAAGAGCACCAGGAAAGAGCTAACTTGGATGCTGAGCTATCCCAAACAGAGAATTCAAGAGCTGCCCTGGGCATGTTCTAAAACCCTTTTGTGCCTGACTGGGTACTCCCAGATATTAAACCTAGGTTGTGACAGTGATAGTGCTGCAGTTAAAACCAAGCAAGAAAGTAAGTCCCGGATGTTTGTCTTCTCCTACCAGTTAAACATACTGTCACAGTCAAAAATATTGCTCAGTTTCTTTCTCATTTCTTCTTGGGTCATAAGACTGACTGAATGAGTAATTTGAAGTTATCTGAAGATGCCTCTTGGAAACTGATGGCACATGTGAAAGTACCTGCATGTCCAAATTAACACATATGAGTGCTTTAAAAAAATATCCTAGGTGTCCAGCAACATTTTCAGAGTCAAACATCCCCAAAAGCACACCCAGTACCCAGTCATACATATAAACCACATAATACAGGGAAGATGCAACCCTGAACATGACCTCTTAGCGGTAACTAAAGAACAGGTAAATACAGAGTATGTTCCTGAGTGAATTAAGTCATTTCCTGGTAAGTTTCCTGAGTATTTTGGTCTTGAAGCAAAAGAATGTAATAAATCAAACTTATAAATCAATCCTGATTTACATTTTTCAGTATGCACTAAGTCCCTAGTATTCTTGCAGTACATTACTTTATTTTGCTAATAAGGACACCTGTAACAGAGTCACCACAAATCCAACACAGCCCCCCTTGCTGTGGGGATGTACCTCTGGTTTCAATGTACATACCTGCCACCCTTCGGAGCCTCCTGCACACCCCAGAGCTGGGAAGCCGTCAGAAACACGTCCTTTCTGAAAAGGCGTAAGAAACAGGCTTTGAAATCAGTACCACATAATCCTGAAAGGCAAGTTCTGATATGGGAATTATAATAAATCCTCCCCCAAGTTTGGCTTTTATTTTCCAGATTACCGGGGCAGAGCATTCCTGACAAAAACCAGAACTCCTACATTTCCATCCAACGAGCCTGACGTTGAACTTAACGCAAAAAAAAATATTAAGCAGACCTGATAAAAAGCAGACACATCAGCCCTTTTACAACTCAATTTGTTTCTTCTATCCCAAGCTGGCTGATACCTACCCAGTACAAAATTATTCAGCACTTGTACTGCAGTAGCAATTACTGATACTGGTAAGAGTCTGGGACCCCTCACGTGCTGGTACGGGATGTACTAGAGAGAGGTTAGATACCAGCCTGCCCTTTACTAAATTAATATAAAGCAGTTCCAACACTTTCCTGCATTATTAAAGAACTGCATTATGCACAAGCTTAGGAAAAATGATCTGGATATTGACAATGAAACCTGGCATGCTTGTATGTATTCTGCCGTAATCACAGGAGAAGAGTGGGCCACTGAAGCAATCACAACTGGGCACAACAAAGCATTTATCCCAACACTGTTCTATGTAACATGCTTCCAATATGCAGACTCATAACACTATTACATCAGATTGTATTTAGCATATGCATTTCCCAATACTCATCAAAGCACTTCTAGAAGGGTCTTAGCCATGTAAAGGGATAGTGTGTTTTAAATGCAAGTCACTGAGGGTCTGAAGTAGATTTCACTGAAGTCAATAGTAAGGGAGTTCCCAAAGATGCAAGTGGTAAGATGGTGCCTCTGACAAAAAAATCTCCTTCGCAGTTCTGAAGGCTTCATTCTGGCCCCAGAAGATTATAATGACTCAGAAGAGAGAGGCCTCAAAAGAAACAGGCTAGAGAAAATTACAAGAAGCAGCTCAATACTGCATGTCTCTAAGGGAGAGCCTATACAGGGTCTTCTCCAGAGATCCTCAACAGTGCATGTTTTGTGGCTACAAGTATGGTAAAAGGCATCAAACAGCTACATCAAACCCACTTTTGCTTACAAAACAGTATTTTCAGTACCTTTTGGGCTATATAAAGAGGGCAAAGGAGTCTGATTCTTCCCACAACCGTTTTTCAACAAGATATCCCATGAAAATCCATAACCCAGTTATGTTATTACCAAGCAGCTACTTTCCACAAACAGCAGCAGAATATAACTGACTTAATTTTCATGTAAAAAACCCCCTTCCACATTTCATTCTGTTGAAAACAAACTAGAGCAAGCAAACTGCAAATCACCTGATCAGTTACGAAGCTTTCCAAAAACTAGCTTACACCAGATCATATCTATGGCTGTAGCTACTCAGTATTTAAGTGATCAGGTAAAATTTACAAACATTTCCGGCTTGCCACAAGAGGCCACCAATCAACATGGCCACTATCACTAGTGGAGTTTTCACATCCCACTATGCCTCCCTGTAACTTACTGCTCCCAGAGCAAACTATAATAAACTATTTTAGCTGCAGGTACCTTAAGGGAAAAAAGAAAATTCTCTTTTGCCTCTCTTGAGAAAGAGCCTCCAGCAGCCTATAGCTTGTACAAGCACCTTCACTGTAACAAAGCACTTGGATTTAAATGAATAGCTACAGTAGGTGTGAAACTCCTCTGGAAAGCCTAGCAGCAAACCAGCTGACCCGTATACTTTTCTGGCTTACTTTAATCAGCCTAATATGGGGGTTTTCAAGTCTCCATTAAATAGCTTTCTGAACTATGATCTGAGGTCACTGGGGACTGAAAGACAGGTGGCAGATGGCTGGAGGTCAGGCAACCTCTCAGTCAGCCTCTGGATCTCCATGGAGATGGTAGGAGGCAAAGGCTAGCTGCTAGGACTTCCAAGCTGTGGCACCTCAGCTCAGGAACTCTGCTCCTAAGAGGAGTCCATCCCTCCTCAGTGTGATGCTTGGGAAGGGGCCACTAACCATCAGTGTTTCTGGCAGAGAAGCCCACAGACATGGAGCTGGCTGTGAGGGTGGCTGACTAAGGTGAAGGGTGGTTTGCTCATTCTTCTCCTTTGGTCACACTGCCACTGGCTGCCTGTCAAGACACCACCTGTATTTATGCTACACACATGAGTAACTACTCCCAGCCTGTCAGAAGCTATGACATAATTAAGCTCTTTAATCCAGCTAGGACTTGAGTATGAAATTAAACATCCATGTAAGCACTGCAGATTGGCAGACATCCTTCAGGTGCTCTTGTTCAACTCAAACCTCACAGGTGATCCTTTACAGCAGCCACTGCAGGAGCTCCTTAACAAAGCTTACACCCTGTCAAGTTTTAAGAGTACTTAAGTCTAAACTTATGGGGGAAAAAAAACCCTCTGAACTGCTTCTTCTGGCAACAATTACTTAAGCTTGGGGAGAAAAATTACACCATGAATAGCTCATTATTTTGACAACTCTGACTAAGTCTTCAAAGATTAAAGAAAACACCTACTGGATTATAAATGAAAAGCAGCCTGGAATACATTATGTAGAATAAAAGGATAGTCAAAATTTTACCTTAACGAAATTTTTCACAAAAGATCCACAATCCTTCATATATGTGTGTTTGCATACAATTTATTTATTTGAAGACTTTCTAATCTGTCAAATTCCAAACCACATCAATGTATTATAAGGTACTTCTGACTGTCACATCCTACTTGCATTTTAAAAAAAAAATTATAAAAAATCCAAAGAACAATTAACATGTTCTACTTTCCTTCTGCATATTACCATCCAGATCAGGACCATTTCTTTCATTTTCTATTCAAGCACATGCCTGCTGTAACCAGGCCCTAGTGATTCTAAACAAAGAGAAGAAAGGAAATTCAAGAAAAGTAGCTTATAAACAAATTTTCTTTACTTGGGAGTCTCTTTGGGAGCCCATGGAGGTAATTTTTGAGTTTGGGAACATTTCTAGTATTACAGCACTATGCACCAACCTTACTGAAATACCATTTCCAGATGAATACCTTGATGATCACAATTAAAGCTGTATTTGCTACCTCTATCTCAAGTCAGCCACAACCTATACATACTGGCTTTCTTAGAAAAACTATTTTAAAAGCTTATATGGAAGCTGCAATAAAGCCAACATACAGCTATGAATAAGACTCTGCACAGACAGCTGCCCATAGACAGCGTCTGTCACTAAAAACTTTCCTGTGAATGTCACGTGTGGTTTTAGAGTTTGGAGTCACATTAAAAGGTAGGCTAGACTACAAACTTCAAGAACGGCACATACTACCATTGCTATATTTAAATAATTGATCTGACACACTAGAATAACTGCTGCTGACACCGCCCGCACCTGCTCTGGATGGGGCTGATGATTTATACCTGCAAACCACCTGTACAAGATATTGAGGTGAAAAATAAAGTAACAAACGTGATACAAGACTAAGAGAGCAAAGCTCAAATGTTTTTTCCCCTTTCCTGCCTGCCAAGTCTACTTTTCATAAAAACATCTTTATTTCACAGGCCCATTTACTGGCCTATCAACACCCCTCTACCTTTTCTAAACATTATCGGAAAAATAAGGACGTGAGCTTTAACCTGAAGCAGAGGCCCATGCTAAACCTTTTTCTGAAACAATGAAGTAAAAAAAACCTGTTAGATCTTGAAAAGACATCTCTATCTAGCCCAAACTCTGCTGGGATCCTCAGTTTTAATTCCTGTCACCTTGGCACTCCGCAGCTCTCACAAGCCTCTTCAAAAAAAGCCAAGAAAAATATAGACACTAAACTGGTGGCAGACAGCTACTAATGTCTTCTGTATCTCAAGAGTATAACAGAAACAGCAGGGTTGGGTCAGCTACTGCCATGATGAGAGTTTCTCCATTTTTAAGGATATTGAGAGAATCTGTAGTTAAGCAATTTAACTTCCATAAAACTGAACAGAAGCTTTCATGATAGTATCTATGCACCCCGACCCTTCTTCAGGAAAGGATTTGAGTGGGTTTCACAATTTCAGCTTTCTTCTGGTTACAATACTGTACAGTTACAATACTGTACACAAATATCAACACTCATGAGCATTTTAATAAAAAACATGGTAGTGGTTCTGAATCAAATTCCAGTAAAGGCAGAGAGCACCAACACAATTGTGTGAGACCAACAGCCATAGCACATGAGAGAAGAAGCAAGGATGCACAAATGCATAAAGAAAGTAACAAGTACCAGCACTTTTGCTTCAGATTAATCTTTTTAAGCCACCACTTCAGAGATACGTAAAATCTTTATGTATTCACACAGCCTTTGCTTAGAGAAGAAAAAAATTCAGAAGCAACACTGGAATATTCTGGTCAATAAACAAACAATCTTTGAAGAGCAGAGATCACTGCAACCACCTCCACATTCAACGATTTTTGTACTTCAACAAGATCAATATAAAGGAGACAATTACTACTCCTCTTGTCATAAAATCCCATGAATCCATGTTTCCTTCTATCAGAAAAGGACCAGCCCTGGGAATTATTTGCTGGTTAAAAAACCCTGCACAAGAAGAAATAGCAGAGAAGCCTCCAAATCTTACTCTTGGTATTCAATGAAAAGCAACAGAAAACTAAAGTCTAAATTCTGCCTCTATTTTTTATTTATGTTCTCTATCAGATGTTCTTTCAGGTCCCTAAAAGAAAATCAAAAGTTAAAAGCCCTCAAAAACCCACAAAAACATGTGTCTTACCCAAAAGACTATCAACTTCCAATTATGGGGAAACATGCCCATTAAACATGCGCATTATTAAAATGCCCATTTTTGCCCATTTAATATAAAATGCCCATAATTTTTACTATGGGGAAACATCTCCTAATATTAGTAAGAGAAGTTACCTATTTCCATATTCATTCTGAAAACATGCCCAGGAAACCCAGGAAAGCTAAAACTAAGATCAACATGCTGTATTATACCACCTGCTCTCTTAAGAGTTTAGATCAAGTATTTTGTCACTTTCAGAGAAATTTTGTTGCTTTGCAACTATATAATACTATGGTATTTCCTGTTTTTACTTTTCTGGATTCACATAAACTGCATTAGCAGTGTTAAGGTGATAGTCTGAATACGTTTAACAGTTATCTGAACATAGATTACAAAACACCTAGATGTCCCAGTGTTTCTTATCTAGTGTTTTTCAATGCTGTCTTGGTATTTTTCTTTCTTGCCTTGAGAAACTTATAGCCCTTTCCCAAAAAAAAGAAAGAAAAAAAAAACTAAAGCAAGGAAAAGACATGAAGAATCTTTCATATTCTTTAGAACTGAGTATTTTACCATCCTGATAGTGCAGAAAAACCCAGTTGTTCAGTATCAGATTCTAGTTTTTCAAGCTTTCAAACCAGTTTTTAACAAAATATGCCAGTTACTGACAGGTTCCAGACTCTGAAGTTTCTTGACTCTCAGAGGAGGCAAATACAACAACTACCTTTTCCACACAGCAGCAATTTTCAGTACCAAAACATCTTTGGGCCAGTTTGCCCACTGAGAACACTCACTCAATTTGTGAGGCTGTACATAGTCCCACACACNACATAAAATTACAAACCAGTACTTCTTCAACTGAACAGCAAAACACTTTGCACCTTAAAGAGAAGCCTTGGAAGAGGTTACCTGTCCGTCCTAAGAAAAAGCTTCTGTGTTGGAAGAAACAGGCAACTTCAGTTGAAGGAGCCTGAGCCAGCTCCCTGGTTGTTGAAGACATAGTACAGCCTCCCTGAGGGAGCTGCACAAGGTCGCTGAAGTAGGGAATTTGAATCAAACGATTCAAAATAGTGGAGAAGTAACGAAAACAAAACTTTACTCCCTTTGACTATATAAAAATCAGAAATTTAACCTTGCAGCACTATTTACTATTATTTACCCAATTAAATTTCACAAGTGGAATGCACCCATTTTTTGTGAAACCAAAACAAAATTGTTCGTGTCCAAAAAAAACTATAAAAAGGGATTTCCTCAAGCATTCCAAGTTATGCAAGGACATCTCTTGAGTTATGAACAGGTAAAATTTGTTCTAGTTCTGAATATCTTTGTCTTACTATCATGCCCTAGACCTCCCTTATCACAAATGCTACTTTAAACTACCTTCCTATCTTCCTCTCATGTTCAATTGCACAAATCATAATGTAATGAGAATGTCATTAGAAGTGGTAAGGACAACACTTCATAGCATGACGAAAACATGCCCATTCTATATAGCATGACAACCAGAACAGACCACAAGAAATTCATACATTCTTGAATCTACCTGTATTACATTCCCAGTTACATTTGGGATGAAGAACTTCACCAACAAAATGTCAAACAGATCTGTGATAATAATTTTGAGTTCTCAGTTTTGGACACAGCGAGGGGATGGAATCATCACCACTCCCAGTGCTTCACCTGTCCCTCCACAGAGCTGCTTCTACTGCCAACCACACACATCCAGTTTTGTATTTGACATGAATCATGCTGCCTGAACAGTAAAATCTGTGCAATTTTTCCTCCATCTGGCATTACAATTGAGGCTTTTTCCTCAATTAAATGTATTTCTATGGCAGTTAGCTGAAGAATCACCATCCAATGCTGTCAATTCTCTTTCCGAAGCTCCAAACTGACGCCAGTGCCTCAATGCATGTGCTGTTTGTTTTGTAAGCTGCTTTTTCAGCAGCAGGTTTCACCACTCAAGTTTCCATATGACAGAGACAGGGATGTTAAGACCTACACAGAACTTCAATTCCTTTTTTCCTGTCACCAGTTCATGGGATAAAGTCATATAGGGAATCTTCTCAAAGCAAATGCAGTCTTGGCTTCTAAATGTATTTCCACTGATACAGAAAAAAGAATTAACAACAACATACTATAAAACTTGTAATTTCCCTCAGGTCTGCTTACCCTTGCATTCATGAAAGTAACAGAAACATTTTATTTTTAATTTCCATACCCACTCTTTATACCGGACTTTCAGACAACAAATGTGAACTTCTATTTTCAGATACCACAACAGCATAAAGAAGCAATGCAGTTTTTCAAGTTTCATTTCTAACACAAGTAGAGTCTGACAGTCTTAGCTCTCACACCTGGTCTACCACCTGGCAACAATTTTTTTCCTCTTCCTTATCCTGCAAGTATTCCACTTGCAGGATGAGGTAACTCACTCTTGTTAAAACAGCACATTGAGGCTCTATGGGTCCTAGACGCCAGCTGATAAATCACATGAACATCTGAGTTTTAAAACACTTATAAATTTAGCAATGTGCCAGGGTGAATGGTCTAAAATAACCATTCCCTGGGTCCCTAAAATGGGGCTGGGAAAAACAAGCAAGATAACTGCTCTTCCTTCTTAACAGCTGCAAGGCATTCAGCCAGCTTACTTAAGCCATCCATTGCCCCTGGCCACTCCTGTGTCCTCTGGTCTCCATCTCTAACTCCTTGCCCAGTTGTACACCACCGTGTAACTGATCAGGGATGTCAACTGATCAACTTCCACAGGCTAAAAATATGCTTTGGAGAGGTGCTGGATCAAGGGAGTTTAAATCCACACATAGTGTCCCTTTCAGCAGCCATACTAGCTTGTGGCAGATTGAAATTAAGTGCGACACTATGGGAGACATGAAGTCTGGGCCTTCCTTGGGCAGGGGAAAAAAATGGGAGCAGCAAGTAAGTGTTAGACTCACTCTAAGTCCTCCTTGCCTCATCTCAGGGCCAAAATAAGAAAAAGTGAGGAAGAGATGAGACATCCTGGTCCATAAAAGAAAACCCTGAAGGTCTGAGGGCTATATATGACTAGGCCTATGACAGACATAACTCAGCTCTCCCCTCTGATGCTGTATAGCACCCACCGGGTACGGAGCTTTCTGCAAGACTGCCTGTTGAAAAAGATGTTGAAAAGACAAAAGTCCACCCAAGGGTAACACCACTACCCCAAGAGTAAACACTGCTCTTCTGCTGCAACATAATTACGAAAACAACTTACTTTATTCTGCCAGTGATAAGCAACTACAATTCCTTCTCATCAGCTAAAACCCTGGCCACAAGCGTGTTACCATTACATTATCCTTCATAGTCAAGAAACTCCACTGCCTCTAAGGGCTGGTAAAGATCATATACCATGGCACAACTGCATGTCCCAGCCAATCTCACTTAAAACAGGACATATGAGGTCTAGGATCAAAATTCAGAATTCACCACACATTGCAAAAGTCATTTTAAATAGCTGAGATCTCAGCAAGAGATTATGTTTAACAGCAAAATGCAACTCATGTTTTCCTACCAGGCATCACAGAAATATAGTAATATAGCTTTGAAATTTAAGAAATCATCATTTCACTCTAACAGATAGCTAATGCAGACAGCTTCAGTGGCAAGCACTTTAAAAGGTTTGGGATTTTGCTGCGTTTAAAATTCTGCTACGTCAGAAACGAATTATCATTTTTACTGTGTTAAAACCTCTACATCAATCCTTGCATTTTTTATGCTGAAAAGTAACGGAACCACAGTCCTGAAATAAGCTGCTAGTGCTTTTCACAGACAGCAAAGACATGGATATTACAAAATCATCATTAGACTATTGTACCATTGCTCACTAATAACCTTTGCTGTTTTTTAAACTATGTACAGCCAGGGAGTCTGCACTCTTCTTTAAGATACACAAAGAAATTACAGATACCAACAAATACAGAAGTGTTTACACAGAGCAGAACTTATAAAACATAAGCAGAATTCAGTCAACAACAATGGAGCAATGAATAACTCCAGAGTTTGGAAAAAAAAAAACAAAACAAACCCCTGTGACTTTGGGGTATCTTCCAAATGCAGCAGTTAATCAGGTGCTGTTACATCTATTCTGTGGGTTTACAGAGCACTGATTACAAATGTTCCTGCCTCAATACAACCCTTGTATTGATATTAATAATGCAAAGGTCATTTTGACCTTTACCTAGTAACTGGGTGTCAGTTTGTGCCCATATTACTGCTTTCTGTACATCCAAAAACACAGGTGCAGATCTTTCAGTACTAGTGCTTCAGGTTTCACATCAAATTATGTGTGAGCATGTCAGGAACAGAATTAACAGAAGCTTTGCTCACAAAACATTCTCATGAGCATTACTGGGATTTTAACTCCCGCAAAGCCTAAAATGAGCTTTTCTTATGCCAAATGAAATGCTACAGAGTCATTATAACACTCGATTAACTTTGAAAACCTTGTTTGCACTATCATTATAGATATTTTAACAGGAAGATAGGAGATACGCATACCACAGAGGTTCCACCTCAAACTTTGTTGACGAAACAGATAATTACTACAAGTTTCTAGCTGATGAAAGCTAAATTTGAGGATTTTTAGTATTACGGAAAAGCAGAACTGGAAAATTACACGGGGGCATCAGAGGCAAGGTGAGATTTATGTGCTTCCTCCAAGGTTTAGGGCTCAACAGAGAAACAAAGCTTTCCTTGCCAATGCTGACCTCCAAATGCCACAGCAACAACCATTCACATCTTATCTCAAACCACAGATTCCCACCCTAAAACACCTACAGCTCTCACATTTCTAATGTCAGAGTGGAAAAACTAGGTTAAGCTGAACCAAATGCAAAAGTTAATTCCAAACAAGAGAGAACTGTCAGATAATTCAGTAGCAATTAATGCTACTTGTGAACAAGATTCTGCAGAGATGTTCAAGCCATCAGCTGCTTCCCTGTATCCTTTTGTAACTCTGAGGTCATCAGACACTGGTTAACACACTACCAGGAAATATGTCAAGAAGTACATCCTTGAGACTGCTATATCCCCTTTCCTTGCTGCACAACCCAGAACAAGCAGAGACAGGACTTGAGAAGATACCCTCATTGCCTGTATTCCAAGTGTCATTCTCAATGCAAAATACGCTTCCCTTCTAAAGTGCACTTAATAAAGCCAGAAACAAACAAAAGCCCCCGTACCTTCTACATTAATTCAAATCAATTAAACTTTTAAGGTTTAAGTTCATTGTGGATGTATTGATTTTTTAAATTTAAATTTTGATTGCTATGCAGCTCATTTGCTAAATGTCAGGTTGTTTGTTTTGGGTCTGCTGGTCTTGGTTTTTATTCTCGTTTGATAAGGGCAGACAAATGAACAGTACAGTAAATTAATGACTCTAAGCATTGGTTTCCTTCTCACTTTTCCTTGACACTTTCCCCAATTTTCTCTAATTGGAATGTTAGCTTTAAATTATTGCAAGAGCTTACAACAGAAAAACACCACAAAGCAATGTCCCATTATTAAAATGCAAACCCAGCTAGATAATATTATTTATTTGTGGAGTAACTTCTGATCAACAGTTTTCTTTTCAGCAAATTATTATCTAGACTTCTTTGAATCCAGATTATTTTTCTTTTTAGAAACTGAAAACCACTAATCTTCAAGTTTCCTATAGGATGTGCAGACTTGCACTGAGAATTTAAATCTACTAACAATCAGCTTGCTTTTCTTAAGTAGCTTTTGCAGATCTATAAGAAGTCATCCAAGGTAACCACGAGTATGCACACTACAAACTGAAATCAGTACTCCAGATTAACATCCATGTATTAGCTGCTTTGCTACCGCTCCTCTACAATTTAAGACAGAATGACAGATCTCATTATTTTTGTTGCTAAGAATCCTGTCTCCTGCTGGACTGTTTGCCAGCAAGCTTCATTTAAGCTTCCTTATTCTTACAGGCTGCAGACATCTTTCTGCTTGGCAAAACATTGTTTTTAACAACAGATTTGTTGTTCAGTGACACATGAGAAACTGTGCTACAGTTTGCATGTAATGGTCTAAGCTGCTCACCAGCAAGGTCAGCCAACTGCACACCTCGAGGCACAACACAAACTGCACATAATTGATCACAAAACTTCCCTGATTGCTCTCTGAGAAAGCCTAGTAGTCACTCTCCAGAAAAAATTATAGGTACTGGAGTATCTATGCTCAAACAGCTTCTCTATCTTTCTAACACAATGGGCATTATGCACTTTACCATTACTTCTTTTGAGCCACATCACTTTCAAAGTATCTGAATAGGTTAAAGTTTTTTGAATTCTAACATGCTCTGAAAGGCTGGTGGCATACCCAACGTTTAAGTGACAGAAAATGGTGATGCAATTTCAGAACAGTTGACTCCTCCCTCAAGACTGCTAGCAAAAATCCTTGTCATGCTGTGTCGCCTTAGATGATGTTAAATGGCATCACCCCTCAGCAGAGAAAAAAGCAGTTTCTTACTTACCTTTGTGTCAGAATGAAAGAAAAAATTTAAAATGTTAACATTTGAAAGTACTGCTCAAAATGAACTTTCTTCAAGACAATGATACAATTATGACAAGCTAAAGAATTAGGTTTATTTCATGTATGTTTCAGCAATGATACAGAATTTTCATCTTGCTGACATTCACCTAAGTTCTCCAAATTGCTCATGATGCACAGGAACCAAAGATTCATCTTCTGCTGCTTCTCAGAGTATAAAAACTGGTTGCTTCATTCTACCTACTACACGGTTTTTTGCAAGACTTCCTACAGGAGTCCTTCCTGTCTAACAAGAGAGAGGCTTCATAGCAGACTTCTGGAGAACCTGAAAACAATCAGGTCCTGACAAAGATGAGCTGCTGACTAGCAATCACTCAGACCAGTCCATGGGTGATGGGTCTTTTTTCATCCAAGGCCCAGAACTTGTCAATAGCACTTATCTTCCCTCCAATGCTCTGGTACATTTTTCAGCTCTCAGAGACATGTATTATGTTCACGCTTCTCTGATATATAATAATGCAGTTGCCAGTTCCATGTCTGAGAAAGAGTACAAGAGCTGGGATCAACTGCTTCACTTCTGAAGGACATGGTAACTGCCGAAACAGAAGATGACCATGCCTGGGAACACAGGTACTGAGCAAAGCACTCCACCATCTCCTGTGGCACACAAAGGCTGCTGGGGAAAGCCTGGCTCAGGAAGCCTACCTAAATGTCACAGTGGACTCAATGAAAGCCTCTTCTTGGTAGGGCACTTGAACAACATTTCAAAAAAGCAAAATTTTATTAATCAAGAAGACTTGGAAAACTTCAGCAACTCCAATATAAAGAAGGTGAGAAGTCTACCTAGTGAGGATTTTCATGTGGATTTTAAAAGTTACGATTTCAACAATTCAGTGAAAATGTGCACTATTTTCAGCTTACACATCTTAATGCTCGTGTCACTTACCAAATAATTCTCCCCTACTGAGCCACTTTATAAGGTTTCAGGGGGAAAACCAGTTTAATAAACATTAAACTGTCCCTTTAGCAGTCTGAGGAGCTGGCAGCATACTTGTGAGCACCTCCCACCACTTTCAATTCACCTCTGTGAGGATCTCCCAGCCACCCACCACACTCCTTCACAGCTACTATGACACTTACCAGAGATACCTCATGGTAGCAGCCATTTCTTTGCCACTACAGGACTCTTGCCACTGCACTGAACAACCTATGACTGCCATTGCCACGGAGGAAAAACAACCACACTTTCAGTACACTTAAGCTTAGAAACACCCATCAGCAGAGACAATCTCACACATATGAATGCAGACAGATTTGAAAAAGTGCCTATTCTCTCAGCAGCACTCCGTCTAGTCTTCCAGCACCACATACCCTGTGCCCTGAACAAACCCATCTCCATGAGCTGCTGGTAAGTGACAGATTCGACTGCAAGCAAACAAAGACCCCATGCCAGACCCTCTTATTCTCTTCCGTGCTGTTGGAAGAGGCAAGGGTCAGGCGGACCTCTCTCTCCCATTGTTGTGTTGGGTCCTGTTTCATAGTTTTGACTCCAGGGTGATTGATAAATTTTCAGACCAACAAGCATCAAGAAGCACTCTCTCAGACAGCAAAGCATGTAGCCTGTTCTTGGGATATCAACAGCAAAGACACGTGATTTGAAGGAATAAACGTGCCATCATTTGAATCGCCTCACTGAGACTAAACAACCTAGAGCTGAATGGTACTTTTCAGGTGAAATGCTCATCCAATAGAAAGTCAGTAGTCCTCCAATCCTTGCCCTCTGTCCTGGTTTAGGTCCAATTTGGGAGAAAACCCCTGGAACAGGCCCATTCTGGAGAGCAAACCCAAACGGCCCCTTCCCTCCACCGGTCCGGGAAAAGAACTTCCTCAGAGAAAAATGCCCACAAAGTGCCCACAAGCATGAAGAATAAACAATATGAAATGATAAAACCTTTCGTTCTGTCGTGAGATGGCAAACTGAGAAAGTCCCTGCCGTGGGTGTAGCTTGACTCGATCAGTCCCTTATTTGTCCCTCCAGAGGTCCAGGCTGGGGTGGGCTGCAGGTGCCAGCTCTTGGTGCTCCTCTGGGTTCT